>CM053591.1:14974646-15007666 GCA_028646515.1 Pseudochirops corinnae
TAGGTAACTGATGTAATGGTCAGAGGCTGGAAGCGTCTGCTGATCTGTTTTTCTGTTTGTTTGTAACTTGTGTTTGCATTCTCTGAAGTTCAGGGTGCTGACTTTTCCCCCTGGACTAGGTAAATAATATGTTTGATTAAAATAAAATTGTTAACCCATTGAGTTGCTTCCCTTTAGAAAAGCAGATCTAAGACCTGTGCTAGCAGCTGTCCTGGGTTTGCTAGGGAGCTCGCTGATATACTATGGCCCAGGGTTCTTGTGAGGCTAAAATCGTATGTATTTGTAAAGGGCTTTGTAAAGTTACAGAGCAATAAATGATGATGATGCTTTTGCTTTTAATTAACTGTTGTCTTCTGACTGATTATGAGAGGTAAACATGTTACCGTGTACTCTGAGCCTGGGGTAGCCAACCACTTAGGGACTCGTCTGTGTGCTGGGGGGTTGAGGGTGCCCCAGGGCACTACATGGGATTTTGTTGGTTGTCGTGTTTGACGATTCTCTTCTGCTTTTAGTCTAAGTTTAAATACAGGCAGTATGCATTTCTGAACAGCCCATGCTGAAGAACCAATTCTGCAGTCACAATATCCCCAGGCAGATGTTCTAAATTAAACTACTTATACCTCCTTCTGACTAAACAGCAACCAATTCAAAGAGCAGCCTCTCTTCCCAAGCCTGACTCCAGCCCAATCGAGCAGTACTCTCTGTCCCTTAGGGCAGCCACATAAACAGAATTAGCCTGCTTGAGTCGCCAGCACAATTATAATGCTGTACATTAGATTACATAGTTATTTTTATATTCATTCAATAGGTGGTGCTATTTCCCACAGAATCACAGGATCTCGGAGTTTTAAGAGAGTTCAGAGGTCTTTTTACCCAATCTCTATTGGACTGAAACTCTCCTCTACAATCTATATGAAAAAAATTGCCATCCAGCCTTTGCTTAAAGGTTTCAAATGAGGGAACTCAATACACTTCTGAATAATTATAATCTAATTAGTGAGGTTCCCCCCCCCCCCCATCAAGTGTATGTTGGGTTTTTTTTCCAAATGCCATTTATTTCTTATAGCTATACTCTCAGGGTTCAAAAAAATTGTTTAATGTCTCTTGCACATGAGAGCCTTCTAAAAGTTGAGGCTTTTCCTAGCTAAAACACCTCCAGTTTCTTCAACCAATTCTCATATGTCATGAACTAGGCACCCTTCAATATCCTGGCTGCTCTGCTATGGACATTCTCTGGCTTATGGATTTCTTTCTTAAAATGTGGTACCCAAAGATAAAGATTCAAGCAGTGTGGCACAGTAAAAAAAATAAAAATACATAGTAGATGCTTACTAAATACTTCTGTCTGGATGAACTTCAAGGTCTCTTCTATTTCTAAAACAGTAATGCTATGATCCTGTTGCTTCTGATCAGAGCAGACCTCCCTAGGGGAGCTGCCCCTTAAACTCAGATCTCCTTAATTTTAGATGTTGTGCTTCTCTCATTACAGGTCAGTTAATATTCGTTTTTTGGATGCTCCGTCACACTGTTGGCTTGTGGAGAGCTGGCCTGCTTAAACACTTAAACACTGAGATTTTGTCAGATGATTTGCTCTTTAACTATGGTCATGCCATCTAATACTAAATGAGGTAAATTTGTTCATACTATATTTTCCAGTAGATGAAGAATAGTTCTGAATCATTTGTATTTGAAGATGTTTCCCCTGATCCCTTGCAGAACTTGCTTTGAAATTGAAATGTTAAATTTAACTATTGTGTTTAATGGAATTTTCAGCCATTTTTTTTTGAGGTAACCTGTGAATTCTTTCAATTGGAATTTCATTTTCTCTGTTCAGAAGGTCTGGGCAGTTCTCTGCTACTGTTTCCTACACCGTAGTGTTAAGGTTTACTGTCTCGTTGTGTTCTTCTGGAAGGCCTGTAATCCTGAAGTTCTCTCTAAGCACCCTGTCTTTGAGATCCGTATGTTTTGCTTACATATGATCATATTTCTTGTTATGTTCCTTGTTTTTGCTTCTCTTCTAGATTATCCTTCACTTCTCTTTATTTGTGTCTTCAATCTATTGTTCTCTCTTTGTCTATTTGGTGAGATTTGACATTGCAGATTCCAATTATTTTCTGTCAATTTATTTTTTTGCTCTGCAGGCCATAAATTCTGTTCTCATAACTTTCCTTTCTCTTTGGAGCCTCTCAGAAATGATGTGCTACAGTTCTGTGTTCTCTTCACGTTCCACAGTGTCCTCTGTCTCATCGAGTGTTAGATCACTCTCCTTTGTTTTGCTGTATTGACTCACAGATGCCTGAACTCATTTACTTGATCTGGAAGTCATATTTTCTTCTGTTAAAGTTTTCCCTGTTGAATTATCTGTTTGTGTTCAATGGCTTTGAGTTTTCTTTTTCCTGAAATCCTTGATGATTTCAACCTTTATTTTTTTCTTGCAATTTTTCCCTATTCACTTTCTGACTGCCTCCTCTGATGGTTTTATGGGAGACTGGATCTCAAAGAGTCTCAGCCTCCTCCCCTGTTGGGCAATCATGGTTCACCAGACTAGGTCTCTGCCCCAAGTGACTTTTTGAGGAACTTTTACTCCAAGTGACTTTTGATCACAGCTGGATACTGGGCTCTTTCCCTCAGGCTTAGTGGAATACTGTACAACTTTCTCCTCCTCCCACCTCACATATATGCTATTCTGTCCCAGTGTACTGTCCCACTCCCTCTGTTCCTGAATTCTTTAGCTTAGCACCAATACCTCTGTACAGGGGCTGTGGGGGTGTCCATTTTGGTGCTATCATTTCAAAGATTGGGTCACTGAGTCTTCTATTTCAGTCTTGCTGACAGTAGCATGGGAGGTTGGGGTAGAGTACAATGTCAGTTCATGATTTTTTAAAAAATCTTCCTTTGAATTCTGGATATCCTTGTACCATGGAGACAGATGAAATTGTTTTTATCTTTGGTGCATAATTTATATTTTGGTAAAGTTTGAGGGGTTCTGGGAATCAGAGAAAATGATCCCATCTCATTACTCACATCACTTTTTCTTTTTAATGAGAGTGCCAATGCCTTCACATGCTGGGTTCTCAGGCTGGGAAAAAAAACAACAACAAACACACGAAAAACCTCAGCTATATTCTTCTCCATAAGAATATGGAACTGTGAAATCCCAAAGTCATAGATGTATGTAATTTTTATTTCCAGAAGGAAATATTTCCTTCCAGGAGCCAAACTCTTTTGGGACACAGAAAAGTCAGGTAGCTAAGTAAAAACTGCAGGTGTCATCTTTCTTTGTATTCGTTTCTTCCTGTTTGCAGTAATCAACCCTTCTATCCGAAGCCTCTATATATCTTGAGCTAATAAAGTCCCCATAACTCCTCTTTGATTCCCTTGTGGGGACCCTGTACTCCCAAACTCCTTCTAGGGGTCTATGCTAAGGAAACTCAATAGAACTGAGTGAGTCTGAGGCTGTGTGTATATGTGTGTGTGTGTGTGTGTGTGTGTGTGTGTGTGTGTGTAGCTCATCCTACCCCACTCCAAGATGCTTTGATTAGCCACTGGAATGAAAGGGAAAGGAGAAAGCAGTAATAATCCACTTCCCACCATGAGACCAGCCTGAAGCATAACCATCCATCTCAACCTTTTGTTTTCTATTCCTACTTTTATTGTGAGTATGTGCCTGGCAACAAGTCTACCAGCCTTTCACCCATACTTTCTGTCCCTTTTCCCCCAGAAGAATTTGTAGTCATAAAATTATGTAGACTATATCAAGATATCTGTGATATAGAAATTAGCACATCAAATAGAAATTACAGAAATTAGCACATGCTAGTGCTACTGGCAGCCAGAGTAGAATGTATTTGTAGGAAGTTAATATATGACATTCACAATAGAATCACATGTAAATGGTCATAATAATGGAACAAACCAAGAATACTGTACATGATCAGATCACTGCATTTATGACAAAGTTGCATACACAAGAATAAGAAAGTAACTAAATGTGTAGGTAACATAGGACACAGACATTGCAATAATGTGTTTATCAAATAAGCATACAGCATATGTATAGCAAGGCGCTAGCTTAAATATCAAGTATATATATTAAGTGAAAACAGTAGCGATAGCACATTTCAAAGGAAACCTATGAATACTATGCAACAAGTGATAACATCGTATGTTATGGTTATACAGAAGGACTATTATTAGTTACATGCACTGTAGCAAAGAGTGTCCTCATTCTTTCCTACCCCCTACATGTGAGTGTAGCCCAGGAGCCTGTCCTCTGCCCTCTTCTTTTCTCTTTTTCTCTCTAGATAATCTCTTCAATTCTCATCTTTTAGCATCACCTTTACATAGGGTATTAGTTTACAGATTAATCTCCCATCTCTCTCTCCTAAACTCCATTCTTGTAGCACTAACTGCCTTGAGTACATCTCTATTTAGGCATCCATAAGCACCCAAAACTCAACAAGTCTAAAACTACCCTTCTTCCAAAGTTCTCTATTTCTATTAAGGATACTACTAATCTTCCATTTACCAAGGATTGTAATCTTGGAGTCATCAATTCTTCCTTCTCTGTCACCCATCACAGCTCTTACATCTTACATCCATTACCTGTCCTTCACTCACATAGTCACTTTTTAAATTCAGGTCCTACTCACCTTTCGTTAGACTATTGCAATAATCACCTGTAGGGCTTAAGGGGATATGTTTTTCCCTTTAAGGGGTACTCCTAACATTAACATAAATAAAGGATCTAGAACAGTGGTTCTCAACCTATGGGTGGCGACCCCTTTGGGGGGGTTGAATGACCTTTTCACAGGTCGCCTAAGACCATCAGAAAACACGTATTTCCGATGGTCTTAGGAACCGAGACATTGTCCTTCTATCCATCTCCAGGCGGGTCCGCCCACATGCAGATACACCCACATACAAGTATTAAAGAGTTGCGGCATTAGGAAGGTTGAGAACCACTGATCTAGAAGGAAAGAGCTTAAATACATGCCAAAACTCTTGTTCTAGGTCAGGGACTCTTAACCCTTTCTCTGCTATGGATCCCTATGGTAGCCTGGTGAAGTCCATGGAAACTTTTCAGAATAATGCATTTTAAACGCATTTTAAAAATACAATATTCCAAAGGAAATCAATTATGTTGAATTTTATTTATGAAATTTTTTTAAAGTTCACATAACCCAGATTATGAATCCTTTCTCTAAATATAGCCCCCTTGTTTGCAAGGAATTTAAGGAAGATTTCTCTTGCTGCCAGAGGTTTAGTAGGTGCCCCACCCCAGTAATAAAATCATCCCCTTGCCCAGGCTTGGCTTGTTTGTTGCTTATTTCAGAGAAGCCTAGGGGTTTATACATCTCTAATGCTGACTATCCTGGTCTTCTCCTCTTGAAGGCTAGGTGTGTAAATTTTTATTCCTCTTCCTCTTGTGTTCTTCAGTGCCCTTAAAGAAGACTGGAAGTGACTAGGCCCTTTGCACATGACTCTGGCCCCTACTAATTGTGTTCCCTCTAGTGTAGGGGTTTTTCTCTGCACCCCAGTTCCATTTAACCAATTAACAGATTAATTTTTGCAAAGAAATATTTGCTTCAAAAAGTATAACCATAAATATGAAAACTTACTCCCCCAAAACATGGAAAGTCACCTTACACCTGGAAGGGGGATTAGGTTCAGAGCTTGTTTTAGCTCAGAGCTCTAAAGCGTAGTCCCAGTTTCAAGTTCAAAACCCCCCTGGGCTCCAGTGCCGGGCTTCTTGGCTTCTCTTGGTTTCCTTGCTGGTGTGGTTGGCTGCACTATCCCTCTTGGAATCCTGGTTCCAGAGTCAACATGGCTCAAACTCCAGAGAAATAGTTAAGAGTCCAGGGTCTGGTGGAGATCACTGCTGGCACCTAAAATTTAGGATGACAAATAACACAGAACGTATACAAGCACCAAAGATGCATTTCTTGTAGCCAGGGTAAGAAAGCATGAACAGGGGAAGGAAATTCATCCTTTGTAACTGATTCAATTTAGGGACCCCACCTGAACTGTGGGTAAATGGTCATCTTTACCCTCTGGATGCATTTAAAGAATGTGCCAGAAAGAGAGAGTCTTAATCCCACCAGTTTTAAAGACAGGTTACAAAGTCAGTCCAATGGGGCTAAACTCATCTGTAAGGTAAGAGATGAAGAGATTTTTAGGAGATATGAGTATCCACAGACAATCGTTGTTGGGTATTCTGTGTTAGGCAAACTGGGCCTGCTCCAGAAGTCTCATATCTCCCTTGACTTCTTAGGATCCTGTTTAAGAAACGTTCATTTACGGAGAGGGCTTGATTTCAATATGCCTCCACTGTGTTTGGGATTTTGTTTGCACGCCCTCTTGTCATTCTCAACTTTGTTACCGAGAACCAAATTTCTGCTCACTGCCATCATTAATCACAGGATTTAGTGGCGGGTGAATCTCTTTTCTGTCAAAGAGGAGATAGTTTCGCAAATAAAAAATGATAAACAATGGAACACTAAATCCTAACAAACTCCATACCTTACCCATCTGCCTTGCATCTATATTAGGGGTGGGAAACCTGTGGCCCTGAGGCCACATGTGGCCCTCTAGGTCCTTGAGTGCAGCCAGTTTGTCCTGAGAAGTTTGGATTCAGTCAAAGGGCCACATTTGAGGACCTAGATGGCCCACGTGGTCTCAAGGCCACAGGTTCCCCACCCCTGATCTATTCTGTGCATACAACTGGACACTGTCTTCTAGCTTCCTAAAGCACCTTAAAGACTACTGGGTCTTGCCATTTGCTCTGTTGTTTCACCTTATGACTTCTGGAATTTTCCATCTGTCTTACAGCTAGACTCTTGTACATGTTGTCTCCTCCAATTAGAGTAGGAACTTCCTGAGAGCAGGAATTATCTTGCTTTTTCTATTTCTATTCTCAGGACTTAGGATAGTGGTTGGCACAAGGCAAGCACTTAATAAATATTTTTTAGTTGTCTAGAGCACCAGAGGTTAAATAACTTGTTCAGGAACACAGAGCCTGGAATGTGTCTGAGGTAGGATTTTGAACCAAGATCTGCTTGTCTTGAAGACCAGCATTTTCTCCATAAAGGAATCAGATTTACTTCTTTTGAGCTCGACTTTCCCCTAAAGGGAAAAGAAATCTTCCACCAGTTTAACAGAGATCTAAACTTTGAGTTAATCTGTTTTTAATAAGTAATTAAGGGGGTAAAGCAAAGTCTTCTCCTTCAGTGTACCCCACAGTTCTTGGGGCAAGGGCAGGGAAAAAAAGGAGCTTCCAATTTTCCTTATAAGTGATTAAAGTTTTGGGGACTTTCCCAAAGGTCAAAGGAGCAAACATATAGAGAATGGAGATGCTGTCTGACCCTGCATGGGCTTCCTCTGGTCTAGTGGGGAATTAGAATAGCTACTCATCCTCATCCATTCTTTTCTCTCAGAAGCCTCCAAGAACAGAGTTCCAGAAATCCAAGTTGCAAAGATATCGTCAGCTGGTTATTTCTGGGATATCATCTGTATGACTGTCTCCCCTCCATTACAAGACTGTGCTAGCAGGGAGCCTTGAGACCAGGGCTATGTTCTTCAATGGTCTCCTTGGAGTCAGGTCCTGGGAAGGTCCTTGTGGACCCTCAGTAGGTACTATCAAATTCTTCATGTCGCTCCATTCTTCTCAGATCCTTGCAGAGGACTTCAATCTTCTTCTGCACTTTTGCAAGATTTGTGACCTTTCTATTCCTCTGTGTGGGATTCCCTATTACCCCTTTCTGTAGCACAAAGTGATTGGTTAGTCATCTGGAGATAACCCAATCAGGTAACTCCTGGGGGAAGCTCTCATTGAGAGGCAGGCAATGATGTCAGAGCTCTTTTAGCTGGAGATATAGGGATTCCCTGCTTTGAGCTCAGGATCTTTCAAAGTAAACATGTACTAAGTCACACTACCAGGTTGTATCTTGGACTGCTTGCCTTGTGCATGCACGTCTGAAACTATACTTGTCTCCAGGGAAGAATTCTTCTCTTACAGTTATTATGTTTCTATGGACTCTAATACAAGTTCTATTTGTTTTCCTTGGTCTGTAAATAAATCTTTTTCTTTAGCTTTGGAAAGTAAACTTGCAAATGAAATTGTTGATAACACCTCAGGAGTATGGTACAGATCATTTAGTTCTCAGATGATTTGAATGCGGATGAGCCAGAGAAACATGGAAAGTCCCATAAAGTACACTCAAGTCTTTCATGTTCCCTAAGAGCTGCTGACCCAAAGGCTTATTGTATAAAGTTATAAAAAATACTACCACATGTAAATACATGCATTCTCAGAATCTTGTTTTCCCTCTTATTTAGCTCAGAAGGAAAATTCCAACTTTTCTGTTTTGGAAATAAATGATAGAGATGAGCTTTTGATTTTAAATCTTGGGACTACTTTCATAGGAAAATACCCCCATCTTGTGGACTTTAAGGACATTGCTGGAAGTAATCACTTCCCCCGTTTTATGATTATGTTCTCTCCTGAGTCTTCATGGACCTTTCTTGGTTTTGAGATTATAGTGGGTACTTTAAGAGTATACCAAAGGAATTTCAAATGTGGGCTCCTTGATAGACTATGTGTCACACAAAGACCAATCTACCCAAATTCAATAAAGTTCATTCCCGGTAGGTTGCCCAGCAGATGACAGATTACCTATCTTTCTGTCTACTCATTCATCTGTTTTTTCAATTCATTCATTTATTGATCCATCCATCCAACCATTCATCTATCCACTCATTTCATTATTTATATGATTGCAGTGACCTAAAATTTCATGTACCTTATAAGGCAAGGGAGGATAATAATTCATAATGGGGCAGAGAGCACACATGAAGAAGAAATTGTAGATAGTTCTTAAATTAAAGAAACTGGGACATTGGATCAAATTCTACCTTTGAAGTTTGCTACCAGAGTAATCTTTGTTAAGTCACTTACCCTCCCTTTGGTCTCCTCATCTTTAAAATGAGAGTTTTAGACCAGATAGATTCTTAGGTCCCTTCTAGCTCCAGCTCAGATTTTGAAGTGTGGAAGCATGGTTAAATAATTTATAGGCATAAATTAACAGGGCGTCTCAGTTGGTAGATTACAGAATCTCAATAAATTTATTGTTTTCTTTAGGAATGCTTTATGTATTTATTCTTTTATTTTAAAATGTTTTAATGAAATTTTGAAAAATTTAATCTGTTGCTCCCCAATCTCATTTCCTTAATATTAGCTATCTCTTCTAAGTTAGAAGTTCTTAACTTGGGGTCTACAAACATTTAAAAAATTTGATAACTATTTCAATATGTTGGTTTCCTCTGTAATCCTATGCATTTAAAAACATTATTCTGAGACAAAGTCCATAGGATTCATCAGACTACCAAAGGGTTCCTTCACAAAAAAGGTTGAGAACCCCTGTCTCACATGGTTATATGAAAATTGAATTATTAGAGAGGCATAGAGATTATGTTCCATTGTGGGAACTCCAGTCAGGTTCTAGGCCTTATGGGGGGTGTGGAGGAACTTCCTATCTATAATCAACTCTTACTCCCCTCAATTTACTTGTTGTTGAAGAGGGTCAATGACCTCATGAGGGTGATGTCCTCAACTTGCTGGTTTAGCAACAGTTGCTTTGCTCTATGACAGTGGTTCTCAGCCTTCCTAATGCTATGATCCTTTAATATGGTTCCTCATGTGGTAGTGACCCCCAACCATAAAATTATTCTTGTTGCTACTTCATAACTGTAATTTTGCTACTGTTATGAATCGTAATGTAAATATTTGATATGCAGGATGTATTTTCATTGTTATGAATGGAACATAACCCACAGGTTGAGAACACAGGAGCTTTTACAAAGGAGCATTTACTTCAAAAGGTCTAATAACAAACATACACATTCCCCTCAACAGGTGGGAGACATAATTATCCCTGCCCCACACCCACCTCTGTCTCTGGGAGGAAAAGAGTTAATTCTCTTTAATAATCTAGTTCCAACCCCCAACCCACCTCCCTGCCTTGAGTTCCAGTTCCAGGCATTCTAACTTCTCAAAGTTTCCATGTCCCTGTGACTGGTATACCACCCCACCTGAAATCCTGGCTCCAAGGTTGCCACTTCTGGCTCCCATGGGGATCACTGCCAGCCCCTGAAATTGAGGACAAACACCAACAGATCCACCTTTTGGAGCTGGGGTAGGGAAGGCAAGTCCTTTCCTTCTCTCTGGGGTTCATGCTGGACATTGAAGATAGGAGTTACTGAAAAGAGGACAGCTGAAAGATGGCAGTAAAGGAGGCATGGATGAAAAGCACAAATAGCCCAGTCCTGGCAGTTTTGAAGATTTCAAGATGCAGGCAGCCCATCAAAGGAGGTTATCTCGAGCCGTGTGTTAGGGGAGTCAGCTGGGTTCCATGTTGAGCAAACTGGACGTGCTCTCTAGACCTCTCAGAGGCCTTTCTCTGGGCATGCCCAGAAAATCTGGATTATGTGTTTATACTGATATTTTTGTTCTCTCACTGTGAGAGGGTCAATATCTACCAGAGTCCCTACTTCCCCCTATAACACGGTTAGGAAAAGGTGATGAAGGCAGGATTTGCTTGCTCTGGGGTTGGTTCAAGGTTCAAATTGTGCTCCCTGGACATGACTTCTTGATGTTTTTTTGCTGTGCTAATGTCACCTAATGCATTAAAAGGTCTCACCCTTGGAATCCCTCTGACTTGGTGGGTATCTGAAGACCATAAGAGTTACCACACCCTGCCTTGCTGACTAGAAATATTCCCATATGGAGATAAGAGGGCTACACATTTATAGAAACTAAGAACCACTGTATCCTTGTTACATGTTCTTGTCATGTTAGAGGGGGCCAATGCCAGTTGTCTTGACCTGTGTCTTGCCTGGACTCTAATGACTCTGGAGGAGAAAGTGAGGCTGATGACTTTGTACAGTCCTGCCTCACTTAAATCCAATTCACTTGCAAGTCAGGACATCACTACCCTGATGTCATTGGTCCTCCTGGAGAATGAAGGGTGAGTACCACATCGTTAGAGTTAAAACCTTTCACTAACCTTTCAATGACCTATGAGTGCCTGATTTTGTCTCAACACTGAACCTGAACTGACCGGGTGCTGACCCTGTGCAGGCCCACTCCTAACACATCTTATAAAAGCTGGTAAGTCAAGATGTGTATTTGCATACATGCCTCTAACTCTGGTCAAGAGTGCAGGCAGGGGAGGGGCATGTTAGTATATGTTTGACTGGGAAACTCAAAAGGAGAAGTAAAGGAAAATTCCTGCTTCCAGCCTGAAAATCTCTATGACCTTCTGGGTTTATTGAGCTTAGTTTGGTTTTATGAATGATTCTATAACTCTCCCAACAAACAGAACCATTAACCTAAATGCAGGCATTCGTGCTGATTACCCCTAAAAGAATGAGATGCCTGTAACCAAGAG
This sequence comes from Pseudochirops corinnae, assembly GCA_028646515.1. Lineage (NCBI taxonomy): Eukaryota > Metazoa > Chordata > Mammalia > Diprotodontia > Pseudocheiridae > Pseudochirops > Pseudochirops corinnae. The sequence continues at coordinate 14,986,094 of CM053591.1, forward strand.
TATATGAGAGCTAGAACCCATCTCTAAACCACAGTTAAGCCTTCCCTCCATCCCAGACCAAATAGATGGTAGGAGAGGAGGGAAGAACGAAGGAAGGGGTAAGATTAGAGAAGAGATTCCCATCTTCAAGCTATTCCTGCAGCTGCTTATTGACTTGGAAAACTGCAAATTAACATTATCTAGGTTGTATTTTATTTTCACTTATTTTGTTAAGCATTTCCCAGTTATGTTTTAATCTGGTTTCAACCCCACTAGGGAGCTTTGTAGGCCAGTGGGACCAGAGTTTGAAATCTCTGTTCTAGGATACGGATCCCCAGGAAGAAGTAAACAAATGCTCATGCACTTGACAGAAGCCAAGTTTGCTGTGCCGTTACAGATAGCAAAGCAAATTCTCTCTGAGAAGAAACCAAGGATTAGCAAGGGGTAGGTAGAGTGAGAGTACCAGGCCGGCAGTGCTGCTAAAACCAGGATTTTATCTGCCATCTGCCCAGTGAAGACAATTAGCCTGGACTAGGGGTGAGGTATGAGCAGCCTCGAGGCCCCATGTGACCCTCCAAGTCCTCAAGTATGGCCCTTTGACCAAATCCAAACTTCATAGACAAAATCACTTAATAAAAGGATTTGTTCTGTAAAACTTGAACTCAAAAGGCTGCATTTGAGAACCTAGAGGGCTACATGTGACCTCAAGGTCCCAGGTTCCCCACCTCAGGTCCCAGGTTCCCCACCCCGGGTCCCAGGACCAATATATACCAAAGCTGGGGATTCCATTATAATAGGCCTCTTTTTCTTAGCCTTATTGTAGAGCAAAATCTCTGTGTGATATCACAGTTGGAAGACTTGTATAGAACCTTGTAAACCTGAGTATTTCTCTCCTACAATGCCTGGTATCTCTCCTGGAACTAGTAAGTTACATGACTTGGTGTGTCTTCCTCAGGGTCAGCTCATTTGGGATTGAAACAGGGGAGATACGATAAATCCTTGTGTTTCTGAGAAATTAATGATCTTTGAATGGGACCCTAGTGGTATGGATCTGCCTTGGAGTATAGGGTAGAATAGAGGAACTGGCCTGAGCTGATCATAGAAACATGAGGTTACAGATTTTTAGACTTGAAAGGGACCCTAGAGATAAATTAGTCTAACGTCTTCTTATTGATTAGATGTGAAAAATGAGGGCCAGGGTGGTGAAGTAGCTTGCCCACAGTTGTACAGCTAATCAATGTGATTTGAAAAGCAATATCAGATCTTTTAGAGCAGTGGTTCTCAACCTTTCTAATGCCGTGACCCTTTAATACAGTTCCTCATGTTGTGGTGACCCCCAACCATAAAATTATTTTTGTTGCTACTTCATAACTGTAATTTTGCTACTGTTATGAATCGTAATGTAAATATCTGATATGCAGGATGTATTTCCATTGTTACAAATTGAACATAACCCACAGGTTGAGAACCGCTGTTTTAGAGCAATAGCTCTAGACTAGGGTCTTGAAGCTCTATCCTTGGCTCTCTGTTAGTTTCTCACCATCTTCTCTCAGTGACCTCCTCAGCTACCATCAGTTCAAGTGTCTCTACACAGATGACTCCCAGGTCCCTATTTCCAGTGAAACATAGGTACTTAATAAATACTTTATTATTATTATTATTATTAATGATAGTAGGAAAGAAAATTCAGGAATTTTTTAAAAATTTAGGAAAATTAAACTCTTAGGAAAATTAACTGATCTAATATGGTTGTCTTTTCTAAAGATAATACACAAATGTAGAAAAGCCACTTTAAATGTACTGTCTCTGTGCTAGCTGGAGCCTTGGTACAGAAGGGATGGAAATTTCAGTATCTTTTTAGAGAAAGGACCAAGTATCAGCACCAGACAAGTGGGAAATTTTGACTTTTTCACATTTCTGTGAAAGAAGAATTAAAAATACCGAAAAAAACAAAAGAAGAACCCAATCTTCACTAAATTGTAGATACAGCCTTAGCTACCAGCTAGTACCTACCTAAATATTTATAAATCAAACAGATCATAGAGTCATAGATTTAAAGCTAGGAGAAATCATCAAATCCACCTCTCTCCCCGAATTTATCAAATAAGGAAACTGAAGCCCAGAAAATTTAAGAGCCTTGTCTTGTGTTACACAACTAGCAAGTGTTTGTGGCTTGATCTGAATTCAGGTCCAGGTCCTCTGGCTGAAATTCAGTGCATTTTTCTATTGTACCATGAGCTCAGAAAGAAGTGCATCAGATACCTCAGCCTACATAGCTGTACCTCTTTGGCTGAAGGAGGCTTATGACAAATATCCCAAGATCCAAAAAAGTGCAGCCTGTTGAAATGCTAAATATTTAACACAGTAGGACACACTGTGACAAGTCCCCTCCCGAACCCAGCTACCTCTGTTTCCTGATTCTGTTCTGTCTTTACAGCCATTCTTCAAAAAAGAAGTTTCATTTTTGTTTTGCTTTTTGAAGTTGGCCTCTGACCTCTCACTCTGCAGTTCTGCTAAGTTCACAGCTGCTTTTCCCTTTTTAATTTTTAAATTTTATTTGTTTATTCGCTAAGCCCATTTTTGGATGCGCTGGCTTTGACCTTTTACTGTGCTTGCTGTTTGAACAGGCTTATCTCTTGCCTCCCTCAGTTCTGGTCTGTTTTTATATTTGGACTAATTCCCTACATGCCCCTGTGGCCTTATTTACTTTCCACTTGCTGCTCCCCCGGCTAATTCCTAATCTATGCCCAGCTTCCTAGCTTGCCACAAGGCCAGGGGACACAAATACTTGGCCTTTTCCAAAGCCAGAGTCAACAGGGATTTCTAAGAACAGGAGGAAGAAATAATTGCCAGGTCACAGAAGGAAGGCCTGCAACACAAGGGAATCTTAGGTGCTGATGGGTCAGGAAAATGCTTTATTCATTCATGGGGTGGGAAGCTACAGCAGGACTTGTTAGGGCCAGCATGGCCATGGAAGAAAGTGCAGTAGAGCCAGAATCAAAGGAAGAGCTCTAAGGTCCCTGCCTTGAGAAAAGATAAAAATCAGTGGTGGTTTGATGGGGTTTCTTTCTTTCTTATGCATGTTGAAAAATCATCATGATGATAACTGCAGCTTATGTTCCAGCTTCTGTTGAAGAGCTTAAGGGGAATAAAGAGATGCTGTGACAAACGTGATAACTGTCCAGGTAAGTCAACATGTTTTTTCATGCTTGGTGACTTCAAGACAAAGATGGGCATGGAGGCTGACATTTAAAAAAACAACAACAACAGGGGCAGCTAGGTGGAGCAGTGAATAGAGCACTGGCCCTGGAGTCAGGAGGACCCGAGTTCAAATGCGACCTCGGCCACTTAACACACACACAAAACCCGCTAGCCATGTGACCTTGGGCAAGTCACTTAACCCAAATTGCCCTACCTTCCCCCTTCAAAAAAGCAACCCCCCCAAAAGACAACAACAACTATACCAGAGAAACTGGCTCATGACGGAAAAAATAGAAGTCAAAGACTGGAGCACAATACAGAAGCCTCACTCCCATGTATCATGAATGCTTTCTTGAGAAAAGAGTTAGCAGGTTTGGTGAGGACTGCTTAATCTTCTCCAAACTGAAACAGTTTCTATATTACTGGAATGGAAGCAATATGGGTGTCATTTTCAAATTAATTTTCCCTCTATAGTCAGATCATCAGCTTGCTAGCAAAGATCAGAATCGGCCCCAAATTAGAAGACAGAATTAAAATGCTAAGACATATTATGCAATGCAAACAGCTCTTGACACATGTTTTAGGAAGATAATTTGGATAGCCATGTGGAGAATGGATTGGAAAGGAAAGAGACTGGAAGCCAGGAATCTAATGAGAAAGTTGTTGTGACATTTCAGGTGAGAGATGATGAGGGACTGAGCTAGGTTGGTGACTGTACAATATTAGACTTGACATCTTAAAGCCCTGGGAACATTTCTGTTTCTCAGCTGCAGAGGATAAATTTATGGACAACTCTGTCTGAAAGCTAAAGCTTATCTCAGAGCTAATGTCTTCAACAGATCTGGCTATAGCTTTGCCAGTTGCAGCAGATGCCTGGGAGGAGCCTACAGTGTTTTTTTTCCAACAGTTGTCATTTAGAGTAAATCAAGGGAGAATCTACCAAATCAAGATATCCTAAAGCAATATAATTTTTATTTATAATATGATATGTACCTAGACTGGAAAAGTTAAGGTCATAAAGTACTTGGGGAATGAAGAAAAAACTGCATAATCAAATAAATTTCTGAGTGGGTTCTTAAAAACAATGTTTATGATCATCTGGAAGTGTTTAGGTGCGATTTCAGTTGAATCAAAGGAAAAGGATGACTGATTCAATAGCTTGTAAGGTCCATTTAAATTTTGTGATCTTTTTAATCATGAGTCCCTATCTTTTTGATCCTCTATTTCTCTTTCTGTAAAACAACAAATTTAGACTAAATTATCTCCAATTAAAAAAAAAAAACAACTCCAAGACCTGATTAAGAGAGCTATTTATGAGCATTTTAGACTTTCATAAAACTAGTGTGACCTCCACCTAGTGGGAAGTGGAGGATTACAGAATCCTAATTTCATAACTGAAACAGAATTTCCCTAAACTGTTCCTTCACCTACCTTTCCAGGCACTTTAAAAATAAGCCTCCCCCCATGATCTTGTCTTTCAACAGTTTGCTATTTTTTTTAATTTTTCAATTAAAAAAATCTTTTTCTAAATTAATCTGTTCTTTCTACTATCTCCATAGAGCAAATTAAAAACAAACAAAAACCTTGAAAATAAAGTCCTCAGTACCATAGAAGCATGGTTAGCAAAAGAAAGTTTCATATTTTCCACATTTGAAAATAATGTTCTTTTCTATATTTTTTCCATCACTTCTCTGTCAGGAGGTGTTATAATCATTTTTTTTTTTTGTCTTGTGGCTAACCATTGAACTGATCAGAGTTCTAAGCCTTTCAAAATTGTTTCTTGGGGGCAACTAGGTGGCCCAGTGGCCTTCCAGTCAGGAGGACCTGAGTTCAAATACTACTTCAGACACTTAACACTTACTAGCCATGTGACCTTGGGCAAGTCACTTAACTCCAATTGCCCTGCCTTACCTTCTCCAAAAAAAAAGCAAAAAAAAATTTATTTTCCTCTACAATGTTATAGTTGTATAAATTGTTCTCCTAGTTCTGCTCATCCCCAAATATAGGCTGTATATGAATATGATGGAATATTTTTGTGCAGTAAAAATTAAGGAATATGAAGAATTCAGAGAAATATGGGAAGATTTATATGAACTGATGCAAAGTGAACCTAAATAATGAATAAAAACAATTGCCATATCAATATAATTGAAAAATTACCTAAATTGCCAAAAAGAAAGTCTGTGTTTTTATCTTATCTATCATAGATGCTGAGATGAAGTGGTTCTCTCTTCCCTCCCCACCCCCAGTTCCCCTGCAAAGTTCCTTTTGGAAAAAGGATCCTTCCTATTGGATCAAGCATAGAAAGGAGTTGTTTCCATCATTCTTCAATCCTTTGAAGTATAAAAGTATTAGTAAGTCAAGTTAAGAAAGTATTATCTGTCTTTCTTTAGGCTTTTTAACTGAGTTCTGGCAGATGTCTGGATAATTGAGATGACTAATCTTGTAATAATCATGCCTCCATTCCAAGTTTATGAACAGGTTTTTCCAAATTCAATTCTTTCCACGTAATCATAGGTTTGGGACTAGAAGGGACCTTAGAAGTCTTTGAGATCAATCCCCTCATTTAACAGAGGAAGAAAATGAGTCTGACAGAGATTAAGTGACACACTCAAGTTCACACAAATGGTTGAGTGACAGAATTAGGCCGGATTCAAACCCGGGTATTCTTGACTGAAACTGGGTCTTTATCCACTATACTACAAGACTTTCTTCTCCTGTTTCATCAGGATGGTCAAAGTATATTCCAATTAAGATCTTACCTCCATCTTCATGCCTTTAAGTCATTTTCCATGCATGGAATATTCTGTCACCTTTACTTAGAACCTCTCTGGTTCCCTTTGAGCCTCAATTAAATTCTAATTTTCAACCAAATGTTCTTCCTGGTGTTAATACCCTCCAACCCCCACCAAAAAAAGTCCCGCATGAAATTACTTTGTATTTATTTATTTGTATGTATGCTCTTTTCCCCAGCAGAATGTAAGCTACCTGCCCTAAATTGGCAGGAGTGGGTAGAAGGGTGTAAAATTACAAACAGAATAAATTGAATCTCTCTTGCATATGATAAGCCTTTAATATTGGAAGATAAATTGTCATTCTCCTAAAATGTTCTCTTCTTTTTTTTCTTTTAATTTGTTAATTTATTTTTAGTTTTCAACATGTATTTCCACAAGATTTTGAGTTACAATTTTTTCTCCCCGTCTTTCTCCTATCCCCACCCCAAAATAGTAAGCCTACTGAATACCCCTTCTCCCAATCTGTTCTCTCTTATGTCCTCTCCCATCACCCCTCCTTCCCAACTTTCTAGTAGGGCAAGATGGATTTCTATACCCCAGTGCCTGTATATCTTATTTCTCAGTTGCATGTAAAAAAAACAAATTGTTTTTTAAATATTTGTTTTTAAAACTTTGAGTTCCAGATTTTTTCCCTTCTTCTCTCCTCACCCACCCCCAATATAGGTTGTACATGTGTAGTTACCCAAATCATTTCCAAAATTGTTATATTGTGAAAGACTGTATTTCCCTCCATCCTATTCAGCCCCCCACTTATTCTATTTTCTCCTTTGACCCTATCCCCTTTCAAAAATGTTTGCTTCTAATTATCCTCTCCCACAATCTGCCCTCCCTTCTATCATCCCCACTCTTATCCTCTACCCCGCCTATTTTCCTGTAGGGTAAAATACCCAATTGAGTGTGTATGTTGTTCCCTCCTTAAGCCAAATTCCATGAGAATAAGGTTATCCCATTCCCTTTCACCTTCCTGCTCTTCCCCTCCATTGTATCAGTTTTCTCTTGCCTCTTTTATACGAGATAATTTACCCTAATCTATCTCTCCCTTTCTCCTTCTCCCAAAAATTCCTCTCACCTCTTAATTTTATTTTTTAGATATCATTCCTTCATATTCAACTCATCCTGTGCCTTCTATGTATACATGAACATACAAATGCCCACACTCACATATATATACATACACCCTCCTATATACATACATATATATGTATGTATACATAGATACATACATATTCCCTTCAACTATCCTCACACTGAGAAAAGTCTTATGAGTTACAATTATTGTTTTTCCATGTAGGAATGTAAATAGTTCAACTTTAATAAGTTCCTTATGATTTCTTTTTCCTGTTTACCTTCTCATGCTTCTCTTGCTTCTTCTATTTGTAAGTCAAATTTTCTGTTCAGCTCTGGTTTTTTCATCAAGAATGCTTGATGGTCCCCCATTTCATTGAATGAACATATTTTCCCCTGAAGCAGTATACTCAGTTTTGCTGGGTAGGTAAAAGTGTTCTCTTCTTCACACTAATTAGACAATTTTTTCAACTGATCCTCATATGGCATGCCTTGAGGTCCCTCATCATCCTAGCTATATACATTATATATATCTATAACATTAGTCCTACTAGTCTGTAAAAAGAAAAGACTCAATGAGAAGCAATATTGAAGAGGAAATGAGGGGATTGTCAAAAGGAGACCAAAATGGATACCCAGGGAATTTATCAATCCACCTAGACTTAAAAAGATATGAGTGTTGTTGTGTCTGTCCTTCATTCTTGAGGAGGACCATGGCATCTGGGGATTGATGACATGACTTGAAGTTTACTTTGATTTGAGTGAGGGAGAGCTGTACAAGGTCACCAACCTCACTTTCTCCTTCAGTGCCATCTGGGCCCACTGGCCACATATTCATCAGGATGACTGGAGATGACCTAGGATGCAGTAGGAGACACTGGCCCTTTTAGATGAAGGTCTTTTCACATACTCACTTACAGTGAGGTAAAACCCATTCAGTAAATAGGTCTTTTTAAGAAGTGAGTCAAAGGATGGCCCCTTTAATTAGGAAAAAAAAAGAAGAAAAAATCAAGCTGGGAGGGAAAGATCTCAGGTGGTTCTTCCAAAGAGAAACAGTTAGCATTGACATTCACTGTAAGCCAGGAGAGTCTAAAATATAGTCATTAAGTGGAACTTGGGCAGGGACCTATTGTGGTCCAACCTATGAGCTTTAGAGTGAATTGGGTTTAAGATTTTGAAGAAAGAAAGAAAAAAGGTAAGAAGGAAAGAAAGGAAGGAAGGAAAAAGGAAGGAAGAAAGGAAGGAAAGAAGAAAGAAAGGAAGACAGGAAGGAAGGGAAGAAGGAAGGAAGGAAGGGAAGAAGGAAGAAGGAAGGAAGGAAGAAGGGGAGGAAGGAAGAAAGGGAGGAAGGAAGAAAGGAAGGAAGGGAGGGAGGAAGGAAGGAAGGAAGGAAGGGAGGGAGGAAGGAAGGGAGGGAGGAAGGGAAAAAGGAAGGAAGGAAGGAAGGAAGAAACCTACTAGCTAGATTGATTTCTTTCTTTTCTTGCTGATGAGTGAACAAAGTGATGAAGGAACAAGCTACCTGCTAAGGAATTATTTTGATATTCACTGCCTGTGACAGATGGTCCTATATATAGTGCTTTAAGGTTTGCAAAGCATTTTATAATTATTAATTCATTTTATCCTCATAACAACCCAGGAAAGTAGGTGCTATTATTATTACCATTTTATACATGAAGACACTGAGGCAAATGGAGGTTGGTTATCACATAGCAAAGAAGTATCAGGCTATAAACCAAATTTTCTTGGTAGGTACACTAAGTACATAGTATGGATCTATGAAAATGGTTAAATTGCTAAGCTCAGTATTAACTGAGGTTATTGGGGAAATCTAAGGATATGGAAAAGGAATTTTTTTAAAGTTAGATTAAGGAAAAAGGGGGAAAGAATACATGAACTGCTTAGGATCATTGCTGTGAGTGGAAGCGATGATTCTAACAATGAGAGAGGAAGAGAAGGCTGAGCTTCTCAGCTTCTCTTTGGTGTTGATCAGTGTGACATCGAGAAGACCAGTAGAGGTAAGAAACTTGCATTCAAATGCCTTTTCTGACCTTTACTATCCGGGTGACCTTCATCTCTTTTTTTGCACCAGTTTCCTCATCTGTAAAAGGGGAATACTGGTAAGCATTCCCTTCCTTATTTGGTTGTTATAAGAGATTCCAATCAGATACTATGTGTATCTGATTTTAAAGTGCTAAATAAATTTTAGTCATTATTATTTTTGTTTTCTCTTCCAAGGAGACTGTTCTTTGGACAGTATCAGATAAAAGTAATAATTAGCATTTATATAGCTCTTTAAGGTTTATAAAGTGCTTTAAGGAGTGGCTAGGTGGCGCAGTGAATAGAACATTGGCTCTGGAGTCAGGAGGACCTGAGTTCAAATCCAGCCTCAGACACTTAACACTCACTAACACTTGGGCAAGTCACTTAACCCCAATTGCCCTGCCTTCCCCCCTCCAAAAAGCTAAAAAAAAAAAAAAAAGTAATAAAGTGCTTTAAAATATTATTTCATTTTTATCCTCAAAATAACCCTGGGCAGTAGGTGATATTATTATCACCCTCATTTTACAGATGGAGATACTGAGAGTAAGTCATTTAAGTGTCTCTGGTTAGATTCAAATTCAGGACTTTCCAGTTTCGGGTGCAGTGCTCTATTTGCTATAGTTGCCTATATATAGGAGAAAAACCATTTGCATGGAGGCAGATGATCCGAGTATAGAACTTGCCTCTGAGTACTGTTTCAATGTGTTTCCAAAAAACAACCAGCTCTCTGGGGAAAACATATGTATTCACAACACATTTTTAAGTTTAATTTGCATTGTTACCATTTTCTTAGGTCTAGATAAGCAACAAAACTATGAATCAAGCTCTAATTTATAGTATTTCGTGATTTCTAGAGTGTAAATGCTCATACTGAAAATTAAACAATTGGTCCTTGGGAAGTGGTTTGAACCGGCTCCAGCACAGACTTTTCATACTACCCATGTGTGTATGAGAACTTGCCAGGCTAGTCATAGTTTGGTTCAATCCCTGATTTCGCTTCATTAATCCAAGGTGCATAAGATCATGGTATCATAGATTTAGATCTAGAAGGTATTTAAAGCACATTAAGTCTAACGTCTTTGTTTTCATATAAGAAAACAAAGGCAAAAAGTAATGAAGTGACTTATAAAGGTCTCATACAGCTAGTAAATATTTAAGGTAGAATTTGAACTCAGGTCTTTCCAACTCCAAGTTCAACACCTTATCTCTTGTTCCACCTTGGAAGTCAGAAGTCTTCCTTTCTTGTTCCAACAAAGAATTCTAATCCCCCAAAGCCTGGTTTAAGACATCTATTTAGAAGAAGCAGAGGCAAGGAATAACACTGTCTCCTAATCCATTAAAATGTCTAAAAGACTAAAGCAAAGACTGAGAGTGTTTTCTTATATCCCTTGATTCTCAAAGTGGGGTCTCCTAAAGTAGAAAGGTACAAAAGTTGGGCTATTAGAGCATGCCTGTCTAGGGAAAATAGAGATTAAACCATATTGAGGCAAGGAGTTAGAAACAGTTGTTTCCTTCTAAGACAAGAACAGCAGCTGTGGGTGTGCAACTCTCCTGAATCCCTAAGTAAAAGCAGAACTAAGGACACACAGTGTGTGTGTGTGTGTGTGTGTGTGTGTGTGTGTGTGTGTGAGAGAGAGAGAGAGAGAAAGAGAGAGAGAAAGAGGGAGAGAGAGAGAGAGAGAGAGAGAGAGAGAGAGTGTGTGTGTGTGTGTGTGTGTGTGTGTGTGTGTGTGTGTGTGTGTGTGTGTGTGTGTGTATTGCTTTATTTCCATGCTGAAAGGATCAAAGGGTTTTCCACTGAGGTACAGACTTCAGAGGTGGAAGCAAACAACCAATTATCTCACTCTGCCAAACACAAAGCATTCTGCCTGTTTACTACAGTGCTATAATTGCTGGCCAATTCAGCATAGGAGTTGGGGCTATTTTTTTTCTCCTTGTTATGGAGATCTAGATGCAAGTAGCATTTTGATATTCTCATGGGATTCCCTGTGTTGCTGCCAAACAAACCAAATTCTGATATTCCCAGAGGAAATCCCAGGTGCAGGCACCGACTACAGAGATTAACTTAGTGAGAATCATTCAAAATTAAACCTGTTCCATGTTATTCTACACCTGTGGTTCTGGGTCACAGGTTCAATAAAAGTCAGAATACAGTACAATTATAAAATAAACCCAAGCTTCTTGATTCCCTTTCTTGTTGGGCTTAGAGTGTGCTGATCTAATTAGGTATGGCAAAAGCCAGGGCACATTGATATGAGGACCTTGTGTGTGGTGACTCTTCCCCCAATGGGAGCATTAGCTCTGTATAGTCCTAAAATAAACATGATGACCCTTATGATCCCAAAGGGCACCTGGCCAAAAAGATAGAGAAGAAAACTGAGGAATTTCTAATCTTCAGTCCATCTGATGCATATCTTACTTATGTAACATAGAATGGGACTACCTACCTCTAACAAATACATAGGAAGATTTCCCTAAGTGTAGCATTTTAATAGAGGATGAGGCTCCCATGTATAAGGTTTAATAGGATCACCACATATAGTACGGAACTGGGTAGATAGGTGCCCCTCATGTAGCATCAGTAGTATAGAAACCCCCTTTCTCAAGCTTCTCTCAATTTATATTATTAATGCCTTTCCATGTGCAGAATCCTATTTATGGGAACTTGTGCTTTCTCAGGAGCACTATTTTGATGTGTTTTCACTGTGTCTGTAACTTCCAAATGGAGTTACTGTTTGCTTATCCTCCCCTCTGCTGCAATTCAGGTGAGCTGAAGGGGGAATGTTTCTTCCTCTACAGAAATCAAAACATTCTCTCAAATCTCTACATGCACTAAATTTCACATTAATCACACAAGCATGGATCAGCAAGCCACCAGATTTTTTTTTTTATATAAGGGGGTGAGGGGGAGGAGAATAAAACAATAATAATGAGACAAGGAGGGAGAAGAGTTTTTTGAGTAAGGAACAGCCAGCGACTTGTGCTACTGACTGCTGAATCCAAATTGATTTCTTCTTTTAATTGTTTTCTTCTGGAAGGAAGAAAGGAGAAAGAACCTTGGAGGAGCTGGACAGTTAAGGGAGCTGTTCCATTCCTGTGAATGGAGGCTGGGGGAAGGGAGATGTTGCAGAGAGGTGCTCCCTTGATCTCTGTTATCAGCAGTCTCTTTGGCACTTTGTCAGTCCAATCCTTCTACCCAGCAATACTAGTGGCAGCAGCAACAGTCTGTCAAAGTTCTGAAAGGAAAGAGTAGGGGCCCAGGCACCCAGAGACCAGGAGCATGTTCAGCATTGACCACCCGCATGATTACAAGATGGGGAATGATCTCCCTTATTTTGGTTCCTCTCTCCTATAATTCTCCAAAAGTACAATTATAGAAATTCAAGTTCAAAACTTGTCACCAACTGGTAGTATCTGAGATAGCATTAAACCTCATCTCTCTAACAATACTTGTTTCACATTCCTCCTTGGGGCCAGAAATTTTGCATTCCCTTGCAAAAAAAAAAGGCCAGGATACATTTTGAATTCTATGATTACTTAGCACAAGGCATCAAAATGAACATTAGAAGGGTGATTATCCTGGCCTCTCGATAACCATCCTATGATACTGATGAAAACAAATGCACATTAACAATACATTCAATACACATAACACTATAAAAAAATCAGTTGACAGGGTGCATTAGTGATTAAATTTCATATAGGACATAGCACATACTTGTCCTAAAAGCACAATAGTATATAAGTAAATTATCACAAACAGCAAAAAAAAATCCCAAACCCAAAAAACAAAAACACCACAAAAAAACCAAAGCTAGCTATCAAGTTAGAACACTATCAACTGGCCTACAGAGAACAAATTTGGGTATAGTCAACAGAGAATAAAGAAATTAAAAAGTGAGTAAAATGGTGTACAACTAAGAGACAGATATTTCCACACTGCTAGCATGCCAAAAGTATATAGTAAATAAACATAAAATTTTTATTATAACTCATCATAATGTATAATTCAAACATGTAGTAACATGTACATCAATCATCATATGCAATTACATGTAACGAACACTTTACATGGGTAAAATCTAGTATTGTCACCTGGCTATGTGTACAACTACTTCTTCCAGCTCATCTATAACATAAAATTAAGACATCACAACTTGAAAATGTCTAGCTCTTTTGTAATCTGCTGACTTCTTTGCCCCTATACACATATACATACATATATATGTATGTACACACATATACATATACATACTCACATATCTGTACATATACATGCATATACATATTTATGGGTATATATGTATATATACACGTATACACATATACATATATGGGTTGATCTTTATCTTCATCATAGCTACAGGTCTATTTGCCAAATCTGTAGAAAGGCCATGCTGGCTCTCTGTGCTTCCAGGCTCTGTAGGTTGTCTCCATACTCCAGGAATTTTTATTGCTGAAGTTCTAAGCAAAAAAAGAGTTGACTTTGGCTTCAGTCCTCTTGCTCTGTCTGACCTGGATTTACCCTTTGTTTGCAGCAAGGTTGTCAGGTAAAAATTAATATTCCATGTCTCCAATTGGAAATTTCACTTTCTGAGTCAGCATCTGCTTCAGTCTTTGTAAATGGTGGGAGGTTTGTTTTGCAGAGTTCACTGAGATAAGTGGACATCACTTGTCTCTCCCTATTCATTAGAATCCAACTAACTCTTTTTTGTAGTTGTAGTGAAATATTCTGATAGTCATCTTACAGACAAGTTGCCCAGTGTCCCAACAACTTCGTATGGGTTAACTTTCCATTAGGTTGCTAACTTGTGTTAACAGCGAGGTACCTTGCCAAATTGCAGTCTTTTTGTTGAATATCTTAACAATGCACTTGGGCATCTTCCCAACATTTGCTTCTGTCGCAGCTATCTGAGCCAGTCATGACTAATTTATAGGCTTATTTTAGCTTTTCTTGCTCAGTTAAGAGATGTGCTGGTTAGAAGTATTAGCATTACTTCCATCCTCTGAAATTCTAAAGCACATGTCAATAGGTGGGCATTACTCTCACCCAAACACAAGCAAGTATGTTATGATAATCAGTTAATATCATATTTTAGCCAAAGTTTGATTTAGTATCTAAAAATGCCTTTCCCTGTGTTAGCAACTTCAAAGACCAGGGGTGAGATTCCCCTTATCTTGGGACTTACTCCACATGAGAGCAAAATAGACATCTTGAGACTGTAAAATGTAAATAGACCCTGCTCTGGTTGTTGTCAATTTGCAATTACAACCAAGGAACTCTGTTTCACATATGGATGGTAACAAACTGAAATCATAAAGTTTTGTGACATGGTCATCCTAAATTCGGATGGTTCTAAAATGTATAAAAAGTCTTATGATTCCTCTGTTCATCAGTCAGGACTTTAGTCCTGCACTCCTTGAGCAAGTACTGCTAGCCTTAAGGGAATAAGGAATAAATAATGTAATTTTATATTACTATTTGTCTCTTTCAACCAACTTTTTTCTAGAAGTCGATAGTTAATGGTGCCGTGACTCGGATTAGAACTGCAGAATAGCTGAATAGCACCTCACTTCATCAAAGTTAATGATTCAGGCTCCTCAGGATTCATTCTCCCTGGAATCTTGACCTTGATGAGGTTGGTAAATTCTTCTATTCCCAGATTCCAACAAACTTCCCACTAGTTTGGTTGAAGTCCAAAATTCCCTTAAAGCTAGCCCCAGGATGTCCCTGTATTAACCAGATCCCCTCTGGAAAGAAATTCTGTGATCTCTCTTTATTAATTAGATCCCCTCTGGAGATTGATCTTAGGAAAAGCATTACCAGCTCTAGTGCTCATTTAACTACCAAGAGAGGGAATGTTTCCATTTTTGAAGGCAAAGCAAGAAAAAAAAGCCGCAGCCTTTTCCTTTAAGGCTTGCAAAATCTTGGATTTCAGCACCTGCCCTCCCCTCTTCCCCAATAGCCTCCCTTCTTTCCCTTAAAGGCTTTGATCCTGGGGAGGATACCCTCTCCCCAGCCTCCCCGCAACCCTACCTACCCTAGTCCTGAGAATAGCCACTTTTGTTCTGCTGTCATAGCCTCCTCCCTTCCCCTTCCCTCAAAGGTCCTGGTCCTGAAGCAGATGGACAGGTCAGGATACTAACTGTAGAGGTGCTCCAAGCAAAAGGTTGATAACAAGCCTCTAATTCAACTTTTCCTTTTTGGTAGTTAAATGTGGACTTCATATTTGTATTTTGTCAGTTGTCTGTCAATGTCTCTGAGTCTGTGTTGTGTGTTCTGTGAATGAGTTTGTTATCTTGTTAGATCTAACTGGCAGTCAAAGATTCCTAAAGGCTGCTTTTTCCTTGTGGTTTCTGGTCTGGCCAACCTGGAATTACAATGAAAAGTTAGATATAGGTAAAAACATCTTGGCAGATTCTGAGAATTAATCATGAAGAAGTTGGAAATTGTTTATATTGGGATTGCTGATTCTTTAAAAACCAGAAGTTTTTGTTATCTCTGTTTGATCTGTTTCTTGAATTTATAAAGGGAAAAATAATAGTGTTATGAGATTAAAATGGTATAATAATTGTAAAATGTTTAATATATTAACTGGCATATGTTGGATTCAACATTATTATCTCTCTAACTTTGAAGTAGGTTTTTGAATGACAGGAGTGATAAGATCAATTATTTTATATGTCATAGGATGTCATTTGAAATTCATTGTTATGTTGTGGCCATATTTCTAAATTTGTATTGTGTTTCTAAAAGTCTGCTTAGCTAGTGAAATTTGAAAAAAAATATTTTTGAAGAAGGAATGGTATTATAGCAATTTTCTTAATCTGGATTGTGTTGCATGTCAATTGGGTTTTTATGTTATAAAATTTGATAATTTAAAGCTGTTATATTTGGGTTACAAACAGGCAGTAATAATACTGATTTTCATTGAAATTCATTTAAATTGTGCTATTATGGAAATATATAGTGATTTCAAGTTATAATTTCCACATTATTAATGATGAAATGAATGATTCTCTGTGCAAAGTGAATTGGAAATGTGTTTTGTAGACTTCTTATTGAGCAAATGAAAAACTCTGAAAGAAAAAAAAGTAGGGATGTGGTTTTACTATCTGTAAAGGCTAGGTTATCAGCCACCGGAAAGGAACTTTTTGATATGTAGTCCCTAAACAATGAATCTAGCTTGCTGAGAAATTGCAAGTCTATGTGAAATAAGTAGGAGTGATTTCTAACAACCGGTGTTTACAGCAGGACAAGTTTACATTTGGGAAAACCAGGTGCTAAATGGAATCCCTTTCATATGAAATGTTTTTTGCTTATTGCAGCTCCATGAGAATAAAAATTGGCTCTAAGCTCTGATTCGTGAAATTTGCTGTTTAAGATAAAAGGCATTTGGGACCATAATTAATTTTGTTTTGAGTTTGAATTTGGATATAGTTATCTGCATTGAATCAGTATCTGAGGGAAATGCCTCAGAGGGAAGGAGATCCTGTACTTTTAACAGGGGGAAGTCTGCATTTGGGAAAAGCTGAAGGGGCAATGTTAGCCTCAGCCTGGGATGGGACTCCTTCTGGCTCAGTTTACCCATAGTGCTCCTTTGAAAAGGAGTGTTTCCCACCTATTTCTGAGTCTAGCTATGAGGTAGAACAGATACTACATGGTTGGAGAATTGTGACTCTTATCTGAATTCAAACATTCAAGGCTGTTTTATCCTGTCATGTTTGGAATGTCATGTGTCCCTGATTTTTTCCTTCTATAGCAAGTAGTCAGTAAAAGATATGAGTTCTTTTGTGTTATCATACTAGATAATCTAATATTATTTTCCATCTAGAATTAAAACTAGTCAGAAAGTTATGCAAACTGCTTAAGACTAAACTTTGTGATATCTAGGAATTCTGCAAGTATCTAGGAATTTAATCTGTAGTAATAGTTTGGGAATTTATGTTACTCAAGGACTAACAGTTTAACAAATTCCAATTTTAAAGGTTTATTTTTGCTTGAGGCGAAAAAGAGAGATATCTTTTAAGATTTTATGTTAGAAAAAAAGAATAACTTATGAGCTATCTTGTTTTGTGGTTAAACATGTAAAGGAAAATTGAGTAATCTGGATAATGGGTTTGAGAGATTTAGAAAGATAAATAAAGGTTTCATAAGAAGGTTTGGGCACAAATGGGATTTATCCAAGCCCCTCCTCTCTCCAGATAGTTGATATCAGTTTTAGATGGTTAAGTATGTTGAGAGAGTATGAGGAAGTTTTGGGAAGGCAGAAAGATTTGTAACTTGATTTTATAATTAATAGCTCAATCAAATTTTAGATGGCCCTATCTGAAGGATACCAGTCTATATTTATTTGCTATTTAAGACTCTTTGGGAACTTTAAGCTTTGATTATAGGGATAGTTGTCATAAAAGCCTGTAATGGAATGGCATGGGCTGCTGGCTGAGAACTGCTAAAAGGTGGATGTCTGTAAAATTCCCTACCTACTCCTAAGCCCTGCTTTCAGTAACCTAGTGGTAGTGGTTCTCAACCTGTGGATTATATTCAATTTAAATACATCCTGCATATCAGATCTTTACATTACAATTCATAACAGTAGCAAAATTACAGTTATGAAGTAGCAACGAAAATAATTTTATGGTTGGGGGTCACCACAACATGAGGAACTGTATTAAAGGGTCACAGCATTAGGAAGGTTGAGAACCACTGGCCTAGTGGCTGTATGATTGCCTATCAGAGATGACTCATGCCTGGAATCAAACAGTTAAGGAAGTTTTTCTTCTGGTGAGATTTTCTGACATTGCCCTTCTTTTTTCTTTTATAGCAAATCTATCAAGAAGCCATATTCATGGCCAAATAAATAAATCCAGAGATCACATCTTCCAAAGGAGGAAATTATTGGACTAAGTAATAAGACAATGATGCAATGTGATAGATGTCTAATTAAATAGGATAGTAAATTTTGAGAAAAGCAACAGGAACAGATTGATTCCTCTAAGAACTATATACAGATATATAAGATTGGCTTCCAAAATTGTCTTTTATGAAAATTTAAGCTTTGAGCATGGTTGGGAATAAGATCAAAGGTTTGGGTTTTTGCACAAGGACTGTATAGGATAGGGGTAAGAGTGAAATTAATGTTACTTTATTAAAGCGTCTGGCTGACAATTTGAAAATGGACAGATGAAATTTTTTTTAATAGATCCTCACATTTTAAAAAGATTCCTATACCAGGTACAAGATTTAGGTAAGGATGAAAATAACAAATAGTAGATAAACTGAAAATTCTCAGAAGTTCCAAAAATGTTCAAAAAATTTTAAGTGATTGTATTAATTTATATTAATTCAGAATTATCTAGGAACCTCTAGATCTGAACCAGAAAAACTGAACTATTTGTGATACTGTTTGAGCCTAGCCTTGCATGGCTGGGAAACAGAACCATTTCTACGTGCCTTTGGTGTCAAAACATATGTTTCTGGGAGCCCCTGTCAGGCCTGCCTGACTACTCCAGCTTGTGAATACCCCTGCTCCTGAGTGAACATCTAAGCCAAGGGACCTGAAAAAAGATGACATCAGATGCAGACAGTTTTCCCAAGAATCTGGACTAGGCCTGCACAGGAAATGCTATAGTTTTAAGTTATTGTTCTGTATTCTCATTGTGCTGCCTTGATCCCCCTTGCAGCCTGCTCCTTTTGCTTGTATTTCAATTGACTTACATATCTGGGAATATCCAACTGTTTAACTATTATCTTTAGTACCCCCTATTTCAGGAAGTGATTAGGAAAAACCTGAATTCACCTAGATAAGGATATTGGAAAAGCTAACGAGATTTTTTTTTTTTCATACCTTCTTTGGTCTTAGAACTAAATCTCAGATTTGTTCTTGACCAAAAGTGGGGAAATGATAATCATTTAAGATCATATTTTAGCCAAAGTCTGATTTAATATCTAAAGATGTCTTTCCCTGTGTTAGCAACTTCAAAGACCAGGGGTGAGATTCCCCTTATCTTGGGACTTACTCCATATGAGAGCAAAACAGACATACTAAGATTGTGAAATGTAAATAGATTCTGCTCTGGTTGTTGTCAATTTGCATTTACAACCAAGGAACTCTGTTTCACATATGGATGGTAACAAATAGAAACCATAAAGTTTTGTGACATGGTCATCCTAAATTGGGATGGTTCTAAAATTCTCTGTTCATCAGTCAGGACTTAGTCCTGCACTCCTTGAGCAAGTAATGCTAGCCTTAAGGGAATAAGGAATAAATAATGTAGTTTTATATTACTGTTTGTTGTCTCTTTCAACCAACTTTTTTCTAGAAGTCGACAGTTATAAAATATAGAGCATCATTCCTGGTGTATTTGAAAAGTGGCATGTTGAATCCAAAGACTTTTGTTTTAATTTTTAAGTTTCTAACATGTCCAGTGAGAAGCGGTTGAAATGCTTAGGATGTGGGTACCCCTATGGATGGTAAGATATACTTCTAGACTTCTTGACAAATATTTCCTTGAGTGACCTGTTCTTAAAAACCCTGCCTTGGTCAGAATGGATCCTGACAGAGAATTAATACACTGAGAAATACTTCTCAAACAATAATTGAGCAACTAGGAGCTTTCTAGCTCCTAGTTGGATATGTTTGTACATACCTGGAGAAATGATCAGTCACTACTAAGAGTGACATGTTTTTACTCTATCATTCCAGAGACAAAAAGTCAATGTAGTCAAGTTCCAAAGATTTTCTGGTGTTTATATTTTCCAAATATGCAGCAAGAGTTGGCAGTGTTTTTCTTTGCATACATTTGTGTGGTAGAGGCCATACCTGAAGTTAGGAAGGAATGGGTGTAGCTTCCTACCACCAGCTATGGAGATGACATAAATGACAGACCCAATCCAGACAAAGAGGTTATAAAATAACTGGTTTACTTAGCTTATAAGGATACAGTTGGCAAACCCAGGGTAAGGCTACATGATGCAAATCAGACCCAATAAGTGCTCTCAGCAATTGGACTCTCTGTCAAACTCTTGTCCTAAGTCCTCATCACAGGAGACAGTATGAATTGAGGGTCTTTCAGAAGCACAACCAAGCCCTTTTCCTATAATTGCTTTTTATCCCCAAACGCTAGATGTTTTGTCATCCTGGGGGTTGTTTGGGCAATTGTTCAAACAGGGTCCATTTTGCAATGTTGTTTTTTTTCTGACTCTTTCTCCCCATCCTCTATTTACAACTATGTTGACCTAATTAACCTAGTTAAATTCTTACTATACTCATGGACCTTAGGGTACTTACATACATATAGAAATCAGGTCTTGGTGGAGGTTGCAACAAGGCCCAAACAAAAACTCGCTACAATATGACACGTTTCACATTTGTGCTGACACACTTCTGTGACATCTGCTGCCGTCTTGGGCCAGTAAAACTTTCTTCTTCCTGGTTCCAAAATCTTCTCCTGACTTACATAAAAAAATTCATCCTATAATGCTTTCATGGCCATAGGTATGTTCTAGGTAATTTCAACTGCTTCTTGGCACCATGAGCAGCATCAGACAGTTCAGTCCACCATAACATTGCACAACTGTGATTTCTGCCATTGTCTCAAGAACAAGACTCCTTCAAGTGACTGGAACTTGAGTCCTTCAGCATAACTTCCTTGCTTCTTGGCTTGTATCATTCCCCCCAGTCCTTCATCAACCATCTATTCTCACTGTAAGTCCCCTATAGACAACTGAGGCAAAGGAGGTTGGTTCAGTGAAATGAAACTCACACAGTGCTGGCAAACTCTTTGATGGAAGTCCCAACCTCTCAGTTACACTCTTTATTGTAGCCCAGTTCTCTAGAGGTCATATATAGATAGCCTTTCTGCCTTCTTTTAGTATCGAGGACTATAGCTTCACTGTCATGTGACCTTTGGTTCAATACATCCACATCCACATTAGTTTTCTATGGCCTACAGTGTATGCTGAATGTATAGTCAGCTAATGTTGCTACCCATCTTTGACATGCAGAATCCAGACGGGCATTAGTCAAAATATTGATTTCTTTTAGTCCATATTTGGAATTTTATTCTACATACAAAATGTTTGATCTTTTCAGTGATATCCCACTTGAACGCCAAAATCTCCATTTTTGAATTTGGAGATATTCTCATATTGAGTTCCACTATCAGTGAAACCTCTGTTGGAGGTTTCATTCTAGTTTCTGTCGACCATCACTTTCTTGGTAGAGGTTAGATTCCAAGTCTTTTAGGTTGCCAATGGCTTTCATGACAAAAAGGCTTACTTGTATCTATATAAGCCAGTGCATATATAAGGCAGTTAATCAAGTCTTGGAAATCTTGTTGACATTGACTTATCCTTTAATGGCTTTGAGCTTTTAGATAATCTTTCATTTTCTTGTCTTTCTGTTTCTGGGTTTATTCAATCATACATGAGTGAGTGATGTCATTCAGTGGTCTGCATGAATCATACCATAATTTTTTAAACATATTT
>CM053591.1:15007766-15037810 GCA_028646515.1 Pseudochirops corinnae
TGAGCTTTTAGATAATCTTTCATTTTCTTGTCTTTCTGTTTCTGGGTTTATTCAATCATACATGAGTGAGTGATGTCATTCAGTGGTCTGCATGAATCATACCATTAATTTTTTAAACATATTTTCAATATTAAAAATTCTAGAAAAGTCCTTAAATCTCAAAATTTTTATGGATATGACAAATTAAGGAGAATTTCTCTCTTCTCTGGGCACCTATTCATCCCTTGCTGAGACACTAAGTGACCCATGTTTTTGACATAGTTTCTGAAAAACTGGCATTTGATTAATGTCTAGGCTTTCACTCTCCTCTAATGCTTTCACCAGTCTTTTCTGGTCTATCTAACCTTTTCGTCAGTCTCTAGTGTCTTTACAAAAGCAATGATTTCCTCTAGGTACAGCAACACTTCCTGGTATTTCTTACTTCCAACCACATTATAAGTCATTTGAAATGCCTCAGAGCATATCCTTAAACTGGTAAAATCCTATTGGACCCATGAAAACAGTCTTCTCTTTGTCTTCCTAAGAAATAGGTGTTTGATAGTACCTACTATGCAAATCTTAAGACTGAGAACCAAGGGCTACCTGGCAGACAGTACAAGGGTCTTGAAACTTTGGCATAATGTGTGGGTTCACCTTAGCTCTATGGTAAAAGAAGATAGATCTGCTTTTCTGGCTATGTCTGGATGATGGTGTTTTTGTATCTAGCATTTGTGTCTTCCATTCCCTTAGTCCATTGCCTTTCTATAGAGAATAGGTTTGCCCACTGCTTCAGCTCTCACTTAATCCTTTGCCAGCATCTGCCTTTCAATTTGCATTTGCATTGTGACTTATTTGTTTGTTTTTATGGCCCATATTTTATTAATATGGACTATGTTCCTGATCTAGTCCAAGTTGAGTGATTCTTTGGAGAAGTGCTATGGTTCTCCATCTCTGTGAGTATTTGTCTCATCTTGGCTAAGGGCAGCAGCTATATACTTGGGACTGTAGACAAGTGATGGGCAGATACAGTTCAGGGCTGTGTCCCCAAACCTCTGTGCTGTTGTAGTCTGATCTTATCTACTTACTCAGGTACCATGGCCTTTCTTTGAACTGGTCTCTGTAATTGAATACTGTATCTGCTCTGGCTCCAAAGTCCAAAGTTTTTTCTCCTTTATGCTGAATAGAACGACCACTGCCATATTGCAGGTCTAGATTTTGCACACTTATTTGTCATGTGATTCCTGGTTGTGTGGCCCCTAGGTTCTGCACTAAGTCAAAAGGCTATTCGTTTATTCATTTAAGACTCTCCTCTTTTTGGTTTAAGACTTTTTCTGACATTGGTGCTTGCTAACTGCTGTAGCGTATCTGACCCCTGATGAAATCAAGGCTCTCAGTGTTGTTCTGCAGAGGGTGGAGACCCCAGATGGTTATTGTCTTGATAAAACCCTTACCTTGGATCTCTAATATCTTTCTGACATTAGAGGCCTGGCCTTTAGGGAAAGTATCTCCTCCAAATTAAGCATGGTTCTCAACTTCTTTGTGAGCGAGCTTTTTTTTGTCTTCGAGAGCTTTTGGCTCTGCTTCCTTTTCAGAGGGTGGCTTGTAACTCAATTTCCAGGTACTAGCCATCTAGATGTTGGTACATCGGGTATTTTTGAATGTTCAAATGGGTCTGGCAGACCATAGAGCCGTACTTGGGTGATGACTCCAGGTCTGAATTGTCTAAATATTTCTTGGGAATTTTCCTTTCCCTTTACACTTCTTTTCGATGTTTTTATAATAGCATCAGACTCTTAATTGGCATCCGTTCCTAATGTCTGTCTGGCAGTCTCCGTGTATTTTGACATTAATCGTGCTCTGATACTTTTCAATTCATCTTTTTAAGAGATGATTTCATGTTAAATAGGATATTCAACATAACCAGTAATATTAACTTAAGCAGTAAACTCATGAGGTGGAACTACAATAAACAAGGCTATATGCTATGAATACTGGGTGAAAAAAATGGTAAACAAATATGCAAATGATTCCAATGTGACAGAAATAAATTCGAGGTCATGAGAAACGGAATTTTATATTGTTTTAGCAAAATATAACAAACAGCATGGAATGAATCAAAACACTTGAATAGTTAAACCTGATATCTCATCAATAACAATAAATAGATTTAATAAAATACTTTGTGTAACAGTATTTTTATATCAGTGGCAGATAGATTATGTTACATAGGCTTTTTGTATGAGGCTTGGGGACAACATTCAACGAAAGTAGAAAATAAATTTGACTATAAAACAGGATTTTCCTGGGATGAACAGCTATAAAAATTACAGTAGAAAACTAAAAGTATAATGAAATCCGTGTATCCAGTAACTGTGAACAAAAGAAATTGGAAAATGCATTCAAATAGAACTGGAGTAATATCTCTTCATGGCTGGGAAAAGACAAAATAGAACAAAATTTCCAATGTAGTGAACTTAGAAATCGCATTGGAGGCAAAACAAACCGAAACAAAATATGAAACAAAACAAAAAACAAAACCAGTGTTTAAAAGTTACATTAAAAAAAATCAATAAATATATACATGATTAACATTAATTGACCAAGACATAAAAGCGCAAGAAAAAGTGAATGAGACAGATTTTCTTTCAGTCAGTATCAACAAGATATGAGATGGAGACTAATTCAAACTCAAAACTGTCACAAGCAAAACCAGCTACAAGAGGATTAAAATGATCTTTCTTGGGGTGAAAAAAACCAAAAACATAAGTTTCAGTATTAGGGGAAAAAAAGATAAAATTTCATGATGTAAAAAATTTGCAAAAAAATAAGAAATTCTACAAATATGGAGTTTTCTAAGAGAAGAGGCTCCCATGTGTTGTTTAATTGGGTTATCCTATGTAGCATTAGATGGTTGAATGGAGATATCTTCCATATGTAGGATTTAACAGGCAACTCCCACAGCTATTGCAGATAACTCCTTCCTAGGTCGGGATTCCTTTTGCAAGGGTTTATCATTTTTAAACATACAGATCAATTCAAGTTCAAAATAATTCACCAACTGGTATGTGCTGGAATAGCACACTATACTTCAAATTTTCTAGTACTTCCTCCTCTCCCAGATCCTCCGAAATCACTAAAAACTTCCTTCATTTCTCATCCATTGAATGTTTTCCAAGGAGATAATTGGTTATACCTCACTGGAGAGCCTAGATGACCACTAGTCCCATATGTTGTACAGGGGATTCTCTCTCAGGTATGCATGTTGGATTAGACAGCTACCTGGGCGAGGTACATCCTAACAGAGATTCAAAGAATCTGTTGCCCTCATTCCTCAGTGGAGCTGGTTCCTGGCAAGACTGTGAAGCTGGCAAGTATCATCTTCTTTTCCCTTCTGTATCTTGGCTCCTCAAACATTATTCTAGAGTCTCTTCCAATAATTGCCTGGCTAGTGCTTCATGCTGTCGTCAGCTGCTCAGGAGTGAAGCAGTTTTTGATGCCCCGCATTTTTCTATATTTCCTCTCCTCGTCAAGAGTTAGTAGGCCTGAGTCCTAAGCCTTCAGTCCTTGCTTTCTAAATAGTAATTTTGATCAGGCAAACAAATCTGCATTCCTAGTTTAGTCAGCTAAAATGTTTACTCTTTTTTTTTGAGGGGGGAAAGCAAGACAATTGGGGTTAAGTGACTTGCCCAAGGTCACACAGCTAGTAGTGTCAAGCATCTGAGGCTGAATTTGAACTCAGGTCTTCCAGGCTCCAGGGACAGTGCTCTATTCACTTTACCACACAGCTGCCCCCAAATGTTTATTCTTTTGCTCTGTATCTTTTAACACAGTCAAAAATCTTCAGCAGGATCTTAATGAATTTCTGGGAATCTGCAATCACTATGGCATACCAGCAAGAAGAGATAACAACGTGGGATTACCTTTGGGAGCAAGAGGGTCTTTTGACACTCCTCAGCCCTTTGGCACAGGCTTCCTCTGTCTATACAGACCTCTCTCCCTACTATTTGATAGAATAATGGAATTTAGATTTAGAAGAGATCTTAGAAATCATTTAGTCTAATCTGTGTCACACAGCATAGAGAAGTTCCTTCTGAAGACTCCCTGATAGGGTTTAGAGTCTCTGCTTTACCACATCCAGTCATGGAGAGCTCATTACTTGCCAAAGGAATCTGTTCCTCTCCTCAGAGAAGGCTCTACGTGTTCTCCTTCTCTGATGATTTCTCCCTTTATGTGATCAATTGCTCTTCTGAAACATTGGATCCAACCACTGGGTAGCAGGGAAAAGTCAAGGAATATGAACATAAGACTGGAGTATTAATTGCTGCCTTAACATACTTTTTGTAAAGCTTTCCAGAGCTGAGATTTTATATGCTATAATTGGGACAGGTCTGAGGAAATTGGGGGAATTGATACTTAGAAACTGGCATTGGTATTAGAACCTATAAACTAGGTTTATTATCTATTAATTATCTGGGTCCTAGATAATTAGAGGGTTTAAATTTGTTGGAAATAAATTAATCCAGAACAACGAACAACAACTTTGCATTTAAATTCAATATTTGAGTTATAATCTCACTTTTAAACTTTGCCTACGTCTTGGATGTTAATTTTGGAACATCAAATTTGGCCAGTGTCTAGGTCTCTACAAAAGAGAGAAAAGGGGCCTAATGTTCCTAGGCAAGTATTCAGGCTGACAAAAACTTAAATATAGGAAAGACTTTATTTAACCAACCTGGAATAAATGTGGGATGAATGTGGGTACAGTCTGTGAGGCGTAGCAGCTTTCCCAGGCCCACACTTTCTGCCAAGTCTTGGAACATATCTCCAAGGTGAAGAACCTTCTATGTTTCTGGACCAGGCTGAGTTTGAGGCAATTTCCCTTCCCACGTGATCCCTGTTCTAGAGGTACTATTTATCCACAACATTTCTCCCCCCCTCCCAACAAAAGGGAGGGTTTCTGATCTATTAGAAATCCATATCAAATTCCAGGCATCAGCTGTTCCATTCCTGTGGTTTAGGGCATTCTTGGGATCAGGAAGATTATGTGAAGATGTTGCCACTATTTAAAGGCCAATTAGAGATGACTAAGTTTTATTTCCAACCATCCTTCAATAAAACCTAGGAGAGCCAACTGTCTGTGACCATGCTCCTGCTGTAGGCTGGGCCTGATTCAGGGCAGTCTGCTACTTCAGGTTTGGAAAAGGAATGAAATGAGGCACTTGGAGATTCAATTGATTGTAACTTCCTAGTTTATCTGCTTCTCTGTTGGCCATGCTGGAATTCCCTAGACAAGCCTAAGGAATATCAACCTCCTCTACCTCCTTGTAGGCTGGCTTTTCTACCCTGACCATCAAAATGCTATGAAAAGCCCAATATCTAGAGCCAATTTTAATGCCTTTAAAGGAAAAACTAACCTATCCTACAAGGCAGATATTGCTCTGACCAGTATCTCCATTTGACAGGCCCCAGTAATCTTTTGAATTTATCAGCTGGGGCCAAGATTTACAAAAAAGTGACCTATTTTTGTCTCTCTCTGTACTTCTTTAGGCTTACATTACTAACCTGGATTTCCTACGAGGGAAAAGCTTTCAGGGTCACTTTTCTTTACTCCTTTTCTCTCCATGTAACTGCTGGTGTTTTCCACATAGCATACACTTACTGCTCCAGGAATTCCTCAGGTTCTCCAGAACCATTATGTCTCTACCAGTTGTGTTTCCATATTCCTGACTGGGCCTAGAAACTTCTTTCTGTTGCCTCTGGTGCCATATAATTCCTTGGACTGGCCTACAGGTAGATCTCCAAGTCTGCTCTCTAGATAACAACATTCTCTGTGTTCAGTAACTCTCCTCCCCAGTTTCTCAGTCTCTTAATCTTTCTGTACTCTCCATTTTAATGGGCAAATCTGAGTCTAAGACGTGGTTGAGAAGCAATCAATCATCCTTAATGGCTTAAGAAACAGGGGAAGTACCTAGGATTTAGGAAGAATTCACACCTTATCTTGTCAACCTTTTTAAAGAAGTTAACCTTGTCAAACTAATCTTGGCTCATCAAGTCTTACTAGGCTTCAGCAGGGCACATTTTACAAACACATACTGGTGTAAAGTTATTGTTTGTCCTTCATTCTCTAAGACCATAACATCAAGAAGGTGATGCCATGACTTGCAAATGAATTGGATTTAAGTGAGGGAGGGCTGTGCAAAGTCACCAGTCTCACTTTCTCCTCTGGAGCCATCTGGGTCCAACGGTGAGATACAGATTTGTATGACTGGAGATCCTGGAAGCAGTGGGAGACCTTGGCCTTTTTTAAGCTAAGGTCTCTAACCGGTCTCAGTTTGACTGAGGCAATGCCCATTCAATGAGTAAGGCTAGATAAGAAAAGAGGTAGAGAATGGCTTTTTTAAACTAGTTAAAAAAAGAAAAAAAGTCATTCTGGGAGGGGAAGACTCAGGGTTTCTTGGGGTGAAACACTCATTCATCTCACTCAACAGAGAACAAGCTAATACGTGCACGTAATTATTTAACCTTTTTGGGGGGTGGAGATTACTTGGCTAAGGTAGTAGAAAAGACTTTATTTATTTGCAGGTCCCCATAGGGAACAGTTAATAGTATAATTATTTTTGTATTATCCCTTATATAGCCACACCCAGTTGAATGTCCAACCACCGCTTTTTAATGCTGATAAAGTCTCTATATTGTAGAGGGTACTATTCAGGCAGTTGTTGTTTGTTGTTTGGGTGGGTAATACTACAGTTACTAAGGGGGTCTTTTAGGCCTAAAGTGAACCAGCCAAGAAAGAGATCAGGGACAAATAGGAAATAGAGAGTTTCTGTCTTTTCTCCTATTGTCCAGGTGCTCCAGGAGAAGGACATTTTGGTCAAAAGTTTTAAAACAGAATTCAAACGTTTTCTTAATCATAATTATTACTTTGGGCTGTTTTCTAGACCGACTTTTGTCATTACCAAAGGAGTCATTTTTCCCTTGTCTTGTAAATAGCCTAGAGGGAAAAGTGGGGAAACATCATACCGGAATCTTCGATCTCCCAAAGGAAAAAAGATGATCAATGTGCAAAGCAAAAACCGAATACTTTTCAGAGAGAATACGTCTCTATGGATCAGGAAGGAAAAAACCGGGTTCGAAAACCCAAGATTTTCACACCTGCACGTCTTCTGAGCTGTTTGTTCTGCTGCTTCTGCTGCAGTGGATGCACTTTGGCAAGATGCCGCGTCATGGAGACCAGCACTTTTTGTGCCAGGGGAGTCTGACTTCATCTAGAGAGGGACGGGGAAAAGCAGGATTACACAAGAGAATCTGGAACTGGCAAAGGCTTTAAGGGACCAGCTACTCTAACCCTTTGATCTTACCTGGGCCTGGAGAGAAGTGATTTGTCTAAGGTCGCAGGGCTAATAAGCAGCAGAGCCCTGATTCAAATCCAGAGATTCCAATTTCCAAATTTGGAGCTTTTTCTCTATTTCTCATGAACTTCACCAGGACGGGAGTTATTCTGGGTGTGGGGGAAGGGAACCGGAGACAAGAGTTTTACGTAACACCACATGCAGGAAATGCACAATGCAAGTCAATATGCCTTTCTTGAGTACCTACTATGTGCAAGGCATTGCGCCAGGCTCTAAGGACACAAAGATTAAAATGGAAAGAAGAAAAGGAAGGAACGAATCAAGAAGAAAACAAGAAAGAAAAGAAAGGAAGGAAAGAAGGAAGGGAGAAAGGCAGGAAGGAAAGAAAAATAGTCCCGGCCTTGCTGGATCAAACTCTAAACGGGAAGTATAAGCCTGGAGCCCCCAGATCGCGAGCAAGCCCGTTCCGGATTTTTCTGAGAAAGAAGCCGACGCCCAGAGAGGTTCAGAGACTTTCCTGGGTCACACAGCCCGTAAGGCGTGGAGCCTGACTCGGGGCGCAGAGCTCAGCGGGAGCCCGCAACCGCGCCTCCTCCTCCCCCCTCCCCCCGCACCTCGCTCCATCGCCATTGTCGGCGCGGGGAGGGCATGGGGGCGTTGTTGGTCGAATTTCAAGTCCTCATCGAGCTGGGCCTCGCTTATGGAGCAGGGGCAAATCAGAGCGAAGGCTTCCGTCTCCCTCGTACACTCCGGCCTGGGCCCCCACACTGGCCCCCCAGGGTTTTTTCCCTAGGGGCGGGCTATTGGCGCGCACGGCCCCTTTAACGGCCAGGACCCCCCCCCCCCCCCCTTCCCCCTCCCTCCTCCCCCCTCCCCCAAGGGCCCGGGGAGTTGGGGGGAGGGGCAAGGAGAGAGCCCAGGACAGTAGCGGGGGCGGGGAGGAGGGATCGGAGACGCGCGAGGCTAGGAGCGAGACTGCGCGACGGATTCTGAGGAAGCGGAAATGCGTCATAGGGGAAGGAGCTGGTTGTGTCGAAAGGGTCATGTGACCAGGGAGCCACCGAAGAACTGTGGCTAAAGGAAGGGGAAAGGGAAGTGTTGTTGGGGGGCGGGGGGTGGGGCCGCTCCCGCCTTCTGGGGGAGGGTTGGGGGGGCAGGGGGAGGGTTGGATGCAGGGGAGCAAGCCTCCTGCTGCTGAAGAGCTAGAGCCGGAGACTCCTAGAGCAGGTGAATATCTGCTTTTCTTAGGTCGCCCTCCCACTCATCCCCATCCCCCCCCATCTGTTCGTTCTCTCCTCCCCCTCCCCCCTCGGTCCTGGCAACTGCCTCCCCCCACCCCCGCCCCGAGCGCGCGGCCCCGCGGGAGCCCGGGATCGCCCGAAGCTCGCGCCCCCTCCCCAACCCCGCGGGAGCGCGCGGGGAGGCTCCGGGAGGAGCCGGCGGCCCAGCGAGTGGGTGGGGCTGGTAGGGGGATTTTTTGGGGGGGACGGGGTGGATGGAAAGCGAGCTGCCTCTCTGTGGTAGCTCTTCCTTCGAGTTGTTCCCGCGGTTCACTTCGGGCTGTGCACGGGCTTAGCCTACTTTCTTAAAAAAAAAAAAAGCGGGGGGATGTTCTGCAGGCGTCAGGTGTTCTGGGGCCCTATTTCTCCTTCCGCCCGTCCCCAGGCACCGTCTGCTTCCTTTCCTTTCTCAGATCCGCCTCATTGGTTTATTCTGTTGTCATCATTCTTGCTTCTGTGCACATGGACCCCAAACTTATGTCTTGGAAAGAGCACGGGATCGGGTATCTGGACCTCTGGGTTCGAATGCTAGCTCACGGTGACCTTGAGTAAATCATACTTATGCATTCCTGGGCCTCAGTTTCCTTTTTTTTTTTTTTGTGCACAATGGGGATGGGTAGGGTGAGTGAAGGGTCCTTACAAACCCTCTTCCGGCTATAAAACCTATGTTGGGACATGACTTTTCTTCCACATCATTACTGCACCCTTAGAGGTTGTCTGACGCTTCTGCTAGGCTGGAAGGAATAGAGCGTGGTGTTTGTACCCCATTAACCACCCCTACTGCGCCCCCTCCTCCCTTCCCCTTTCCCCGGCTGTGCTTTCTTAGATCCCATCTGGGAAGAGTTCATTTCTTGGTTGAGAATGTCGCGATCTGGAATTGTACCTCTTTCTGCTTAGGTGTGGTTATATCTTTTCATTAATCGAATGTATTGTTTTATTCTCTTCCTGCGAAACTTAGAAAACAAGTTTTGATTTGATTTATGTAGGATGTAGGTTGGAAGGATTTTAATGAGCTTCTCCGAATGGTACAGGAATCTTGTGAATAGAGGGTATGGAATAGGCGCCAAGTAAAAGGTGTAAGTAAGATAGATGGTCCAATGCCTTTTTAGCAAATTTGATTCCTCTTAAATCAGTCGAACCCTCCCCCCAATGCTCTAGCTCTATTCTTAATTAAGATATAGAGGCTTTCTTAAAAATGAAAGAGGCTTCCAGATGTAGTGGGGAAAACCCCATATACAGAGTCAGTCACCTGGCTTTCCAGTTGGCGCTCTCTTTGTGAACTTGAGGCAAATTGAAAACTCTCAAGCCTCAGTTGTCTCTGGATTGCTTTATCTTGAAGTCTCTTCCTACTCTAAAGACTATGATTCTTAAAATTTTTGACTGTCTTGTTAGTAACTTGGAGATGATGTTAATTTTGAGATTTGTCATAATCCATTCTTATGTCATAATTTATTGTTGATTTTTAATATGGCCAATTTCTGATTCTATATGTTAATTGTAAAATTTTGTGTTCAGTCATTCTCTGTTGATAGGAATTAAGATAAAACAAAATACCCTAATGTTTGTTTTGTTGCTAAAGATTGGGATGTTGTCAGTTTTGTAACTTTTTTTTTCAGTATGCTATCTTGACGATTTTTTTTTAGGTTTAGCTTTTGGCTATGGCGGCTGCTACGATAGTTCATGATACATCTGAAGCAGTTGAACTTTGTAGTTTATATGGATTATACCTCAAGCCAATTACGAAAATGACAATTAGTGTGGCACTTCCACAATTGAAGCAACCTGGAAAATCTATTTCTAATTGGGAAGTGATGGAAAGATTGAAAGGAATGGTACAAAGTCATCAATTTTCCACTCTTCGAATTTCTAAAAGCACTATGGATTTCATCCGTTTTGAAGGAGAAGTCGAAAATAAAAGTTTGGTTAAGTCTTTTCTTGCATGTCTTGATGGCAAAACAATAAAGCTTAGTGGTTTCTCAGATATTTTAAAAGTTCGGGCTGCTGAGTTTAAAATAGATTTCCCAACTCGGCATGACTGGGACTCCTTTTTCCGTGATGCAAAAGATATGAATGAGACTCTGCCAGGAGAGAGACCAGACACAATTCATTTGGAAGGACTACCTTGTAAATGGTTTGCCTTGAAAGAATCTGGTTCAGAAAAACCAAATGAAGAAGTTCTTATTAAGGTATTTGAGACATTTGGAGAAATACGGAATGTGGATATCCCAATGTTGGACCCTTATAGAGAAGAAATGACTGGCAGAAATTTTCATACTTTTAGTTTTGGTGGACATTTGAATTTTGAAGCATATGTTCAATATAAAGAGTATGTTGGCTTTATCAAAGCTATGAATGCCTTGCGTGGTATGAAGCTAATGTATAAAGGTGAAGATGGCAAAGCAGTAGCCTGCAATATAAAGGTGAGAAATTGCAATATTTTTTACTTATACTTTCCCATAATTTTTAATACTTAGAAAATACTTAAATACAAGATGGCCAATCTATAGCCTTGATTTCAGACTTAGAAAAAAAAATTTGTAGAGAAATTATAGAATTGGTATACATCACCTAAAATTTGGAATGTCCTATAATAGTATTTCCTTATCTTTCAAATAGTTACGGAAATTATATTTATTGGAGTGGATGAATAATGGCGTCAGGCCATATTTTTTTCATAACCCATAGCAGTTTCTTCTCAAGTAGGCTATGTAAACTAATAAAAGTTTTAAAATAGTTCATATTTTGACTGCCACCAAATGTTTCATGGTATTGCCCAGTGGTCAGTGAAAGCTAGATTTGAACCCAGATCCTGTCTCCAAAACTAGCAGAGTTTTTATTGCACCATGGCAGAAAAAAGAGATCTTTTAAAAACATTTTATTGAAAACTGGGAAAACTGATTTAAGGCAATCAAAATCCTTTGTTGGTAGTGGTATTCTTCAGTTGTGTATGAATGACCCTTCTTGACCCCATTTTGGGGTTTTCTTGGCAAAGATACTGGAGGTGTTTGCCATTTCCTTCTCTAGATGATGAAACTGAGGCAGACAGGGTCAAATGACTTGTCCAGAGTCACACAGCTAGTAAGTGTCTGAGACCATTCCTGATTGGAGGCCTGGTGCTCTGTCCATTGTGTCACCTTGTTGTTTTAGTAAAATCCTAAATAAGTCCAAATTCTCTGTTAGATTTTCAGTTCATTGAATTGACTGTTTGAAATAAGTGGGCCTTCAGTCATTTGTAGTTCTGTTATTTCATGCTGTAGATCTGCTTCTGAATTATATATAGGTACAATTAGGTTTTAAAGAATGGATTTTGATAATTAAAAATTAGGCACTTAGCTTTGCTACTTTTTTTTTTCTGTTTTTTGGAAAGGTTTCTTTTGACTCAACTAAACATCTTAGTGATGCCTCAATTAAAAAAAGGCAGCTTGAAAGGCAGAAGCTTCAAGAACTTGAACAGCAAAGGGAAGAACAGAAACGTAAAGAAAAAGAAGCTGAAGAAAGGCAAAAAGAAGAGGAAAGGTAAGTGTGCATTTTCCTCATATTTACTCCTTGTACTTTGAATTTCCCATTAACTCGAGCCTCACCTTGATTTCTGTGAGTGGCCACAGGAATTCTTTTTTCACTCTTTCAGCTTCCCATATTCTTTTCCCTTGTACTGCCCAGAACTGACACCCAATCCCAGCCCCACTGCCATTCCAACTTGCAAGCCTGGATCCCTGGTGATTTATACCAGAAGGAGACTTAGTAGCCATGTTGTTTCTACAGTGCTTACAAAGTGATTTCCTTAAAAAACAAACCAACCCACAAACCCCTGCTAAATATGGTGAGAGGAAGATGTTTTCTTCAAGTTTACCTAGTTGGAGCTAGGTAGGAATGCCTTTCTCCCATAATAAAACATAGTTAAATTCACTTCGGTTACCGGTTAATTAGGCTTTTGTGGGCTGGCTTAGGAATTTATCTGCCTATTTAGAACATTGTTACTATGGGAAAATATTTTTTGAGATCCAAACAACATCTGGTTTATAAGCGCACTGACCCATGTGACTCCCACTTGAAATTACTTTGTATATATTTGTGTGCTTGTATCCTTCCCAGTAGAGTATAATCTCCTTGATTGCGGGGATTTAAGTTTTCATTGTATCCCTTTTGTTTTGAAGAAAGGAGACATTCTTCATAGTAATTTGTTGAAGTGAATTGAGTCAAACCCCTTTGCAAGTTAGAAATTGACTGCCTATACCTCTTTAATACTTATTCCCCCTGGGAATTTGAAACAGCTCAGAAAATAGATGTCAATGTGATCTTTTCCCACTGGATTCAGATTAGATAGCTAATACTAAATTTTGGCCCTGTCTGTTTAAATTTTTGAATTGTTATCTTTTTATCATTTATTTGTACAATGAAAAAATATATCCAGCCATTTTATACTTTCATTTTTAGGTTGATTCTTTATCCACAGATTGTAACAGAATTGAAACAATTGTGGAAATGCAGCAAAATTGAAGACTGACAAAAACAAAACACTTTAATCTTTTAAAGTCACATTTTTTTTCATTTAACAAATATTTTCTTTCTCCCACTTCCCCTGCTTCCTCTGATGGAGAATTAACTTGTAGCAGTTACGCAGTGAAACAAAACAAATTCCGACATTGGCCAGCTCCAAAAAAAGGTCTCAGTAAGCACTCCGAGTCCTTCACCTCTTTGTCAAGAAGTGAATTTTATTTGTTTCTTTTTTTTTTTTTTTGGCATTGACTAGAAGATCTTTCAGAATTTGTCTTTACACTGATGATGACGACGTATAAGTTATTTTCCTCTTCTGCTTACTTCTTTCCAGGTTTCTCTGAAACTGCCCCCTTCATCATTTCTTACTTAGCACACTGTTCCATTACTTTCATATACCATAATTTGTGCAACAGGATGGGCACCACATTAGTTTCTAGTTCTTTGTCACTACAAAAAGAGTTGTTATAAACACTTTTGTATGTATGGATCTTTTTTTTCTTTAATTTCTTTAGAATATAGGCCTAGTAGTAGTTTGCCCAGTTTAGTTATTTTCTGGTTATAGTTCCCGATTACTTTGCACGATGTCTGGCTCAGTTCACAATTCCTCAGACATTTCATTAGTTTGCCTGTTTTCCTGCTGTCCCTCCAACATTTTTCATTTTCATGTTTTGTCAACTTTCCCAGTCTGATGGGTGTGTGAGGTAGAACCTCAGAGTTACTTTAATTTTCATTTCTCTAATTATTAGTGATTTGGAGCATTTTTTCATATAGATGTTGATAGCTTTAATTTCGTTTTCTGAAAACTGACTTTTTATAATCCATTGAGGGATGGCTCTTATTTTTAATAAACTGTATGTTCTAGGAAAGTCAACAAGCAGTTATTAAACATCTGCTATGTGTCAGGCATATAACAAACACTAGGGTGTACACAGCAGGAGACTCTTACCATAGACACTTGCTGCAAAGATATTTTTCTCAATTACTGATTTTCCCATTTTAATCTTAATGACCCATAAGGTTAATTTCCTCAGTTCTCCACTTCAGTTTGTATGTAAAGGTGCTGTCTCAGCATAGATGTTTAAACTTTATGATTTGAAATCCTTGTAGTGCTTTTATAAATAGATCAAGATTAAACCTGTTTGAAATTTGCTGATTTTTTTATCTGTTTCTGGAGTTGTTTTGCTTGTTGAGAACTACAAAAATGAAAGTTTTTGTTCTTAAATTCTAAAAAACACAAAGGAAGTTAGCCTAAAATTATAAAGGTCTAGAACAGTGGTTCTCAACCTGTGGGTCGCGACCCCTTTGGGGGTCGAATGACCCTTTCACAGGGGTTGTCACAGGGGTCGCCTAAGACCATCAGAAAATACATATTTCTGATGGTCTTAGGAACCGAGACACCACTCCTCTATCTGTCTCCAGGTGGGTCCGCCCACATGCAGATACGCCCACGTATGAGTATTAAAGGGTAACAGCATTAGGAAGGTTGAGAACCACTCATCTAGCAGGAGGTATTATTAGTTAAGAAGAGCCACAGAGTTACAGTCCCCAGAAGGAAGTGGCAATACTACTGAACATTATAAGATTTTACGTAGGGCATTTGAACGGGGTGGTAGGATCTAGAGAGCAGTTAAATTTTTGTTTTGTCGGTCATAAATTTAGAGATGAAAGGTGTATTAGAGATCGTCTGTAACTGAGACCCAGAAAGATAAAATGACTTAGCTGAGGTCACACAGGTAGTTGTGGCAGAGTCAGGATTGAAACCCAGTTCCTGTGGCTCCAGATTCAGTACTCTTCCCACGGCGCTGTCATTGTCCTCATAACTCTACACCCTAGCACGGTGCTTTGCACGTAGATACTTTTTAAATGGTTGGCGGACTGAATTGAGCCTTTCCGAAAATAATAGGATCGCGTCCACAGTGAAATGTAAAATGCTTCCTGATTTCTGTCCCTTCAAATCACAGCTAAAAATGTCATCTTTTGCAAGAAGACTTTGCTGATTCTACCCTTAATGTTGATGCCTCCCTTCTTTTGATTATCTCCAATCAGTTCCTCATCTCATTCCTTGCTAAAACTGTTCTCAGTCTTATTTGTTTCTCCTTAATCTTCCCACACCTCCCCTTTGCCCACCTCTTCTCAACTAAGGACCTTCCCTCTTAATTTACGGAGAAAATTGAGACTGTTCAAAGCCTTCATCACTTTTCATCTAGAGGATTGCAACAGCCTTCTGATTAGTCTCCCTCGAATTTCTTCCCGTTTCAGTTTATCATCCTTTCTGCTGCCAAAGTGATTTTCTTTGAGTATGGATCTCACCAGGTCACTGTCCAGCTCGTTAAACTAAGGTGACTCCCTTTGTCGCTAGGATAAAATATGAACCTCTAAGTTTAGCTTTTAAAGCCCTTCGCCTTGGGCCCCACCAAGTCTTTTCAGCTTCATTGTATCCTAGTCCTTGTCCCTTGCTCTGTGATCCAGCCAAACTGTCCTTCCTCTTGCCTTTGCATTGGCCATCCTGTGTGCTTCAAATCCTCCTTACCGCTCTTTCACAGAATTCCTGTTTCTTAACCGTGTAGATCACGTCCCCTTCTATATAAAACCCATCTTGATCTCCCCAGATCGACAGCTGCCAAAGTACCTTAAATTTTAGCTCCTCACGTTTATTCTCTTCGTATTTGTTTTATATGTGCTTTTAAACATAGACTTGTATTCCCTGTCAGGATGTAAGCT
Organism: Pseudochirops corinnae; assembly: GCA_028646515.1. Lineage (NCBI taxonomy): Eukaryota > Metazoa > Chordata > Mammalia > Diprotodontia > Pseudocheiridae > Pseudochirops > Pseudochirops corinnae. The sequence continues at coordinate 15,023,596 of CM053591.1, forward strand.
TCTTGACAGTAGAGACGGTTTGATTCTTTGTATTCGTATCCCCAGAGCCTTACACAGTACCCGGCACATAATAGGGGCTTCGGGAATGCCAGTTGCTTTGATTGTAATTGGTTTGCTGTGATTTAGGTGAAAGATATAGTCCTTACTTTATGAAGCTGCCCTCCATTTAGCTACTTAAGTGATTTTCTTCAAGTGTAGGTGACCATGTCCCTCTCCTACTTAATAACTTCAAGCGGTTTTCTATTTTCTCTAGAATCAGTTATGAAGTCCTGGCATTTAAAGCTCTTCATACTTGGCTGTTCCTATCTTTCTAGGCTTGTTACACTTCACTCCCTTCATTTAATCCACAGTTTACCTACAGTGGCCTGCTTGCTATTCCTTGCACATGACGCCAGTCTTCTAAATCTTTGTTCTTTAACTAGCTGTGCCTCAGGCCCGCTCCCTTTTCATTTCTTCTTCTTAGCTTTCCTGGCTTCCTTCAAGACAAAACTCAAATCTTAGCCTTCTGCAGGAGGCTTTTTCTGGTCTTTGATGTCTTGAAGTAACTAGATTTACTAACAGGCTTCTGGGTTATACATGTTTCCATCTTGTGTCAAAATTAGTTTTCTATCATGTAATTTAATGTAAATAAGGGTTTTGCATTTCCTTTTACACAGTTATGTTATATCATTACTAAGTCTATATCAGCAATTATTTTGACTGGATTATTGCTGTATTAGCTTAAAAAAGACAAACATCTTGGATATGTCCACAGAAATGAGTTGTCTTTTGCTTTTGAAAAAGTTAGCTAATGATTATAAAATTATAGTTTTGAAGGTAATTTAGAAGTTATTTAAACAAATTTCTCAGATTGTATGGTAGAACCCCCTTATGTAGTATTTCTGATAGTCATCTAGCTTTAGCTTAAATTCTTCTAGTGATACTGGCCTCTTGTGGCAGCTCTGTCCATTTTTGGACACTTCTATTAATTGCCAATTAGAAAGTGTTTTCTTTTGTTGAGTCAAAATGCTTTTCACTGAGCTTTCTTTTGGATTCTGGAATAACGTGATCATGTTTTACTTTGCTGTCAATGAGCTCATCAATATGGATATCCTCTTCAGAAGCACAGATAACAATCCATAACTTCTCATCCTGTATATATCCTGTCTATGAGTTCTCATAAAATTTCTACAGGGGGGTCCACACAACATTAAGGCGGTTTTCCTTCGTATTTCTTTAAATTTCACAGATAACAATGAAACAAAAAGACTATGTCAGTTATATTTCACTTTTGCTGTATAACTGTCTCACCTCATTTTCCAGTCATTCATCTCTCTGAAGATGTCCTTTCTGTGGCTTCCATTAAATAATTCTTTATTTGTAACATTGTAGAGTATTCATTCAGTCCTACCCTATAGTTCTCTATTTCTGTTTAGGTTTTTTAACAATTTTAATTCTAATTCTTTGGATATTGCTGTATTCTATGCTTTGTAGCCATATAACATCACAAAAAGAAAATTGCTGTTAAAAAACAAGAACAACAACAACAGGATTTTGCTTCGTGGAAGAATTTGTGGTTATTGAAAACACTAAATTTTCTCAGAGACAATCCAGCCAGCTTTATTAAATTCTTGGATGAGTTCATTGTCTACATGTATCTATGATGTGTGCTTTTGGATCCTTTCTATGGAATGTCCATCTAATTGCATATCCTAGTGAGGATAATAGGCATTCTTTATCCATTTGCTTTTACTGTTTTACTAGGCCGGACTTTTGTTTTTAAGTTCTTATTATCTTTTTGAGAAGGCCTTTCAAGGTTCTGGGGCATGATACAACCAGTACAATGTCATTCACACAGAAGGACCTCACTATATGTGTAGTGAATCCCTCTTCTATTTGTCCTCTGATGTCTTATGTTGATGGAGGTGTCAGACACAGTCACATTGAGGCTAGGCATTCAAATATAATTAGATTAAAATACACTTGGGAAATATTTAACAAAATAGATAATAATACAGTAGAACATAGATATGATAGCGTGGTTTTCTTCTGGGATCCTTATGTATGGTTTAGTGGCCACTGTTTCTATTTGAGTTTAACCTCAATGCTGAAGCTCATATTTCTTTTTTTTTATCTCACTCGATGTTTGTAGTCAGAGGGTTGGCAATCATTTCTTTTATGTTCTTTAATCATACTGTTGTGGTTTTTGGCATATACTTGGGATACACCTTAAAGGTGGCATTTTCCTCTATTGAATCAAATGATGAGCACTGTGGAATCTTGTATTCTCTGTACTTCTCAGTCTTGTGTGACTATCAGAGATGTGGTCTGCTACAGAGTGTTTGTGAAAATTTCCCTGATTTCCTTCTCGTAACTTCATCAAAGATACCCTTTGATGTGTGCGGAGATTATTTTCATAAAAGTTTTGTAGAGACAGGACAAGTAAGCATAGAGGTAGGTAGTTAGTAATGTTTTTTCTTTCTTTTTTTTTCTTTGTAATAACATGGTCTGTATTTTTCCCCTAAAAGAGGAATTTATCATCTCTCTCTCTTTCAGATGTCATGAGAATTGATTCCTTGCCACCACCAAAATTAATTTGGTTTCAGCATGAATCACCTCTGTATATAATTGGTCTAGTTTAGTGTCTCTTCTCTTCTTTATTTTGTTTAGTATAGTTTCTATTTCCTTGTGCAGCATATTGAGGGCTGCCTGTCTGAACATGACAGAAAAGCAAACTTTTGAAGAAAAATTAAACTTAATTGACCAGTATCGTAAATATCTAGGCACTTTCAAGGGCTTCAGGATTTCTACAAGAGTTTCCACCTGCCATCTCATCTTCCTAGAGCTTAATCTTTTTTGTCCAAAGTAATAACATTTATGATAAATAATAATCTTTTCAATTTTATTGTTTAATGTGGCTTGGTGGTTATTGACATTCTTTTTTTATGATAATATTAGAGATTTTCTTCCATACTGTTTATTATTTTCAGATACCTTGAGGATTTCCTAGTGTCCTGATTGTGTGTGTGTGTGTATATACATACTTAACCTAGTCTAACTACTTTTCAGACATTTTTTTTCTTCAGTCACTTCCATTTCTTCTTCCTCTGTAAGCACATCTGGGACTGTGATGTTAAAAGCAGTGTTGATACCATTCTGTATAGTGAAAAGTTTGCTATAAATATTTTTCAGCTTTCATTATTAAATACTCTTAGGTGATATTGTTAGTTGTGTCTTTTGCCAAGCTTTCTTTTTCTCTCTGGGTTTTACTTCCACTGATTCTTCCAGCTTTATTCAGAGATTATTTTCATGAAGTTCCACCATCTTTTTCTATAAGATTTTACAAATGAGTTTATATTCTAAACTTGTATTGCCTGTGGCTTCCATTTGTCCCTTCTTGGCCAATAGGCTAGTATTTACCCAGGAAGATGATTTTTAGTCTTCTCACTGCTGATCATAGATTTAGAGTTCAAGATTTTAGGGGTCATTTAGTCCAACTCTTTCATTTTGCAGATGAGGAAAGAGAACCAGAGAGGTTAGGTGATTAGCTTGACAAGAAACCGCTAATAAATGGTAAGTCCAAATTTGGAGCCATTGTCCTCTGACCCTAGAACAAGTTTTTTCCTCCTTCATTGTGCCATACTTGATTTACATCATTTGAACTTCTGTATGAAAAATTATAATTTCCATCAATGCCAAATCAATTGATTTCCCATTTTTGAATTTTATTAAGGGTTTAAATAGGTTAGGTTAGAGTTTTAAATTTTAGTCTATATCTTTTTCTCATTTTTATTTTTCTAGTTTTGATCTTTCTTTAAAAAAGTCTGACTGACTGTTCACAAGTTAGTTCTTTAAATTGTAATGTTTCATATTTTTGTTATGTTATTCCTTGCCAGTCACTTCTAATTCTTTTCTTGAAGATAATATTTATAGTGTGTAGTGTGACAAAGATGTATGAGGCACATTTATAATCTACAGGTCTTTGGCCTCTTCTCATCACTTGCTCCAGAGCCTTAATTTTATAACTTTTCCCCATCTTGTTGACTACTCTGACCTTTGCTTATTTTGAAGTAACCATATATCAAAGTATATGTTGATTTAATTTGGATTGTCTGAGATTTTCTTTACTTTTTATGTACTTTATGCACATATGTTGATACATAAGTTGTGGTTTTTTCTTAGCTGTCTTTTTGCAAATACTTATCATGTATATGACAATGTGAGATAACTAAGCATCCCATAAAATGATGCCTCTTGTTGCCTTTAGACATACAATAAAACCAGCCCTGCCAAATATTTCATTGATTTTCCAAGAATATGTGAGTCATCCTTCCATTTACCTGACTTTTTTCCCTTAGGTTTTATTTATAGTGATAATATCAAAATTAATATAATTCAACTTCTCCAGTTGTGTGACTGCGCCTCGGTCATTTGACAAGGCTTACACATTTATAATATCAACAATATAGTTAATGGTTTAAAAACTGTAATTTTTCTACTATTCTTTTCCCTTTTTTCTACCTTTCTGCCACCATCATTGCAGAGGAGGAAGGGAACTTCACAGAGCAGAAGGTCATTTTATATTTTCTTTTGTTTATCTTCTGCTGTTGCCAAAGTGTAGTCATCGTCAAGTAACAGTTTGCTGATGATAAAGCTCTCTGTGCTTAGATAGGCTGGTTCTTAGAAAGGAGACATAATCAACTGTTGGGACTATACAACTTTCCTACCTGTGTACAGTTCTTATGAGAATAATTTGCACATGCATCAAGGGTATTCTTTTTGAAAGTATTAAAAGGAAATGGATAGACTACGTTTTTACCATTGCACAATTGCCTAAAACATAAAGAATATAAGTACTTGTTGTAAGTTATAGTTTGATGACTCTGTGTGTGTGTGTGTGTGTGTATAAATTTGATAGAGAAAAAAGAGAAATCAAAAAGGTTTCTCCTAAACATGGTCAAACTGTAGGAGATTGGTATGATAGCAATAACCTTGTTCAATAATTTTTTAATTGTTAATATCAAGCAAAGAATAAAACAGGGAGATTTTATTTGTGAAAGGTTTTCATCACTCTCCCGGAGGTGATGCAGTGAACAGTCCAAGTGGAGGAGGGGTTTCTTACAGATGATGCCCTTCCAGTGTTCTTGTTTGTGGATGACAATTGTGCTGACTGTATCAATCAAGCCTTGGAACATTGTAAAAACCCTTAAATGAGAGCCATAATAATTCAGAAATTTGCCTGCCTGCATAGGAATATCTAGGTGAACGAAGAATGTCTGCTGTTCAGAAAATATGCTGTGTAGTTGAATGGACAACATACACAGTTTGCTCATCGGTATATGTATCTTGTATAGTACTATGCATAGACAGTGAACTGTACACAGAATTGAAGAGGAGAGAACAGCAGGCTTTGTTGCTTTGGGAAACTGCAACATTCTTTTAATGACTTGATATTTTAAAGTCCAGCATTCTTCTCTTATGTCAGGGGATGCTGTAGTCTCCAAAGATTTCTAATTGGAAATCAATCAAAATGTAATGGAAAGACACATAGTTGACAGAAACATGTTATATAGCGTGTTGCAAGCAAGTGGAATAAAAGATATCACTAAAGAACTATATGAGTGAAAAAGAATGGAAGCTGATCACATGTTGAGAGACAGATAATGGAACAGTTCTGTTTACTCTTTTAGTCTTTTTATGATATCAAGAGAAAAGTGAGAAAGTGTCTTGTACTTCTGGTGTACTCCCATGCTGAACTTCAGAGAAGGGCAAATCTCATGGATGGTTTGTGGTTGACATTGTTAGAGTATACCCACATGAATGAGATAACAGATATTTGAAAATATTTTTAATTTTGTGTATCAACTACTATTAGAAGAATGCCATTTTCTATAATTTTTTTTCATTACAGATGTACAATATTTCATTATTTTATGAGGTAAGTAGATTTTTGTGGACTGATCTAGTACTGTAATCCTCTTTTATCACATTCATTCATTCTATTAGTAGAAAATGGGTCCTGAATTCCAAATCATTTGATTTATTAACATTAAGTGGTATTGGCCAAAGCTTGCAAGTTGAGGGCATCTGATATTTCATTTTCTCGCCATGCTAATAGAGAGTTTACTATGAAGTGTTAAAACAAAACAAAAAAATAAACTTAATTGGTTTCTGAAGTACCAAATAGTCAGTGTTAAATATTAATAAGAGAACAGTGACATGGAAATCTTGAAAATAAGGTATTGTGAACTGTGGGAGGTGTTTTCCTAAGAATATATTTTTAACTTAGTATTTTATTTTTTCCCCAATTACGTGTAAAAAACAATTTCAGCATTTTTTTTTTCTTCAAATTTTGTCTTCCAGATTCTCTCCCTTCTTCCCTCTACTGCCCCTTATTGAGAAGGCAAGCAATTTGACATAGGTTATATACATATACAGTCATGCAAAACGTATTTCCATGTAAGTCCTGCTGTGAAAGAAAACACAGATAAAAAGTCCCAAGAAAAGTAAAGGAAGTAAAGAAAAAGTATGCTTTGATCTGCATTCAGACTCCATCAGTTCTTTCTCTGGAGATGGATAACATTTTTCATCACAAGTCCTTCAGAATTGTTTTGGACCATTTATATTGCTGAGAATAGCTAAGTCATTCACAATTGTTCATCATACAATATTGCTGTTACTGTATACAGTATTGTCTTGGTTTTGCTCATTTCACTTTGCATCAGTTCATGCAAGTTTTTCCAGGTTTTTCTGAGAGCATCTTGCTTGTCATTTCTTATAACATGGTAGTATTCCATCACAATCATATAAAATGTGTTCAGTCATTCCCCAATTGATGGATATTCCCTTAATTTCCAATTCTTTGCCACTACTAAAAGAGTTGCTGTAAATATTTTGGTATTCATAGGTCCTTTTCCTTTTTGTTTTTTAATCTCTTTGGGATACAGATCGAATAGTGGTATTGCTTGGTCAAAGGGTATGCATGATTTTATAGTCTTTTGGGCATAGTTCCAAATTGCTCAGCAGAATGGCTGAAATTAGTATATAATTTCACTAATAGTTGCATTAGGGTCTCAGTTTTTCCATATCCACTCCAACATTTGTCATTTTCCTTTTCTTTCATATTAGACAATCTGACAGGTGTGGGGTAATAGCTCAGAGTAGTTTTTATTTGCATTTCTCTTAATTAATAATGATTTAGAGCATTTTTCCATATGACTATAGATAGCCTTGATTACTTTGTTTGAAAACTGCCTGTTCATATCCTTTGACCATTTATCAATTGGGGAGTGATTTGTATTCTTGTAAATTTGACTCAGTTCTCTAGATGTTTGAGAATTGAGGTCTTTATTAGAGAACTTACTGTAAAATTTTTTTTTCACCGTAATGTTACTATGTATTTCCCTCCATCCCATTTCCCCCATTTATCCTACTCTTTCATTCTCCTTTCACCCTGCCCGTTTTCAAGAGTGTTTTGCTTCTGACTTTTACCTCCCCAATCCGCATTTCCTACTTTCACTCCCTCTACCCAGCACCCCTTTGTAGCTCTTCCCCTCCTACTTTGGTATGGTAAGATAGTTTTCTACACCCAACTGATTATGTGTGTTATTCTCTCTTTGAGCCATTTCTGATGAGAGTAAGATTCACGTGGTCCTCTTGTTCTCATCTTTCCTTCCATTGTAAATTTGACCTCTTTTATGTAAATTTTGCGTATTTTATGTCAAATAGTTTTCTCCATTCTACTTCTCCTCCCAATGCATTCTTTTTTTTCACCCCTTAATTTTGAATTTTTAGATAATGATCCATCATTCAACTCATATCTGTTTCCTCTATCTTTGTATACTCCTAATTGCTCTAAGAGAAAGATTTTTTAAGATTTTTTTTAAATTTAGTTTTCAAAATTCTTTTCCACGAGATTTTGAGTTACAAATTTTCTCCCCGTCTTTCCCCTACCCCCACCCCAAGATAGCAAGCATACTGAATATCCTTTCCCCCAATCTGTTCTGTCTTATATCCTCCACCTAACTTTCTAGTAGGGCAAGATGGATTTCTATACCCTAGTGCCTATGTATCTTATTTCCCAGTTGCATGTAAAAAACATTTTTTTTTAACGTTTGTTTTTGAAACTTTGATTTCCATATTCTTTCTCTTCTCTCCTCCCCCACCTCCACTGGGAAGATAAGCAATTCAATATAGGTCATACGTGTGTAGTTATGCAAAACATTTCCATAGTAATTATATTGTGAAAGACTAACTATATTTTCCTCCATCCTGTCCCTCCCCCCACTTATTCTGTTTTCTACTTTGACCTTGTCCCTTTTCAAAAGTGTGTGCTTCTAACTACCCTGCCCCACAATCTGCCCTCCCTTCTGTCATCCCCCCTCTTATCCCTTTTCCCCCTACTTTCCTGTAGGATCAGTTACTCAGTTTAGTGTGTATGTTATTCCCTCCTTAAGCTAAATTCAGTGAGAGTAAGGTTGACCCCATTCCCTTTCACCTTCCTATTCTTCCCCTCCATTGTAACAGTTTTCTCTTGCCTCTTTTATATGAAATCATTTACCCTATTTTGTCTCTCCCTTTTTCCTTCTTCCAATATATTCCTCTCATCTCTTAATTTTATTTTTTAGATAACATCCCTTCCTATTCAACTGATCCTGTGCCTTCTGTCTATGTATACATGTACACACATATACACATATTCACATATCTATTTATACTCACATATACTCTCCTATACATACATATATGTTTCCTTCAACTATCCTCATGCTGAGAAAAGTCTCATGAGTTAAAATCACCTTTTTTCCATGTAGGTATGTAGATAGTTCAACTTTAATAAGTTCCTTATGATTTCTTTTTCCTGTTTTCCTTCTCATGCTTCTCGTGCTTCTTGTATTTCAAGTCAGATTTTCTGTTTAGCTCTGGTTTTTTCATCAAGAATACTTGAAAGTTCTATATTTCATTGAATGACCATATTTTCCCCTGAAGCATTATACTCATTTTTGCTGGGTAGGTGATTCTTGGTTTTAATCCTAGCTCCTTTGACCTCTGGAATATCATATTCCAAGCCCTTGTGTTATCCTTATTGTGTTTCCACAGTACTCAAATTGTTTCTTACTCAAATTGTTTCTTCCTGGCAGCTTGTAATATTTTCTCCTTGACCTGGGAACTCTGCAGTTTGGGTATGATATTCCTAGGAGTTTTCTTTTTGGGATCTTTTTCAAGAGGGGATCGGTGAAATCTTTCCATTTCTATTTTGCCCTGTGGTTCTAGAATATCAGGACAATTTTCCTTGAGAATTTCTTGAAGGATGATTTCTAGGCTCTTTTTTGAATCATGGCTTTCAGGTAGTCCAATAATTTTTAAATTATCTCTTCCAGGTCAGTGTTTTTTCCAGTGAGATATTTCACATTGCCTTCTATTTTTTTCATTTGTTTGGATTTCTCATAAAGTCATTAGCTTCCATTTGCTCCATTCTAATTTTGAAGGAATTATTCTCTTCAGTAAGTTTTTGAAATTCCTTTTCCATCTGGCAAATTAGGCTTTTTAAGGTATTCTTTTCATTAGCTTTTTGGGCCTCTTTTGCCATTTGAATTAATCTATTTTTTAAGGTGTTATTTTCTTCAGTGTTTTTTTGTGTCTTCTTTAGCAGGCTGTTGACTCACTTTTCATGATTTTCTTGCATTGTTCTCATTTTTCTTCCCAATTTATCCTCCACTTCTCTTAATGGATTTTCAAAATTCTCCTTAAACTCCTCCAGGATGGCCTGAAATCAGTTCATATTTTTCTGGGAAGCTTTTGATGAAGGAGTTTTGACTTCATTGACTTCTTCTAGTCCCATGTTTTGTTCCCAAAAAAGGATTCTATGGTCTGATTGCACTTTCTCTGCTTGCTCATCTTGCCAGCCAATTACTTGATTTTTGAGCTCTTTGCCATGGTAGAACTCTGCTTTCAGAGTGGAGAGAGCTTTGTCAAAAATTGCTGGGGCTTTTGCAAATGTTATCAGAGGTCTGAGCAGGGCACCGTCTTTGCAGCTACCACAAGCTCTGGCACACTGGCCACAAACCCAGGACTGTCACCCAAGACTACAGCTCAGATCCAAGCAGGTCAAAGCAAGAGCGATTACTGTCTGAATGGTCCCTCTATGATCTGTAGGCCAGGAGCTCCAGAGGCAGCCTCGAGGCAGCAGCTGCAGCTTCCATGCCTCCGCCACCTCTTGCCCTGAGGGCAAGGGCCTGTCGGGGCTCTTCCATCACCCAGTTCCAACAGAGTTCCCCACTGACCTTTTACTTTCTCTTTGGCGTTTATGGGTTGAGAAGTCTGGAAACCGCCATATCTGCTGGTGATTTACGCTCCTGAAATCTGCTCTGGTTGGTTGGGGCAGCCCCAGGGCTGGGCTCACATGGCTCACACAGGACTGTGCTCACTCAGCTCCCAGCTCAGTGCAATAGACCCTTCCTGCTGGACTGCCTTTCAGTGGGAGATTTGTTTCTCTCTGTCACTTTGTGAGTCGTGTGGCTCTAAAATTTGTTTAGAGTCATATTTTACAGGTATTGGAGGTGGTTGGAGGGGGAGCTCATGCCTATTCCCTGCCTCTATTCTACCATCTTGGCTCTACCCCCCCAAGAGAAAGATTTTAGTAGTTACAGGTATCATTTTCTTCCCATGTAGGAATGTAAACAGTTTAACCTTATTGAATCCCATATGATTTCACTATACACTTTACCAATTTTTTTGCTTCTCTTGAGTCTTATATTTCAAAGTCAGATATTCTTTTCTGTTCTGGATTTTTTTTTACGTCAGGAATACTTGAAATTTTCGTTCTCTTTTTCATTGAATGTCCATTTTTCCCCCGCCTTACAAACATTATGCTGTTTTGCTGGGTAGGTGATTTCCTGGTTGTAATCCTAGCTCTTTTGCTCTAGAATATGATGCTCCAAGTTGTTTGATTCTTTAATGTAGAAGCAGCTAAGTCTCGTGTTATTCTGGCTCCACAATATTTTTGTTTCTTTTTACTTGCTTGCAATATTTTCTCGTTGAGCTTGGATTTCTAGAATTTGTCTATAATATTCCTGGGAGTTTTCATTTTGGGATCTCTTTCAGGAGGTGATTGGTGGATTCTTTCAATTTCTATTTAACCCCTGGTTCTAGAATATCATAGTAGTTTTCCTTGATAATTTCTTGATAGATGATATCTAAGCTTTTGTTTTTTTTTTTTTTGATCATGGCTCAATTTTTTTTTATTTTGTTGATTTTGTTTTATTGTTTCTTGTTGTCTCATAGAGTCATTAACTTCCACTTGCCCAATTCTAATTTTTAATTTTTTCTTCATTGATTTTTTTGTACCTCTTTTTCCATTGGGTCAGTTCAGCTTTTTTTTGGGGGGGGGGGCTTGCTGTCGTTAATGTTTTTGATTTTTTAAAAATATACATATATACATGTATATATTATATAGAAAACATTTCTCCAAATTACATGTTAAAATTACTTTTTAGCATTTTTCTCCTAGTGTTTTGAGTTCCAAATTCTTCCCTTTCCTCCTTTCTTTCTCCTCTCTGAGATGGAAAGAAATCAGTTATAGGTTATACATGTGCAATCATGTAAAACATTTCTATTTTAGAAATTTTTTATAAGAAAAGTAAAATTTTAAAAAAAGAATAAAAGAAAGAAAGTGAAAAAACAGTATGCTTCACTCTATTGAGACAGTATCACTTCTTTATCTAGAGGCAAATATTATGCTTTATCCTGAGTCCTTTGGGTTTGATTGTTTTGGATCATTGTATTGCTAAGAAGAGCTAAGTCATTCACAGTTCTTCATTGTGCTATATTGTTGTTACGGTGTTGTACAGCGTTCTCCTGCTTTGTTTCACTTCCCTTTGTATCAGGTCATGTAAGTTTTTACAGGTTTTTCTAAAATCATCCTACGTCTCATTTCTTGTAGCACAATAATACTTCATCACAATCGTAGACCACAGCTTTTTTAGCCATTCCCCAATTGGTGGGCATCCCTTTGATTTTCAGTTTTTTGCCACCAGAAAAATAGATGCTATAAATACTTTTTGTACAAATAGGTCCTTTACCTTTTTTTGTTTTGTTTTGTTTTTTGGATGTATTTTAACCTAGTAGTATTGCTGGATTAAAGAGGAGGCACGCTTTTATAGTCCTTTGGACATCATTCCAGATTGTTCTCCAGAATGGTTGGATCAGCTCACAGCTCCACTAATAGTTCATTAGTGTCCTTATTTTCCCACATCCCCTCCAAGATCCATCATTTTCCTTTTTTGTCCTTTTAACCAGTCTGATAGGTATGAGGTGTTTTGCGCTAACAAAACCAGTGCCATTCTGTTTTTTAAGGTATTTTTCTCTTCAGTGAATTTTTGTACATATTTTTCCATTTGGCCAATTCTGCTTTTCAAGGCATTCTTCTCTTCATTGGATTTTTGTGCCTCTTTTACCATTTGGCCTATTCTGTTTTTTAAGGTATTGTTTTCTTCATTTTTTTTTTTTTTGCCTCCTTTACCAAGTTGTTGTCTCTTTTTTCATGATTTTCTTGTATCACTCTCATTTCTCTTCCCTGTTTTTTCTCTACCTCTCTAATTTGATTTTTAAAATCCTTTTTGAGCTCCTACATGGACTGAGCCCAATTCATATTTTTCTTTGAGGCTTTGGGTGTAGGAGTTTTAACTTTGTTGTCTTCTGACTTTTTGTTTTGATCTTGCCTGTCACCATAGTAATTTCCTATAGTCAGGATCCATTTCTGCTGTTTGCTTGTTTTCCTAGCCCATTTCTTGCTTTTTATCTCTATGCTAAAGTAGGGCTCTGTTTTCAGAGTAGAGGAAACGGCTGTCACAAGCTTCAGGTTTTTTGTGCTGCTGTTTTCAGAGGTAATTCTGGGGACTTGTGGTGGTTGCTGAAGGTTGGAGTGGCTGTGACAGTTTCTTAAAATAAGACAGCAATGAAGTTTGCTGCATCAGTTGACCCTTCCTTTCATGAAAGACTTCTCTGTAGCATGGGATGCTGTTTCAAAATTAAAGACAATCCTCTCAAACCCTGCCACTGCTTTATCAACTAAGTTAATGTAATATTCAGTATATTTCAGTGTTCAACACTGTTGTGTCTTAGGGAGGCCAAAGGAGAGGGATAAAGGTGGGGGAGCGGTTGGTCAGTGAAGCAGTTAGAACACATGCAACATTTATTGATTACTGTCTTTTATGCGTGTGATTCATGGGGCCCCCAAAACGATTACATTAGTAACATCAAAGATCACTGATCACAGATCACCATGAGAGATAAAATAATAATGTAAAAGTTCGAAATGTAAGAATTGCCAGAATATGATGCAGAGGCATGGTGTGAACACATCCTCTTGGGAATATGGCCCTGATAGACTTGGTTGAGGCAGGATTGCCACAAACCTTCAGTTTGTTTAAAAAAAAAAGTAGCATCTGCAAAGCGTAGTAAAGCGAAGTGCAATAAAATGAGGTATCCCTGTATAAAGTACCCTTCAGGTCTGAGGATGTATTACCATTGTATTTGTATAAGTCTGATTTGCCTATTTCCACAAGAACCGATGCAACAGGTTTTCTAAAAAGGGGAAGGAAACAAGCAATTTATATAGCTCCAAATATGTGCCGAGGACTGTGCTGATATTTTACAAGTATTATCTCATTTGATCCTCAGAACCCTGCAAAGTAGGTGCTTATCATCCCCATGTTACAGTTGAGGAGACTGAGGCAAACAGAGGTTTAAGTGACTTGTTCAGGGTCACACAGCTAATAAAGGTCTGGGGTCAGATTTGAACTCAGGACTTCTGGATCCCTGCATAGTGCTCTGTCCACTATACCACCCCATTATTCTAGTATATTACTTTTGGCTATAATATCTGCAGTATATAGTTTAAAAATTTAGTTATTCCCAGGATAAGAATTTATAGTGTATTGGAACTTGGAATTTCTGTAAACCAATGCTGAGAGCATGTACGTTCTTGAGTTGTAGGGAAGATCTGTAGCACTACTTCAAAGCGTGTATTTTCATTTTTTAAAAAATTTATTGATCTGAAAACTGTTATCATACATAAACATCATAGTAAAAAGAGAATTAAAGCTTTAAGAGTCTAATTAAACATCAAACTCCCTAACAGTTCAGTGTGATAGTGTGACTCAGGAAACACTGAGAGTGTTTCCTGACTCTCCTGTCAGAGAGTGAATTACTGTATGCCGCACTTTTTTTTTTTTTT
>CM053591.1:15038310-15051107 GCA_028646515.1 Pseudochirops corinnae
TACAACGCTGAGGCGGGTGCAAAACCTCTGCCTTTTGCTTTTCTGCTCTGGAGGCCTTTTCGGCCGGACTGCTTATCTCCCCCTTTTGCAATCCCCACTCACAGCTGCAGCTAATCCGCTCACCTGAGAGGCTCCTCTGCTCCTCCCGCCCAGCTGCCCCCGGGGCACAGCCGTGGCTTCGGGCCAAGCTGGTTTTGGTTCGCAGTGCTGATATGGTTCCCTGTAGCCGAGCTGACTTTAGTGGGAAGTATCTTTGTGTGCGTTTTGGAGTTCTAGGATTGGTTTAGAGTCCTATTTTATGGGTATTTTGGGGTGGCTATGTGAGAGCTGCGATATGTTGCTGCTGCTACGCTGCCATCTTGGCTCTGCCCCCCCATGCCGCACTTCTTTCTTCCGCCTTTGTTCTCGTAAGAAGCTCATGGTGGTGAATTGATTAGAGAAAAAAGTATTTGGAGGAAAGAAGAACGAAATTACCTGGATAAATTCACACCTGAATGATAATGTCAGTTTGATGAATTGAATTGTATTCCAAGTGTTTTTTTACCCATGTGAATGAATTCACTGTAGTCTCACCATTTGTTGTTGCTTAGTTGTTTTTCGGTCATATCTACCTCTTTGTGACCCCATTTGGAATTTTCTCTACAATTGGTTTGGCATTTCCTTTTCTAGGTAATTTTACAGATGAAGACGCAGAAGCAACAGGGTAAAGTCACATAGCTAGTAAATGACTGAGGCCTGGTTTAAACTCAGAAGGATAAAGCTTTTTGACTCTAGACCTGGCACTTTATCCATTGTGCCACTTGCCTGCCCCCTTTTTTTAATAGAAAGGTTTTATATTTGGTTGATGTGGGTCTTCAGCATCATTTGTTTTACTTATTTTTCCTACCAAAACACAGTGTAAGTCTCTCGTAAGTTTTACTTTATGGTAAATCCTGTCTTCATCAACTCTTACTTTGTTGCCGTAAGCTTTGTTGATTCTAGACTAGAGTTGTGGAAATGCTGGCAATGAACAGATGTGTTGGGCAGTCAGTGCTTCATAAGAATGAATGTGGGGCAGGGGGAATGGCGGCTGGTACCAGGCTGGTTTTCCCGAGGTCGCACTTATAAAATGCTTAGGGGTGCAAAGGTTTCAGAATGATGTTTTGCATTTGCTTTCATCTACATGGATAAGTTTTCCTTGTTCTTAACCCTAATTTTCCTAGGCTGTTGGCCAAACTGGACGTGCTTGCTTCCTTGGAACCCTCTTACGATATTTGTCATATTTTGCATTATAAATAGTTATTTGCATACTTGTTATTCAGTATCCTGTAATGGAAAAAAGCGTCAGACTTTGTGGTCAAAAGACCCAGCTTTGAACCCTTTCTTTCCCATTTATATATGTGCCCTCGAATGAGGATTTCATCTCATTTTGTTACTTCATTTGTCAAATGGGGAAAATTTATGCTTTACCTAGCTCACAGGGGTATGAAGAGTAAAATGAGATGGTGCTTAGGAAAGTATTTTGTAAGTTGTGTGTTATAAAAAGTGCCACTGAAAGGCACTTGAGATCAGTGTACGTCTTGCTCATCACCTGTGGTGTCTAGCATTGTGCTTTAAGTCACCGCAGGTGTTTGATAAGTATTTGTTGAATGTAATTAGGGTTGCCAAGTAACATTTAAGAGTTTTAAGGGACTTTAAGTGAGTAAATAATCTCTCTGATGAAACTTTAGAATTTAAAAAATGCCATCTTATGGAAATATTTCAAATAATTCTCCTTAATACCAGAGTTATTGTTATTTTTAGATACTTATACCCCAGAATTACTCCTTTTTAGTGATTTAATGGAATAATAAATATATATATATATGTATTTATTTATTATTCTTTAATATTATTCAGAGAGACTAATTTTTTTTTTTTGGACAGACTATCAGTAGCTCCAGTCAAAAGTCTTTCATGTTTATATCTCCTTATCAACAAATTGTATGAGTAAGCACATCTGTGAACACTTTAGTAATCACACTTAAGCTCATTGGTTGGAATTCAGTAGAAGAAAGAATAGTCTTAATCAGTTGTAGGAAACTCAAATAGTAAAGAATCCTTGTGTGCCCCATGTTGGCTTAGAAAAACACAAATTATCTACCATGTATTGTTTTTTAAATTTATTTTGCTAAATTTTTCCTAATTATATTTTAATCTAGTTTGAGCCATTTGAGTGTTTTGCATTTGACACTTCTCATCTTAATTGCTACACTGAAAAGCTTGTACCATTGTTCTTATCATTGTTGGTTGTTTTGGGGGAAGAGGGGCAGAGGGCACGGATTACTTTAGTGCCATTCGTTGAGTCAGGAACCAAACACCACCAGTTGACACAAAGACTCAGTTCTCATTTTGCCTTTGGAGAATGGTAGGTAATGGAGTTTGGATTCATGCATACTGATATTATTTTAACTGCCATATTTCACCACAGGCTCAGTCAGGACTGAGGCCTGCTGTGTAGTGGCAAAGGATTTAAGACATCAGATGATAAAGATAAAAGTGCCATGGCTGGAATGGATGGTGGCAATTAAGACGATGTGCGGCATTTTGTCACACTTGTCAACGTTCTCAGTTTTTGAATAAGAGGGTGTATAATCGAGCAGTTTTGTCCTTGGAAAGGAATAATAAGAGTTTCAGTCTTGATGCTGCAAATGTACCTTATCTCTGGGTAATATTATTGCAGGGTCCATCTTGTGAACATATGGACAGTTTTCAGATTCTGAAATCTCATGATTACGTAATGTACTGTGGTATGTAATGTGCTAAAGGAGAATAGATTCAGCAGAAGTATCAGTCTGGCACTGCAGGGTACTTTTGATTTCTTTTTAACAGAACATTTGATTTATTTTACTTAGAAAACAGAAAGAATTCGAGGAGTTGGAAAGAGAAAGGAAACGAGAAGAGAAGCTGCGTAAGAGAGAACAGAAACAAAAGGACCGCGAAGTCCGTCGGAATCAGAAAAAGCTAGAGAAGATACAAGCAGAGGAGCAGAAAAAATTACAAGAGAAGATAAAATTAGAGGAGAGAAAATTACTGTTGGCTCAAAGAAATCTTCAGTCAATAAGATTAATTGCAGAACTGCTAAGTAGAGCAAAGGTAATATTTTGTTGAACTTTCTGCGACAGCATTAAGTGCCCCTCTCACCAGCTGCCCTTTTGGTTTTTAATACTTTTTTCAGTTTGCCTGTAATGCAGAGATAAGGCAAGACAGCAGCATTTTCTTTTCTGTTTTTTTTCCTGTTACTTCAGTCCTGCTTTTAAGGAAGTTAGCGAATCTAATCAGCTGTGGATAAGCCGATGGAATAAATTCATTCTCCCTAGTAAAGAGGAAATGACAAAAAAAATGAGCGGATCTATTTCTGTGGATCTCAGTGTTCATCTAATTGATAGTATATTTTGGTTGATAAAACTTGCATTTTTTTTTTATCACAGTAATTCTCAGTAAGCACTGAGCGTAGTTTTTAAGATAAGGAATCTAAAGTCATGTTACCCAAAGACACATAGCACAGGTGGAAGACCTGGGTAATAGAATTTAGGTCTCATTGCCAGATAGGTTTGGAAATGGGTTGTGGTGGTGACAATAGTTGGTGATTTTTCAATATTAGAAACTTAGAATCTTACAGATGAAAGCAGCCTAAGAGAGTAATTACAGTGTATCCTTGATAGCACGAAACACCAGACTGAGTAAATTATAGAAGCTTTTAAAATATTTTTATACATGACGATAATTTACCCTCTCCTTGTCCTCCCTTTCAACCTTTTCTAACATTTAGGAAATTTTCACTTCCTTTATTTCAGTCTTGTTGCACATTTTGTTAATGATTTTAAAAATGTGTTTCAGGAAAAGAAAATTTCTTTAAATTCAGGAAGTTGAGATAGTGAAGAAAGCTTTGTATTCCAATGCCTTTATAATATTAGCTTCTCATTTTTACAAACTTTTTTACCCTGGTGAATGTTTATTACACAACAAGCTTGATCTCTTATGGTGGTACATATTTTGGGAAGACTTAGATACAGAAGTAATTACTCTTTAAAGCTACTAAAAGTAATGATTAAATAGTATTATCATAGTTTGAAAACACTAACACTTCAGGAAGGACAGAAGGAATCTTTTAGGTGTTAGTGTAGTGCTAGTATTAACTCAGGAGAAGCTGTAATCATTTTTATTTATGACATTGTGCTCTGGGCCAACATTTGTTAAAAATCAGTTACAGGCCATTGAATAAATTTTGTTCTTCAAAATACATCTCTACAAATACCATCCGTACACTAGGTTCTAGAATAATTTTTGTCTTCTAATTTAGTTTCTTCCTTCCCTTTATTGTTTTCAGGCAGTAAAATTACTAGAGCATGAGCAGAAAGAAGAAAAAATCCGCCTTCAACAACTTGAGGAGAGAAGACGACTTCAGGAGGCTGAACTCAGACGGGTGGAGGAGGAAAAAGAGCGAGCTCTGGGACTCCAGAGGAAAGAGAAAGAACTAAGGGAGAGGCTATTAAATATTTTATTAAGCAAGAAAATAGATGAGACACAGCAGAACAAGGAAGAAGCAATGGCGTCTCATTCTGCCCTCTTACAACCTGTTATAGATATTATACAGTCAGTGTCTTCAAGCTGTGTTACTTCTACCTCCTTGCATTCCCTCATGGGTCAGCCAACTCAGATCTGTCAAAGAGAAATGCTATCAAATCAGGAGATTAATTTTAATTCCAAAAATGTGAATGGAAGCTTAAGTGAAGAAGCTCAGTGCAAAGAAAGTCAGAAACTTAACTGTATTACAAGTGAAAGCTGTACAGAAAAAAAATGTTCGGGTGTGCTCTCTTGTATTCCTGCCAATAATCAGCAACAGAAGGGTACATCTAATTGTGACCAGAACATATCCAAAAAAGATTCATCCTCTGAACAAGACAAATGTAATAGAGAACCAAGTAAAGGAAGAAGTCGGTCCAGCAGAGACAGAAGTACTGAGGAGCGACATAAAAGGGAGAGGAGCAAGCATAGAAGAGATGCAAGTAAAGAGGATGAAAGACAAAGAAAAGAAAGACGACTCCATAGAAGACACTCTTACAAAGATTATAGCCCTCACCGCAGAAGCGTAAGCCCAGATCGATCTCGGTCCCGCAGGTCCTACAGCAGAGACAGATACAGTAGAAGGGAGAGAAGCCGGGATAGAAGAAGCGTGGGTAGGAAGCGCAGTCGGCGAGGGAGGTCCCGTTCCCTGAGCAAACACAGGAGTACTTGGAGCAGGTAGTGAAGGACTCTGCCTTTTTAAGGCCCACTTAGAGGATAGACCAGGACCAGCAAGAGGTTCTGAAGTTTTTGGCTTCTTGACCACCTTAAGAAAACTGAGTCTCTGCTTAGTGAATGTAAAGTGAACTCCTTTGTGAAAGGAAACGCAATTACATTGGAAATTTATTTTCTTTTTTTAAAGATTGCATAATTATTTGTGCTTCAGTTTCAACTGTGTTGGTAATTTGTTTTTCATTAGCTCTCCTTTTTCCTTTTAAAAATATTTTGATCTGATAGCTTTAATGTCACCAATCCTCTTTTAATCAGGAAAATGTATAGACTGACAGTTTAAGAATTCCAGGTCTACTACATAAATGTATGCAAAATTTCTTGACTAAAAATTCTTTATGCGCTCAATGAAGTCAATTTGTACTGCAGAAAAAGGGCAAATTTAATTGAACTTGAGATGAGCTGCCAAATGTTAAGTGTTACGAACAACCACAAAAACTTATAGGACGTTTAAAAGAAAAAAAAGAACTTGCTAGTTTGATATTATTTTATATTTAACTGATTCAGAAACATGGAGGTGGTGGTGGAAAGATGTGGGAACAGAATGATCATGGCATAGTAAGCCATATATGAAACATAGGTAGAATTCCTTTAAAATTGAAAATGCAAATGCACTATACTTTTTAAAGATTCCAGTAAGTGGGAGTATGAGACAAAGTGGTCTAGAGATGCTCCATTACTTCTGAAACATTGACTTTTTACAAATTAAAATAATTGAGAGTAAAAAGTTAGTTAAAAGCTTTTGTTTCTAGTACAAATTAGTGTGTGCGTGGTTTTTTTAAGAAGCTGTTTTGCTAAATTATTTTTACTTGCAATGTTTCAAACCGATTCAAGGCTGCAAACTTGTTCAATTTTATAATCTTTTGCTTCTCAAGATGAAGCTCAGGAATACTTTAAAGTGGTCGTAACCTTTGGGTTATAAAAGGTTGTGTTTATTCCAGTTTGCATTTTTATGGTGAAATAAAAGCCTTTTCCAGTGATCTGAAATTCCTGTGTTTATATTTTAAAAGATGATGAAGCTGCATTTCTGTTTATTCTTTGAGCAGTCAAGTACATTTAAAAAAAAAATCTCATTTTCATATTAATTGGAGTTTGTAGAAAGTGTTGAAAGTATTTCAAATTATGAGTGATTATTAATATTCATTTATGCATCTGATGACATTACAATTCATCGTACTCAGTATTGTAAAATACATTTATGGATCCTCTTAGAATAATAACAGTTTTAAGATCACATGTGACACTACACTTTACGAAGTGCTTCCTTCACAGTAATCCTATGATATTCAATTAATGGAATGTCAGTACAAAACATTTATTAAACTTAATACCATTTCTTATTAACCTTAAAATGTGTTGTAGAGTAATACAGGTTAACTCTTAAAAACTAGAAGTAGGAATTATTTCATTTGTCTGTATTTAATCAGCTCATTCTTTTCCTTTCCATTGTGGGGCTTGCATGTTCCTTTATAACTCGCACTTAGGCTTTTGAAAATCAACCGGACAAGAAGATTAGAAGTGACCTGCTTATGTCATAATACAGATGCAATACAGCATTTTAACTTTATAGTTTGTACTATTTGTTTGCAAGTGTAATTCTGGGTAATATTTGGATATGTAACATGACTGTGTCGATGCGGGTCTATCTGACTACTTTAGAGATTATACTTCTCAGGACTCCAGTGATGAAGGCCCTTAATGTGTCTCAGCTGGTTAGTAGTTCTAAGTAAGTTCCAACATGCTAGACCAAATATAGATTCCTTCCGGTAATATAAAAAACGAATCAGAGGCACATGTAAGTTACTGCAGTAGTAAATAACATCAAGAAACCCACGGTGAAATTGGAGAAATGAGGACATTGAAACTATAATCTGTATCCTAGGTCATTCTGACTTACTTTTCCAGGCCTGAGGTGACCTGTCACTTTAATTATGCAGAGGAAGATTATTTAGTTCCCTTAGGATTTTTGGTTCTTTTCTTTGATACTTCATCATTGGGCATTCCATAATCATTAGCAATAAACAAGAATATAAAAAGAGAGAAAGAGATTTACATTAACTTTGCTACTGTTTAATAGGTATTTGGTACAGTGGAAAGAGTAGATAATTGGAAGCTGGGAGACTGGAGTTTTACTCTTGTCTCTGCCACTAACCAACTGTGTGATCTTGGGCAGATCATTCCATCTTTCTTAGCTTCCTTTCCTTTTCAATAAAGTTTAGTTGAATTATTTTTGAGGTAGATGATTTTTAACGTCCTCTTCAGCTCTTAGATTATGTGTTATGATTGTTTAATAGAATAAGCCCCTCAATTCAGCTTCTTGCCTCCCTTCTGCATTTACCGTTCTGTCACTTCATTATTAAGGTATTGCTACTTTTCAAATAAATTGGGATTTAAGTTAGTTTTGAGGTGATTTTTAATTCTACTCGGGAAAAACTGGGGCATGAAGGAAGTAGTTGACAATCTCCTGTCAAGAGTGGGGGAATTTGCAGCCTTGAGGCCACACATGGCCCTCTAGGTCCTCAAGTGTGGCCCTTCGACTGAATCCAAACTTCACAGAACATTGTTGCCCACCCCTGTGACCCTGTGACCAAAATGACCTCCCATTTTTGGGAGATACTGAAGATACGTTTTTTACACTGAATCTTCGGAATGTTGCCTTTAGTAGCTTTCCTGCTATATCGAAGAATGTGAGCTTAATGTAATCTATCCTTTTTTCTCCAGCTTCTTCTAATTTTGTCCTGTTAAAAGGAATCACTTTCAAGATAATTGATATCATGGTTAGAGTATATCAAGCCTACTCTGTTCTGTTTTGATTTCTGGCTGAAAAGAAGATTGAATTACCTGCTTTTAGCTAAGAATGTGAAAAAGGATCATTGGCATTGGTAGCCAGTGCTTCTCCTTCAGTAAAATTTCTGAACTTGGATAATGTCTGTAATAAAATATTTTTCTGGTGTGTGGGCTGTCCATTGTGTAATCACCTCATTTGCCTATTAGGTTATTATCCAAAGTCCCTATATACCTATATGACTGGAGGAACTGTTAATTTCATTACTATGACTGTCCTGTTGGAGAAGTTTTGAACTGATTAATATAAACTCAAGTGTTTTTGGTACCTAAGCTCTGGATTGTTACTAGCACTATTACTCAGTCACCATGACTATAACATACCTACCTTCAAGAATGCTCTGCTGACCATGGTGGGTTATAAGTTGATTAATGAAAATATGTAAAATATATTTGGAGAAACAAGACCCTGGAGGAAAAATATTGTGGAAATGCCCTTAAGCTGCTAGTCCATTCCATATGGATCTTTGGTCCAAGTATGGCAAAATTCACATGTCCTTAAGCTGCTGTTCCATCCACTATATATCTTGGACCCTGATATTGTAAAATACATAGCAAGTCATGGGGAAGAGAGAGAAAGGAGGTAAGAGTGCCAGAAGATGTAAGAGGGCCTTGAACTTGGTTGATTCGGTTGTGTGTGTTTTCATTTTTAATCTGTAAAGTTCCAGATTAGTCTTGCTGAACTGTCCTCTTCAACTGAGACAAGATGGGGATTAAAAAAAAGTTTTATTAGGTAATTAATGGGGGGGAAATGTTACAGAACCATGAAGCCTTAAAGGCAAATACAAATTGCCGGTTTATTCTTGTCCAAGAAATTCCATTCTGTTCCATTTTTATGTCTTAATTTAACAATATGAAGCGCCTACTATGTGTAGTGTCCAGTGTAGTGCTTAGAGAGTTGGCCTTGGCATCAGGAACATTTTGGCTGCAGTCTTGGGCAAGTTACAATACAGCCTCTTGGTACAACTCCTAAAAGTTTCTTGTGTTAAAGTGGGTGCTGAACTCCATTTGTAGAGGATGTTCCCTCATTGAAAATTCCCTGAAACAATGATACCTCAGATGGAGGTTGGGGGGACGCATTATACTAATTGTTGACAGTGTCTCCTCTCCAAAGAATTTACATTCTGTTGCAAGTGTATAAACAAATACATAGCATTAGATGCAGAAAGCTTTCCATAATGCAATGGAAGTCTGAGATGACCCTTGAATGAATTCTTAGAAGTGGAAGTGAGGAGGAAATGCTTTCCAGGATTGGGGCAACATGGTATGCAGGGCATGGACATGGTAGGTAGGCTGCTGAGTGGGGAATAGCAAGTACCTTATGCCATTTGGTGGGAATGTAGAGTGCCTCCACCAACAAGCATTAAATGTCTACTATATCTGAAGTAACGTGTAGATGCTAGCAATAAAATCCCCCCTCCCCCCCAAAATGGAATAATACCAATATTCAAGGGAGACATATGTGTGGGTGCTGCTTATATTCAGAATAGAGTATATATACCAGAATAAGAGGTAGGGAGGGAAAGAGATAGCAGTAGGTGGAATTAGGAAAGGCTTTGTGGAGAAGGTGGTGGTTGAGTGATATTTTAATGAAAGGGATTCGTTGAGGCAAAGGTAAAGAAGGAGTGTATTTTAGTCATGAAAATGATGGCCAGTGTAAAACCCTGGAGATTGGGGATGAATTGTGTGAGAGACAGGCAGCCAGTTTGGCTGGATTACACAGTGAGGGAGGGGGAGAGTAACAGAGACTGGAAAGATAGTTTGGGCCAAGTTGGGAAGGGCTTCAGAACTTGAGATGGGGTTTACGTTTTGTCCTACAGATAATGGGGTAGTAGGAGTTTACTGAATAAGAAAATGGCATGGTCAGATCTATGCATAAGAAAAATTACCTTGGCAGCTGTGTGAGATAGAGGATAAATTGGAGTGGGTAACGTTGAAGCAGGGAGACCTATGAAGAGGTTATTGCAATAATGTATTTGGGAACTGATGAAGGCCTAAACTAAAGTGATAGCTATATAAGTACAGAGGAGAGGTCAGATGTGTAATGCTGTTGGAATGGCAGGATTTGGCCACATTGTGGGCCATCACATGTGGGATGAAGGGGAGTAAAGAAAACGTTAGTCGAAAACCTGGGATACAAGAAGGATGGTGGTACCTTCAGCAGAATTAGACATTTGGAAGGGACTAGGTTTTGGGAGAGAGATAAGGAACTCTTATTTTGGACACGCGTAGTTTGAAATGGCTTTGGACTATCCAGTTAGAAATATGCAGTAAACAATTGGGTGTAGAACTGAGGCACAGAGGAGAGAGTGTGGCTGGGAGGCATCTGCATAGAGGTAATAGTTACAACCTGTGGGGACTGATGAGATTACCAAGAGGAGGGAGGAGTGTGTAGAAAGAAGAGGGTCTAGGACAGACCTTTGGGAAACACTTAACATGGAATTTAAAATGGATGATGTGCCTGCAAAGGAGGCCGATAAGGTGTGCTTAGAGAGGTAGAAGCAGAACAAGGGAGGAGTTTCAAGGAGGTGAGGCTGACCAACAGTGCCAGATGTGGCAGATTGGTTGACAAGTATGACGAGTAAAAAATTGCCATATGATTTGGCAATTAAGAGATCACTGGTAATTTTAGAGAGAGCAATTTCAGTCCAGTGTTGAGGGTGGAACCCAGATTGCAAAGCCTTGAGAAGCAAATGAGAAAAAAGAGGTAGAGGCAGCAAGTGTGCATACCTTTTTGCAGGCGTGTTATTGAGAAAGGGAGAAATCTAAGATAATTTATGGTAGGGGTGGGGAATCTGCAGCCTCAAGGCCATATGTGGCCTTCTGTGTCCAAACTTCACAGAATAAATCCCCTTAATAAAAGGATTTCTGTAAAATTTGGGTCAAAAGGATGCACCTGAGGACCTAGAAGTCCACAGGTTCCGCACCCCTGGTTTAAGGTGATGGTACAGTCTAATGAAGGATTGGGAGAGCCTAGTCAGTGCTACACAAGATGACTAGAGATATAGTGTCATTTGCAGGGAGCCGGGTCTCACGGAGGGGAAATAGATGGAGTATGAGAGAATGAGGTCGAGGACGAAGGGAAATTTGTCCACCATAGAACGGGAATGCTAGAAGGGGCAGGGAAAGAGTTTGGGACGTGGGTGGGATAATCAACTAGATGATGATTGAATAATTAAGGAATTGGAAGAGAATCCAGTAGAGAAAGCTTGTTAGCCTTAGGAATAATAGTGGATGGCAAATCAATAATATCTACAGTCTTAAAGGGGGCTGATATACATGAATTGTTGAAAGGTAGACAGACCAGTCTGTGTTGGATTTTAAATGCTAATAATTTAATTTAATGTAGTAGCAATATAAAATAAAATAAAAAATATAAAACCATTTAAATAATAATAAATAGGAAGCCAATGATGTTTCCTGGTCAGGTAAGTGATACAGTCAGACTGGGGTTTTAGGAAGGTTTGTTATTTTGGCAGATTGGAAAGGGGCGAAACTGCCACTCTTCCTTTCCAGCTTTGTCTTCTGCTGTTCCCTTCCTCAGACTCTACACTTCAGCTTAACTTGGACTACTTGCTCTTTTTCGTACCGGTTCCTGCTTGGCACATAGGAGTAACTTAATAAATGTTTATTGGCAGACATTGTGCTCCATGCATGGAATGCTTCCTCATCTTTTTCTCATAGCCACCTTCTGGATTTGACACTTCATCAGTGATTTCATTGGTGTGGATATTTCCTCCTGTGATCAATACAGACAGCCCCTTTAAACCTTGAAAGGTCTTTGAAAATTGTTGTACGTGAAAAATAAATCATCCTGTGTCCAGGCCAGTGCTTATACTCTCTGAAACCGGCCAAGTCTCAGTTAATAGACAATACAGTCTCTTATTGGGCCTAAACTTGATCTCCAGCTTGGTAGAACCTTATAGAACCTGCTCTTTGCTGGTATAGCCTTTGAGAACCTTGGTGTTCTTTATGCCATAATGAGTCCTTGGATTAAGATTTTAGTGACGGTAGAAATTTGTATCCAGCCTGAGTTTTTAAACATAGTACACCTGAAGGGCCTGAAGTTGTTTGGACCTTTAAAGAGGCCTGTGATTCTGATAACTGATCTTCCTTTCCTTTACTTCTCCTTAGCCTGTTCTTCATCCTTACAATGAGCCATAATCCTCCAACCCTCCTTGTTTTCTAGTCCGTCACCCCTCTTCTGGTATCACTTTCCTTTCTTACAATTATGGCTCTTTCATTTACTATATGGTGATGATGCACTGCCCCCAATTTTTGACTCCTTTGCTTGTACAGATTGTTGGTCTTCAAACCTGGGTCATTTCTTGCCATCTGCCTAATCTCCTATTCCCAAGTTGTCATGTGCTGTTGAAAGAAGTCGTATAGCTGTGACTGCTGGGTTCACTTAAAAAAAATCATGTCTCAATGGGGTCCTGACTACTTTATGGCAGTCTTTTTGGTTCTTCATCATTGGCACTCCAATATGATTATAGCCATGGCTGTTCCAAGCCCTCTCTCTCTCCTCAAGCCTCCAATGCCATTTCTGTCTACCTCTTTTTTCAAGTTTTGTTGATGTTTTATTTTTCCATTACAAACATGCCTACTTCATAAGAAGTCTTTTGTTAGAAAGTAAAACA
>CM053591.1:15067306-15094576 GCA_028646515.1 Pseudochirops corinnae
TTTGAACTAATTTGGAATTCTGACTGTCTAATAAAGGCAAGTATGTCAATGGGGGAATCATAAATCATAATTTTGGGAATGTGGACCCACAGCCTTGCACCTGGGGTAATTATTCACTTGAGGATTTGCTCTATGAACAGGGTTCACTCAGGTACTATACAAGTGGTATGAGGGACAAATATGCACTACAGACACGCTTGTTTCTTTTTATGCAGAAATGGGTTACTAATGTGTCTTTTGCTGTTGTTTAGTCATTTCAGTGGTGTCTGACTCTTTTGAGTGATGCCATTTGGGGTTTTCTTGGAGTGTTTTGCTAATTCCTTCACCAGCTCATTTTACAAAAGAGAAAACTGAGGCATAGAGTTAAATGATTTGCCCAGGGTCACACAGCTAGTAAGTGTTGAGGCAGTTCTTCCTGACTCCAGACCTGGTTCTCTAACTACTGCATCATCTAGCTGCCAATAATTTATCTACCTGGCACAAAAACCTTCTGTAGCTTCCTAATGTCCTTTGGATGAAATATTTAGCCTTGCTTTTAAAGTGTTTCACAATCTAGCCCCAACATCCCTTTCTCGACTCATTTTAGCTTGCTTTCTTTCACACATTGTATGCTCTAGGCAGACTGATCTACTAGCTCTTCCTCTAACTCAGCATCTCATCTCCCACCACTATGCCCTTTCATAGGCTTTCTGGAATGCCTAGACTTCCCCCCTCCTCACTTGTACCATTTAGAATCCTTAGCTTTCTTCAGGTCTCAGCCTAGATGTCACTTCCTATAGGAGGTCTTTCTGATGCCCTAGTCATTAGTGTTTTCTTCTTCCTCAAAGTATGTTGAATTTATTTTTCATCTGAAAGGTAAGGCCATTCAGAATTGCTTTTAGTACTCAAATTTTGCAAACTACTGAAGTCTTTTGCTCTGCTTGGGAATGTGATCTGCTACAATTCAGAATGATGTTGTTGTATCCTTATCTGCAATATTTATCTCAGGTACAAGTTCTGCTTGGGAATGTGATCTGTTGCAATTCAAAATAATGTTGCTTTGTCTTTATCTGTGATATTTATCTCAGGTACAAGTATAAATTGTGAGCTCCAGGAGTTCAGCAAATTCCAGCTGCTGTCATTGTTGGTGAAACATGTAGGTGGGGGAGGGGAGTGAGAATAGCAGCTGTTATTAGCAATTCTTGACAGTCTTTTTTGCTGTTGTTGATCATAGTTATAGAAACACAAGATTTAGGACAGGAAGTAAACTCAGAGATAATCTAGTCCAACTCCATCATTTTACATGTGGAAAAAGAGATTGCGAGAAGTACAATGACTTGACCAAGATTATCCAGGTAGCAATTGCTATTTGAACACAGATCTTATGATCCTAAATGTCTAGTACAATTTCCACTATACTATGTTGGTATTTATAGTGTATAAATATTAAATTTTTAAAAATAGTTACTTTTATTTTGAATTTAACAATAATTGAAAAAGAACATTTTCAGATTAAAAGCAGGACAAAGAATATTTTATATAGCCATACATACATACATACATACATACACACACATATATATATGTGTACTGTGTGTGTGTGTATGTATAAATATAAAGCCTATTATTTAAAGCTTGCTTTAAAGAAAAAGTACATAGGGAGCCAAGACGGTGGATTAGGGGCAGCCACTAGCTAAACTCTCCCAACAATTCCCCTCCAAAAAACTTTAAAATAATGCTTCAAACAAAATTTTATAGTAGCAGAGCCAATAAAACATTGGGGTAAAACATTTTTTCTGGCCCAAGAAAACTTAAGAGGTTGGCAGAAGAATTCTATGACATGGGATGGAGGCTTATCCAGAGCCCAAAAAGGCAGTGATGGTGATAAAAGGCAGCCCTAGCTTCAGAATCTCTTAGGCCCGAGGTGAGAAGGGATTCAGACAACTAGTGAGAAAGAGATGATAGAGGACTCTTTGCTGGCACTGGATAGAGCTGGAACTGATGGGAAACTTTATTGTCCATATGCAGTTTTATGCAGTTCCAGGGTAGAGAAGAAGAGCACTGACAGTTGGTCACAAGAGAGTAGGAGCCCTGGTCACAGTTCCAAAGCAAAGGGGAATGCTGACACATGTGGCTGCAGGGAACCAGGGCTCTTCTTGGGCAAAGATAAGAGTGCAGACCAAGAGGACAGTGACCACACTTCTCTCAGGATCATACTACCTTGGAAGCACCAAAAACGTGCAGATCAACAGAACTAACTCTGAAGACAGCAGCACAAAACAAGCCTAAAGCTTGGGACAGTGCCTCCCCACTCCAAGATGAGCAGAGCCCAAACTTTAACATCAAGTTTAAAGTCAAGAAATTGGTTGGAAAAATGAGCAAACAACAACAGAAAAAGAATCTGACCCCAAAAAGCTAACACAGTGGCAGGGAAGACCAAGGCATAGACTCAGAAGAAATCAACAATGTGAAAAAAGCTACCAAAAAAAAAATCCCAGAGCAAAATGCTAATTGAACACAAGCCCAATAATTCCCTGGAAGAGTTGAAGAAAGAGTGGTAGAGGAAAAATTGGTGACAGAAAAGAGAGTGAGATAAGAAAATTAGCAAAAGAGAACTAATAGCTTGGCAAAAGAGATATTAAAAATGTTGAAGAAAATAATTCCATAAAAAAAAAAAATCAGAATTGACCAAATAGTAAAAGAGGGACAAAAATCCACTGAAGAGAAGAACTCCTTAAAAAGCAGAACTGGCCAAATAGAAAAAAGAGGTACAAAATCTTACTGAAAAAGATAGTTCCTTAAAAATTAGAATTAGGCAAATGGAAGTTAAAAACTCTATGAGAAATCAAGAAATAATGAAATAGTAAAAAGAATGGGAAAAAAATTTAAGAACATAGTAAATATCTCATTGGAAAGCAACTGACCTGAAAAATATATTGAGAAGAAAGAATTTAAGAATTATTGTACTACCCAAAAGCCATGATAAAAAAAAAAAAAAGAGCCTAAACATCATATTTCAAGAAATTATAAAGGTAAACTGCCTCAATATATTAGTACCAGAGGGTAAGATATAAACTGAAAGAATCTACTTATCACCTCCTGAAAGAGATCCCAATATGAAATCTCCTAGGAATATTATAGCCAAATTCTAGAGCTCCTAGATCAGTGGTTCTCAACCTTCCTAATGCCACAACTCTTTAATACTCGTATGTGGGTGTATCTGCATGTGGGCAGACCCGCCTGGAGACAGATAGAGGAGTAGTGTCTCGGTTCCTAAGACCATCAGAAATATGTGTTTTTTGATGTTCTTAGGAGACCCCTGTGATCCCTGTGAAAGGGTTGTTCGACCCCCAAAGGGGTTGCGACCCACAGGTTGAGAGCCACTGTCCTCGATGGAAGAGAAAATATTGTAAGCAGCTGGAAAGAAACAATTAAAGTGTCATGGAGCTACAATCAGGATCACACAAGATTTAGTGACTTCCACTATAAATGCATGGAGGGCTTGGAATTCAGGAAGGCAAAGAAACTAGCATTACAAGCAAAACCGAATATAACCTTAAGGGGAAAAATGGATATTTAAGAGCTAAATAAAATTTTTGACATTCAAACACAGGAATTAAAAAGATAAATATGAAATAATAATGATAAAGGACTCCATGAAGTTCAGTTATTTATATTTCTACATGGGAAGATGATACATGTAACTCTTAAGAACTTCAGTTAAAAAGAGTTTACATAGAGAGCGTAGGTAGGAGTTGATTATGTTGCAATGTTCTCCAAAGTAAATGAAGGGGTGAGAAAGAGGAATGCACTGGGACATTGCACAGGGGAGGGGAGAGGCAGAACGGGAAGATTTTTCTCACATAAAACAGGCATTCAAAGAAGAACTTGTACCATGGAGAAGAAAATGGTGGGGGGGAGGGAAGTGGGCAATAAACACATTTACCTCGCTCTCACTGGAATTCGGGCAAAGGTCTACACCCACTCACTTGTGTACAGAAATTTGACTTACCCAATAGGGAACAGGAGAGGAAGGGGGAGAGAGAAGCACAGCAGAGTGAGAGAAGCCAGGAGATCATTGTGCACAGTAACAGCAATGTTGGAGTCACTGCCAACTGTGAAAGACTTGACTTGATCAACACAAGGATCCATGACAATTCCAAAGGAAACCTGATGAAAAAAATACCTTCCACTTAAAGAGAGAGGAGTGATCAACTCAGTGCAAATTGAAGTGTAGTTTTTTAAATTTTTCCTTGCTTTTTGGGGATGTATATCTAATTGAGAAATATGTTGTGAATGATTTCACATGTATACTTGATATCAGATTACTTGCCTACCCAGTGGATGCGAGGGGGGTGTGAGGGAGGGAGAGAATTTGGAACTAAAAATTTAAAAAGAAAAGGATGTTAAAATACATAAATAATTACTTAAAATGTTTTTTTTTTAAAGTACATAAGTTCAACATGCCACTTTCAAAGTTGTCTGGTTTGTCTGTGTTTCGCGTTGAACTTTATTCAGTTTTTTTCCTGTACTTTAAGAAAATATGGATTCAATGACCTTCTTTTCTCTTTTTTTTCTGTGACTGTTTTGCTAGCTTGCCTCTCTTACCCTACCTTTCTTTCTCTTCCTATTTCTTCTCCTACAAAAGAGAAACACAATTCTTGTAACAAATGAAAATAGTCAAGCAAATCAAGCGGATGTTTCCTATTGTACTTTGAGTCCATCAACTCCTCTGTGAGAAGACTGGGTAGTACACTTTGTCATTAGTCCTCTGGAGTTATGGTCAGTCATTCAAAGTTATTTTTCTTGGCAGTTTTCTAGTTATTACAGAAATTGTTCTCCTGGCTCTACTCAATCACTTTTCATAAGTTCATAATAGTTTTTCTTATAGCACAATATTATTGTTATATTCATTTCCCATAATGTGTTCAGCCATTACCTAGTTGAAGGACACTCCCTTAGTTTCTAGTTCTTTGTTAAAACAAAAGTGAGCTACAAACATTTTCATTGATGTGAGTCTTTTTCTTTAATTTTTGGGGGTATGAGCCTAATTATGGTAATACTGAATTAAAAGATATATATGGTTTAGTGACTTGTGAGGTTTAGTTCCAAATTATATTCCAGAATGACTAGACCAATTCACAGTTCCACTACCAGTGCATTAATGTGCCTGTTTTTCCCCAGTCCCTTCAACAATTGTTATTATTTTGTTCCCCTCCTCTCCCCTTCCCTGCCCTTCCCTCCCTTTCCTTCCCCTCCCCTCTTCTTTCCTCCTTTTCCTCCACTTTCTTCTCTCCTCTGCCCTTTTTTGGTTGTTAGGGTTACTTATTAGTAAGTGTCTAAGACAAGATTTGAACTCAGGTCTTCCTGAGGATAGGAACTAAGGAGGTTTAGAGTTCAACTGGATAGGGATAAAAATATGGATAGAGTTAGCAGAGGAAAACTATTTTGAATGTAAGAGAAATAGGTGGCACCAGGAGAAACAATCTTACCAGAAGGTAAAGTCATGAAGTTGAAGGACTCCTCACTCCATCCCTTGACTTTAACTGCCAGTTGTTCTCTCCTAAGGCTCTTTGTGAGATATGACATGCAGACCACAGCAATGGAGTGGCGCCTCTCTGTAAGGGAAAAAAAAATGTGCCACTACTCACACCCACCAGATCTTTGTACCTGGAGCAAAGCACCTACTGCCTCACACAAGTTGTGGTTGTATCTGTAAGGTCCCTTCCAGGCACAATGATCCCTAGTACAATGGGACACCTTCAATATTTGTGTGGGAGCATAGGACTTGCAGTCGCCTAAAAAGTCATGGGTTCCTAAAAAAGAATATCTATTTCCTAATAAATCTCAAACCTTTCCTTCCAGATCTCTTGGCTAGTTATTTCTACAGTATTCTCCTCCTAGATTACTTGAATAATATTTGAGAACAAACCATGCTATATTGAAAGTCTGCTTTATGATATCTACTTGAACAGATAGATGAGAGGATCATTAATTTAGAACTCGGAGGGGCCTTCGTGGGTCATCTAGTCCAGCTCCCCGATTTTACAGTAAGGAAAGTGAGACCCAGTAAGTTTAAGTGGCTTGGTCACAGGTAATAGGTGAGAGTTAGCATATGAACCCAGGCTCAGACTTCACATCCAGTGATTATAGCACTATTATGCCATCGTTAGGTAAATGAGTTCAGATGGATAAGTGCTTAATGAACACTATTAATTCATTCATTTGTTGTCTACTCAGAATACCCGGAATCAGTCATTTTGCTTTTCTGTAGGGCTTTTAAGGACCCTCTTCTGAGGATACTGTTAATTTTTTGGTCCTTTGAAGAATGATCAATTGTTATTTATTTCCTGGACAGATCTGAATATGTTTTGGGTTTTGGACCTAGAAGGTTTTATATGACTTTAGTCAATCCTGCATCTTTTTTTTTTTTTGCTGGGGGAAGGCAGGACAGTTGAGGTTAAGTGACTTGCCCAAGGTCACATGGCAAGTAAGTGTTGAGTATCTGAGGCTAGATTTCAACTCAGGTCCTCCTGACTCCAGGGTGGGTGCTCTGTTCACTGCTCCAGCTAGCCGCCCTCAAACCCTCCATCTTTAGAACGCAATGTTTGACTGTCGTCCCTTTTTTACAGTGATGATTTGTTAATGATAGGTGGCACTTCTTACCTCCATAAACACCACCAACGCATATTTAATCAGAAGTTGTTGATGATGACATTTTAGCTAATCCATGCCCTTCTCTTCCTCTCTTCCCCTCTTTTTCCTTGCCCATATTTTGGACAGTTCATGCCATTTGTCAGGGTATTCTCCATAAACCAATCATTCCCTTCCTCTCTTCTACCCCCTATCCAATAGGAGGGATGCCAATCTGTCAAATGCTGTTTTTGATTAGAACCTCTGAAAAAAGGTTTACTGGGAGAGGAGTTTGAAGCTAAAGGCTAAAATGAAGTTGGAGGATTATCCATGGATTTCATTTAGCCCTACTCTCCCTGGGCCCTGGGGGCATCTCACAGCCTCCTCTGTCTTCAGACTGGGCTTTTAAGAACTTTTCCCCTTATGCAAGTTTCCCTCAGGGGACCAAATTAATTCTGCTAATGAAGCAACAAGGTTATATGCATGGTAGCTTAAAGGACATAGAAGCAGGAAGGACAACTGTAATGTTGGAAATCCATTCAAGGAGAGCCAGTGTGAGCCCATTAATAAGGTACAGAGAGCATTCAGAATGATCTGCTTATGACTAATGCCGGGGTGGAGGTGGGCTCTTGGAGGCAACCACAAAAGGTTTTGTTGGCATGTGACCTTCTAATTTCCAAGAACTTATTTAAACGAGGACAAACAAGGCCTTTTCAACTCTGGCTAGTTCTGAGGAAAAAAAATGAGTTTTGCAGAGGACCCTGACTATGGCCTTTTCAATGAATACATAAATGGCTTCATGGTCTCCAAGGTAAGAATGTTATATAACGTAAGAAACAACATGTTGGGAGGAAAACATTCTGTTTTGTAACTCTAGCTTGGCCAAGCTGTATCAGCATAACGGAGTAGTTGTACAACGCTTATTCTTTAACGGTGATCATAGTTATTTACTACAACTGGGAAAGAAAAAAAAAGAATCGCTGACATGTGCTTAGTGGACTTTGCAGCCTTTCCTTAGATGATGAGGCATGATGCATCCATACCTGTTGTTATCTGTCCAAGGGCCTTCCCTGAATTTGACTCAGTTATGGTAATAAGGCCAGTTTGTTTTATTATGGATGCCAGTCAATGAATATTAAGTGCCTACTGTGTGCTAGACCCTAGGTTAAGCACAGAGGATACAAAGACAGGCAAAAGAGAGTCCTTGGCCTTGGGGAGCTCTCAATCTAATGGGGGATTGACGTGCAAACAACTATAAGTGCCAACAAGATGTATTCAGGATAAACTGGAAGAGATTAAAATTGAGAAGGTTAGGGAAAGACTTGATAGAAAGTGAGGAAGTCAGGGAGTTGAGACAGCAGAAATGAGGAAGGAGAGCACTGCTTGTGTGAGGAACAGCCGGTGCTAACGTGCAGGTGGGTGGATGGCAGGCTATTAATATGAATTTCTTTTTCCTTTCCTTTCCCTTTTTTTTTTCCTTCTTTGGACCTTCCCTCTGATTGTATAGCTACAGGGAGCTCCCTCTACCAATGTAGATCCCATTCACTGTAACATAGACTCACAGAACTGCCTGTAGCACTGACCTCAGTGACTCATCCATACTCATGTCTTATAGACAACATATGGCAAAGGTGGAACTTGGAGCCAGCTGGCCGGGGTCAGCTCTGTCTTCATTCTGCTGATGCTTCTTGATTGTAGTTCTTATGAAATCAGAAGGTGATTAATGTAAAATGAAATCTGTTTCATGTAGAACCTTGGAAATAAAGATTGATTTTAGTGTCATTCAGCATCTGCAATAGGCAGAAAGAAGACACCAAATTTAGTGTGTAGGAGCAGACATTGGGATAGTCAGGCTCTCTTGTCATTGTCACAGATGAAGCCTATATTTTCATGACATTTTCCAAAAGCTTATTAGATTGATCTTCATGGGCAAAACTATGACACACAAACAGATAAAAAGGGTTCCACCTTGCTTGATGTAACATCCATGGCTCAGTTATAGTAAAAAAACAAAACGGTTAAGACTTCGATAACTCGTAATAAGTTGGAACGAAAGAAGAAATTAAAATATAATGATTCTGTGAGCCAAGATATGCTTAAAGGCAACCAAGTAATATTACTCAGATATATATGACTGCAGTTTCTTTTTGGCAAAAAATTTCTTTTGCCTGGAAGTTTTTCTATAATAAATTTGCCAATAATTCATTCCAATTGTAAGAAGTCCTTCAGGAATTTCACTGTCCAGTATCTTTCTCCTGCCTGAGCTGGTAATTTAAGATTTCATTTGTGATTCTGTGCCTGTGGTTTTCCTCCTTGTCTTCACTCCATTAAGCCAGCAGTCTTGAAAATGCAGACCCCTAGGAGTTCACAAGATCAAACTGGTTTTCACAATAACACTAAGGTATTTAAATTTCTAATACATTGGGATCCTCAATAATTTTAAAGCTTGTATAGGGGTCTTGAGACCAAAGGTTTGTGAATCACTGTCATAGGTGGTTTCAAGAAGTATTTAAATGCTACTGAGGCTTGAAATAGGGAGGGAAGGTGCCTGAGGAAACTTTGCCTGTTAAGATTTTCAGCTACTTCTTTTCGATGCTTCCTTTTTCCTTTCTGCATTTATCATTGCAAGGTTTGTATTAGAAACAAAGAGGCAAATACACTTTCCTCCCAGTCTTGGCCCTTTCTCATCCCTGTTATCTGCAGCAAGATAGAATGGAGAAAACACTAAATTTGGAGTTGCCAGAACCCTGTTTGAGGACCTGTCTTTGCCACTTGCTAACCATGTGACCAAGGACTACTGTTTCCTTATCTAAAAACTGAGGGTAACCATAGTTTATTACCTAACTCGCAGGGTTGTTACAGGAAAGCTAAGTGCTGGGGAAACAAGAGATGTTGTTGAAGATTTCTATTACCTCCCCTCCTTTTTCCCACAGCTGCTAATAACCCCATACCTTCTGGACCAGTTCATTTTTCAGAGAGTATTCTAGTCTACATACAAAACTCATTGAAAAAGCATTATATCTCTTAACTCATTAAACTCCCAATAAGTATTTTCTCCAGAAGAATAAAGCATCCTAACTCTTTTTTTGCTTTGCTTATTATAAGGCTATGTTTACTGCCTGTGAATTGGGAGTGTTTGACCTCTTGGAATCTGAAGGGTTCCTGACCTTCGATGTCATTGCTGAACGCCTATGCACCAATTCCCAAGGAATGGAGCAATTACTTGATATCTGTGTGACCCTGAAGCTATTAAAGGTGGAAATGAAGAGAGAAAAAGGTAAATATACTAGGAATAGGGTCCCCAAAGGAATGTCCTTATCATTTTAAATTACAGTGTCCTAAAGATGGGGAAGCAGCATGGTGCAATAGAAGAAGCACAGGATTTGTATTGAGAGTGTTTAAATTCAGGGATGGGTATCCTGCTGCCTTGCCCTTTGACCAAACCCAAATTTCACAGAACAATTGGATTCAATTGAAAGGCCACACTTGAGGACCTAGAGGACCACATGTGGTCTTGAGGCCACAGGCCCCACCTCCAGTATATTCATATCCTTTGATACTCTCTATATGATCTTAGGAAATTCATTTAGTCTTCCTGTGTCCCACTTGCATCACCTATGAAATGAGGGAGTTGGACTAGATGACTCTGAAGTTCTTCCTTCCCTGCATCTGTGATACTATAGTTTGGAAGGGCCATTTTTGCTAAGCCATACTCAAGCAGGAATCCAGTTTACAGCATCACCAACAGGTGGTCATTTTTAGCATCAGTAGTGATGGGAAAATAAGAAGCTTAAAAAGAGATGGAATAGATGAGGGCTACCTTTTTAAGGTTTAAGGACCCCTAGTATTAAGCTTAGAGAAGTTCAGATAAGGGTGATAAGATTATTTAAAATATTATTTGAAACACATACTCTTAAGTCTCAGGAAGGTCTTGATTAAAGGAGAAGAATGAATAAATCTGGTCCTCAGTAGTAATAGTGGGGTTATACTGCTTATGAATGGAGCATACAGTTACTGAGTTGTTTCTACTCTAATGGCAGACTTAGAACCAAGATAGTTTTGAACAGGACACAGATGGGCTACCTTGGACAACTGTATTCTGTAGGCTGAATTTTTGTTCATTTAAACGTCAAATTATCAAGGAATTCTGGGCCCGTGCCTGGCAAGGTTGTGTCTTGGAATAAGTTCATAGGGCATTCTTTAAAGATAATGTATACAAAATATGGTGCCAGATTCTATGAATTCTTGTATTATCTACCTCATAGGATAATCTTTCAGAAAGTGTCTTATAAATTGTAAAGCAATATTTAAATGTGAACTAATATTAAATGTCTAGTAGGAAGTTAAGGTTATTTGATATCTTAAAGACAGCATAGCAGAGTGGTTAGAGAGACAACCTTGGAGTTAGGAAGACCAGGGTTAGAGTCTTACCTCTGTGATACACTAATTGGATGATCATTTTAGGTCACTTAATCTCTGAGGGCCCCAGATAACTCTGTAAGATTCTAAGTTACAGGTAACTTACTGGCATACCCAGGAGGGCTGCTAGCACAGGTTCTTAGATCTGCTTTACTAGGAAAGCTAGATGTTTAAGGCATCAACAATCTTTTAAAATTATATTCACTAGTTCAGGGGAAAAGTCAACACCCTGAACTTTAGAGAAAAGAGAAGCAGAAAATAAAGACCAACAGACAGGGCTCTGACTGCCTAACTCAAAGCAATATTGTTATACACTTTACATACTTCCCTGGATCAAGAGAGTCTTTACATCTGAGAAGTCAGGGAGCTCTGAACATATGGCCACTCAGAGTCTCAACCAGGGAATCACAAGATCCTTCTTATAAGCGAGCCCCTAAAGCAAAATACCAATTCAGAGTATATATACGCTTCTCAGAACCAGAAGGCATCACAACCCTCTGTAGCACCAATGCAATATTCATAGCACTTATGGTGACCACAAATATGCTGGCACAGTTCTCAATCACAACGTATAACAGACTCTTCATATAGAAGACAGAAGTAAAATGTTTATTCAGACACCAGAAAGCCAAATCCCAACACCAGGAAGCTGAATCCATCATAGCAACAAAGAAGTTAATAAGCCATAACACAGCAGGGAGCTACACTATCCTTTAGCCTTCCCACAAACACTGACAAGCCTAGCGGTCTCCTAGGGTGCATCCTCTCCTCTCTCCAGCTCTAGCTGCTCTGACTCCCAGCTTCCTGTGGGCTCTGCTCCACCCTTCAGCAAATTCCTCCCACCGTAGGCTCCATGTGATTACATTTGGCCTACTGGGGCAGAGAAGATCTTCAAATCAGGGAAGATCCTCAAATTCCCATTCCCATTACACCCTCATGATTCAGTGCCTAATCAGTAATTAGCAAAAGGTATGAAAGCCTTCCTACAAGAAAGCCTCCCCTAAGCAAGTTTCCCTTATTGGGCTCCACTTAAAGCTGATTAATGGGTGGGGAAGATCTTCCTAACACATTAACATTACACTTGCTGATCTTCATGGGTGCAGGGAGTTTTTACGTGTTCAGACTATAAAAAAAAAAAAGTTATGACATTTAATATAAAGATATAGTAAAAGAACACTAACTGTCTTTGATGAATTCAAGGCATCTGGCTCAGATATATTGCATCCTTAGGTACTGAAAGAAAGAATTTATGATTGCTGAGTCATTATCAGTGACATCTGAAAGATCATGGAGTAACTCAGCATTGGAGATTGGCAAATTTCTGATTTTCAAAAAAAGAGAATAGAGTTTGAAAAATGTAGGCCAGTGAACTTGACTTCAGTTCCTGAAAAAAAATTCTAAGTAAAGAAATAGTGAAGAAAATAGTTAGTGAAGAAATAGAAGTTATGATTGCAAACCATCAGCATGGCTTTAGCAAAAATAAATCATACTGGACTAATCTTATTTTCTTATTAAACTGGTAGATCTAAGCAATGCGAATGTTATGATTTAACTAGGTTTTGGAAAAATGTTTGATAAAGAATATCATGTTACTCCTTTGAACAATTTTGGAGAGATGTTGGCTGGATTCTCTGAGATACATTAAGAACCGGTTCGACAGTCAGACTCTGAAAGTAGTTGTTAATAGGTCAATGCCAATTTTGAAGTTGCCAGTGGAATTCTGAGTGATCTATGTCTGGTTCTTGGTTTTTTAACATTTTTATCAGTGACTTAGATAAAAAATGTATTTGGGATGCTCCTCACATTTTCAGTGCCACAAAGCTGGGAGAAGCTTTGGATAGGATGACAAGGTGACAAAGACAGAATTCAAAAAGACCTTGACTGGCTATAATTTTGGACCAAACCTAATAAGATGAAATTTAATAGGGCTAAATTTGAAGTCTTATACTTGTGCTCAAAATACATCTACTTAATAAATACATGTTCGGAGATATTTGGTTGGACAGTAGTTTGGAAAAAGACCCTGGATGCCTTAGTAGAATGGAAACTCAAAAGGATTCAACAATGTGATGTGGTAGTCAAAAAAGAAAAGTGATCTTGGGCTATATGAAGAGATGAATATTTTCTGGAATTAAGGAAGTGGTAATAGATCTCTGTCCAGGTCAGACCAGATGTGGAGTGTTGGGTTCAGTTTTAAGTATCACAGTTTTGGAAATACATTGATAAATTGGAGTGCAATCAGAGGAAGACAAACTAAAGAAGAGCCTTCAATCTATGTAATAAGAGGAATGATGGAAAGAACTAAGGATTTTTAGCGTAGCGTATAGGAGACTTAGGAGTACATGATCATTTTTTTTTTAATATTTGGAATTTGATCATGTAGATGGTGCAGTGAATAGATTGCTGGCCCTGGAGTCAGAAAGACCCGAGTTCAAATCCTGCCTCAGACACTTACTGGCAGTGTGACCCTGGACAAATCAAAAAACCCTGTTTGCCTCAGTTTCCTCATCTATAAAGTGACTTGGAGAGGGAAATGGCAAATCACTCTAGTATCTTTGCCAAGAAAATCCCAAATGGGTTCAGGAAGAGTCAGATGTGACTAAAGCAATTCAACAACAACCATGTGGAAGAGGGGGTAGATTCGTTTTGTATGGTTCCAGAAGAAAGAACAAGAAACAAGAGGAAGTCACAAAAAGACCAATTTTAAGTTTTATGTACAGGAAAATCTGATAAATTGAAAGCTATTCACAAGTGAATGGCTTGTATGGTGGTTGGTAGGTTCTGTCTCATTGGAAGTCTTCAAGTAAAGGTTGGATTTTCACTTTTTGTCATGTTGTGTTGGGATTATTCTTTGAGGATATGGATTGAACTACAAGTCCACTAAGGCCCCTTCCATATTTGAAATTCTGTGTCTGATAATAATATAAAACTATTGCATAATCATTGGTTTCTGTTTTAATCCTGTAAATCCAGATTTTTAACACATTATGATGACTGTTTAAGAGAAGTTTTTTCTTAATATCATGTCTTCAATTTTATAGAGAACTTAGTATAGGACAAGAGAATTTCAGAGCTAGAAAGGAATTGGGGTGGGCATATGGCATAAGGGAAAGAGTGAAGACTTTGGAATAAGATCTTGCCTCTGATACCTGTGAGATGTTTTGACTATGTCTAAATTGTTCATCCTCTCTGAACCTCAGTTTTCTCATCTTTAAAATGGAGACAATAGATTTCGAGCTGGAAGGGACTTTAGAAGTAATACCGAGAAAGAACTTAGCTTAAAAAGACCAAGGTCTCCCACTGCATCCAGGGCCATCACCAGTCATCCTGACCTATGTCTTGCCCCTGGACTCTGATGACTGGAGGAGAGAGTGAGACTGATGACTTTGCACATCTCTGCCTGACTTAAATCCAGTTCACTTACATGTCAAGACATCAACCTCCTAATGTCACCAGTCTGCTTCAAGACCAAAAGATGGACAACAAACAACAGTAAGAATAATGACATCTGTAGTCCTACCTCATAAGCGTGCTGGGTTGATCAGATTAGATGCACGTTACTTTGCTAATCTTTAAGTGCTCCAAAATTGTCTGATATTATTCTTAATCTTCCTTTCCTTGTTCTTTAATCCCTGTGGCAAGAGAATTTACTGGTCTAGTCTCTAATGCACCATAGCTTGCTCTACCCCTTGTGTAGAACTTAAGGTTTTATAAACCTGGGAAGACCATAAAAATCTTTGGACTGAGTCTTGCTTACTTAGCTAAGTTGATATTATCTGCCACTAAAATTCCCTGCTCAGCTTTTTAACAGGTCAAGATTCCACTCTCTCTTTTGCTTTCAATGCGTCTTCTAACGATGGCCAAAGCGGCATGTTTTCTTGGTCTTTTGGGATGTTTCAGAGCACTGGGTTCAGTGACTTCAGATAATGGCTTTTAATGATTCCTGCTTATAACTTTCTTTGCTCCATAAATGTGTTTCTTTACATTAAATGAATAGTATATTGATGAGAATTTTTTACTCTTATTTACTCCTTACTCTACTACTGACTTACTGTGCAGATGGTTTTCCCGGGATAAATATGCCTTCTCCGCTCTGAGAAGTAGTGTCAAAGAACCTGCAATTCTCTTTATTTTTTTGTTAGCTCTAAGTCCCAAGCCATGATAGCACTTTTGGCAAATATCTCAGTGTCAAATCTATCTCTGTCTCTATATCCCCAGT
The DNA here is from genome assembly GCA_028646515.1 of Pseudochirops corinnae. Classification (NCBI taxonomy): domain Eukaryota; kingdom Metazoa; phylum Chordata; class Mammalia; order Diprotodontia; family Pseudocheiridae; genus Pseudochirops; species Pseudochirops corinnae. Next base: position 15,082,557 of record CM053591.1, read on the forward strand.
AAACACCTGAACCCCATTCCCAATAAGTACAATAACAAATGCTGGTGGTTAACACTGTTTAGAGGGACATTTTTTTTTAAAACTTATTTACTTTTAATTTATAACATTGAGTTCCACAAGCTTTTGAGTTCCAAATTTCTCCCCCTCACTGTTCTCCATGGCAGCATGCAATCCCATATAGGTTCTACAAATACCTTCACATTAAACTTTAGTCCTATCATAAATAAGGATTATAACCAATGGAATCAACAATCAGAAAGAAGAAACAAAACGAAACAAAAAAGAGAGTAAGTAGTTTGCTTCAGTCTGCATTCAGACTCCATAATTCTTTCTCTAGATGTGGATAGCCTTTTCCATCATGAGTCCTTTGGAGTTGTCTTCTAACCTTGTGTTGCTGAGGGGAGCCCAGTCTATCAAAGTTAGTCATCACAGATATGATGTGTCTGTAATTGTGTACAGTGCTCTCCTGGTTCTGCTCACTTCACTTAGCATCAGTTCATATAAGTCTTTCCATGTTTTTTTGAAGTCTGCCTGCTCATCATTTCCTGTAGCACAGTAGTATTCCATGACATTCATATATCACAGCTTATTCAGCCATTCCCCATTTGAAGGGCATTCCCTTGATTTCCAGTTCTGTGCCACCACAAAAAGAGCTGCTGTAAATATTTTTGTACTTACGGGTCCTTTTCCCACTTGTCTGATCTCTTTGGGATACAGCCCTAGAAGTGGTATTACCGTGTCAAAGAGTATGCACATTTTTATAGCCCTCTAGGCATAGTAGAAGGACATTTAAAACAAAGAAAGGCAAACAGACATACTCAGAGGAAAAGGCCTCAGTCTCCCGTTAAGGAGTGATAGGAGAGAAAGGAGGGCAGTAGGTGCTACAGTGGATAACGTGCCAGGGAAGACTAATTTCCCTGAGTTCAAATCTGACCTCAGACACTGACTAGCTGGGCAAGTCACTAACCCTGTTTGCCTCAGTTTCCTCATCTATACAATGAACTGGAGAAGGAAATGACAAACCCCTCTAATATCCTTGCCAAGAAAACTCCAAATGGGGTCTGAACACAGGAGAGAAAGGTGATACAAAATCACCACCTTTGGGTCCAGGGGTAGTTTAGCTCACAGCTCCTGTCCCAATGCACATCATGCTGATTAGTCCCTCACAGAGTCCCAGCCCCTTTCTTTGGTGGTGTCCCTTCTCCAGGCTTCCTTTCTGCAAGCTGCATGCAGCCTGTCTATTACCTGAACTCAGTGCACTTTCCAAAGTCACCCACAGCTGTGCCCCATTATTCTTCATCCTTTATTGCTTTTTTTCTGATACGCTGAAGGGTCTAATTTGCACCCCCATAAAAGGATCACCTGGTGAGGCTAAATTTTTATAGTTAATTTAACAACTCATTATCCCATCTCTTTTCTGTGATTAGGTCTGTGAAAAAGCCCCTTCCTTACACTTACATCAGGGTTCTTCTACCAATTCTGTTTCCTGACAGAACCATAGAATTTTAGAGCTTTCCTCAGATGCCGTTTAGTCCAGTGGCATCAAACTCAGATAGCAAAAGGGGCCACTAAACTGCATGTAAAGATCTCTGGGTGTATATCGACTTAGAAAACCACATATTAAAATAATCTATGTTTCGTTGCATTTTAATTTATTTTGTTAAACATATTTTAATTACATTTTAATCTGGTTTGGAGAGTTCTTAGGAGTGTTGTGGGCCACATTCAACCAATGGGATGTGGTTTTTATCCATCTGGTTTCAACCACAGCCCTTTAAAGATAGGAAACGTGTTCAGAGAGTTTAACTGGTAATTCAAGCCAGGAGCTAGATTCCAGTGCCTCTGACTCTCAATTCAGTGCTTTTCCTATGATAACATATTGCTTTTGATAGACTTTCTGTAGTTCTGCCTCACAGGCTTGACATACTGCTACCCAGAAGACTTGTGCCACCTGTAGCACTTAGAGATGTACTTTCTGTCTTTGAGATATTTTATTATTAAGATACTTTATTATTTCATTCATTTATTTATTTATTATTATTATTTATTTATATAAAGATTTATAAGTAAATCTTTATTTATTATTAAGATACTTTATTATTAAGTATCTTACTGCTGAGACTTTATCTGGAGAAGTATGTGTTTATTCCTAATTTTAATTTTTTTTTATCTCTATTTTCCTCCTCATGATAAAACATTGTCTTTATTCTTGAGGTGATGCATTTCATTAAAAAAAAAGATTTCTATAAAGTTAGAAAAGTTAAACCTAGAGATTTATCTTGTTTATACATTTACTTCTTCACTCCTTAGTAAATCTAATAAATTGATCAGACATGACTTTCCTACTAAATCCACAAAGCTACACCAGTTGATGTTAAATTATCCTACCTTTTTTTTTTAAATAAATCAGCTTGGTTTTGATATTTTAAGTACTCAAAGGGGATAAATGAACTTAATACACTTATGATGATGATAGAGGCAGTAATTTTATTTCCTTTTCAGCATTATATCAGAACACGGAACTTGCCACCCTGTATCTCACCAAGTCCAGCCCTAAATCCCAGTACAATATGTTACTCTACATGTCCAAAACTACCTACTCATGCTGGAATCACTTAACTGAAGCCATAAGGTAAGATAGGCAGGGTGTTTCAAATAGTGATAGCTTATTCTCTGATGTTTTATTCAGGCTTGTTTGACAACACTTGAAAAATGAAAAAAAATTACTAGGCTTCTTTTAATGATAACTTATTAAAGTAACCTGAAGTTGGTTTAAAACAATAGTTTACTTTCTCTTAGAGTAATACTTGGCTGAATTCAATAAGCTAGTGCCAGAAGAACAGGACACTTGAATTAAATATAGAAATGCCTGTGTTACCTGTCAATCTTTAGAAAGCTATGCTAATGGAGATGAGTGATGATATAGATGATTTAAAATGGGGGTGAAAGGGGAGATCCTAAATAATGTATATGGGCTTTTTATAATGTGTTTGTGTGTACACCTAGGCCATGTAACAGAATGTGAGATTTGGATCCGGGAAAAACCTGAGTTCAAATCCTACCTCAGACATTTACTAGCTTTGTGATCCTGGACAAATTATTTAACCTCTTAGTCTTAGTTTTCTCATCTATAAAATGGAGATATTAGGGTCACAGTGAGGACCAAATGAGATAACATAGGTAAAGCATTTTTCCAACTTTAAAGTGCTTTATAAACTTGAGTTACCCTAATTCTGACTCTAGTTCTGTCATAGTTATTTTTGAATATAGTCATTTTGTAGGAAATTGTATTTAGATCTCTCATCATGATATGGAGGTGAGCCATGGATTCTCAAAAATTATGCCAGCAAAGCACAATATCTGTGATTCTATTATGCTGAAAAACTTCAACTATACACCTGGTAACAGATGGAGTCTTGTCTGAGGATGAGCTTACCCAAGCACAGAGAAGTACCTTGCCAGGAGGTTGGCCGTTTGGATGGATTCTATGGCTACTGCAACTCTTGAAACAAATGAAAATATAAATTGTCTGCCAGCACTTATGCTTTTGCAGTGATAGCAGAAAAAAAGCTGGAAAAGGGGTCAGGGGCCACTATAAAAGTAAGGAAAAAATTTCAGGCCATCCATAAACTTGAATTTAACAGTTGGTGCTCTACATGCGATCTTTGTCCCGTGACTGAGGGGATAAATACTGGACAGTCTGAACCATAATAATCTTGACATTGTCACTATGAATGAAAAAAAAATGAAGGCAATTATAGCTGAATGGAAGGATGAATTTCCTTCTTTCATTGTAGAGGCAAATAAGGAAACGGACTGAATAGCATTTTTCGGTGTGCCCAAAGGTAAGAAAAATCATTCCATGGATATTTAGTCCTCTTATATTGCAAATAAACAATGAGTATTTGCAAAAACTTCACCATGGGGCGGCTAGGTGGTGCAGTGAATAGAGCACTGGCCCTGGAGTCAGGAGGATCCAAGTTCAAATTCAGCCTCAGACACTTAACACTTACTAGCCATGTGACCTTGGGAAAGTCACTTAACCCCAATTGCCCTGCATTGCCCCCTCAAAAAAGCAAAAAAAAAAAAAGTTCACCATGCAAATAATAGTATATATTTTGCAGAGGATGAGGTGGTAAAGAAATTCTATGAAGAACTTTATAAAGCCCACCATATTAAATCAACACATACTTTGATATTATTTGGCTTCAAAGCAAAGCCAGGAGTAGGAGAGGATGGTGAGAAATATTTTGGAAAACAGGCATATTGAATCATGTAAGGAAAGAGAAAGTCTAAAGACTGGTAGCCTGTGTAGCAACTTCACACTTATGTATGATGAATACCTTTTTCAAAAAAAAGTATTGGTAGGTGAAGGATATGTGGGGCACAAAATAATATCACACTCAAAAGCTTATATCTTTAAATTCTTTTTGTAATTTTGAACTTGACAAGCACTAACAATCATGAATATTTTAATAAAAAAAGAACAGAAATGAGAATTGTATATGAAATTGTAAATCCCCATTTCCTACAGTTTTTTAAGTATATGATAAATTCAGCTGTTAGTTCCATAGCTGTGTCACTTGCCTGTTTCACTCTGAACATCCTATGGATTAATGTTGCTGATTTCTTACTCTTTTTTTGGGGGGGGGGGTGGCTATTGTAGCCCAGGTGAGGTACTAGATACTGGCTCCCTGATACAGGAAATATTACCTTCTTGTATACCATCCAGCCTTGGCACCCTCACTCACTTCAATTTTCTCAGAGGTGACTCACTCTCCCCAAATGCCTTCTCACTAGCAACTATTGGACATTTCCCCAAAATGAGACTGACCTCAGTCATCACCTCTTGACTATAATTTGCACCCTCTCAGAGTGCTAGGAGCATTCCTGGTGAGAAAAGGATACATTCTTAGTACTCAAAACCATAACTCCTGAGCCCCCAACAATATGCCTTCTGTTGACACAGAATCACAACCAGTGATACCATTGACTCTTAAATGCAAATCACTTACTAAGCAATAATGATCATAAACAGTAATGAACATAACTTAACTCAGTAAAAGGCAAACCAAAAATTATCAAAAAACCACAGTTATTCAACAGAAGACAGCAGCAGAAATTATCAAAACATCACAGTCCACCCAGAAACCTGGGTCACATTCTCTCAGTAATGTATGCAATGTCCGTGTAGGAGAGTGGGCACACTTAGAGAAATCTGGGAGGAAGGCACATGAGAGGGAAAAACCATGTGCCTGGGGCAACCTGCAACTCTGTAATGCAAACTGGAAATCCTTGGTCTTCAGGAACAATCTACATTACATGAAACCATTTCTCTGCCAGCTGCTTCCCTTCTGATCTTCATTTTTCTCTTGCTAGGCAAAACTGCTTCTCTTCTGTTCTCAAGCTGGTGAGAGTTCCAAATCCCCTGGAGACTAAAAGACCCTAAAAATCTCCTTAATCGGCAAACATTTGACAAGCAGAAGGTGATGGCACTCAAAGACGTCACATCACCAGTTCAGAATATAAACATGTGTAAAATGTTATAGAGAAATAATGAATAGTGAAAAAGAGAGAGAGAGAGACAGAGAGAGAGAGAGAGAGAGAGAGAGAGAGAGAGAGAGAGAAAGAGACAGAGACAGAGAGACAGAGACAGAGAGAGAGATGGAGAAAGAGAGAGACAGACAGAGAGACAGAGAGAGAGAGAGAGAGAGAGAGAAAGTGAGAGAGAGAGAGAGAGAGAGAGAGAGAAGCAATAGAGACTAAAACCAGTTGAAATACAGTTTGTGGGGAAGACTTAGTTCAACAAGCTGTCCCAAGAGCATTAAAGGATTAAAATGGAAGGAGGCAAATACTAGAAAATGGAAATTGTCTGCAAAGTTTTAAGTTTGTTTCTTCCCTTCTTCAAAGACAGTGGAACCATCACACTTAGACTCAACTTCACCAACCCGAATTTGCTTACAGATGGTATAAAAATGACATTATGAAGAACAAAGAACTAGATCGAGTGTACACAAAGGAGATCTACATGGGGGTCAACACAATTGTGAAGATATTATGGGATTTATTTACAAATTATCTAAAGGAAGGAAAGATTCCAAAGCTATGGAAAAATGTCAGACCTCATTAATACTGTAAAAAGGCAACCAAAAAAGCATCTACTAATATATATAGTCCTGCTTTCCCAACTACATATAATTTTAAAGACAATCATTTTCACACACTGAAAAAATCTTTGTTGAGGGCATTAGGAACATGTTGCCTTTGCAAACAATATTACATAATATAAGGCACCTATATTTTCATGTAATTTTGGAACATTGTAGATGGTACAACAACTCTCTGTGCTTATTGTTGATTGAATAAAAAATTTATTTGGTAGAGCGAATGTTTTCTAAAAGGCTTTCTTCCAATAATAAGCCTCCCGTCCAAACATCACAGTTATTCAAGAAGCCTTAAATCATATGGTCACGGAGATCAGCAGCTCTCTTTTAAAAAATATCACATGATGATATCACTTAAACCAGAAGTATACCTGCCAAAGATATTCATGATAGTAATGGAGATGGGCCTCCCATCTTCCATCCGTCTTATGTTTCCTTAAGATTGCTTTTAAGAATGTTTTTCAACCCCCCCTTTTTAGTGGCCTCTTACTGAGTATCTTCTTTGGCTCAACTTAGAGAACAGTGCTTGTTGAGGGAGTCTACAGTTGGGCATGTGTATTTATGAGCTCATTAAGAAAGGGTTTATATGTACTCAGGACTCTGGAACATCTAGTAATATGCTGATGCTCAGTAAGCACACATAAGTAATAATAGCTTTTTCTCCCTCAGGGAAGGAAAAAATCAATATATGAGGACATTCGGCATCTCATCAGATGATCTTTTTGAAGCTATCTACAGGTAAAATGAGCACTCTGATGTTCTGTTCTCTTTATAATTACTGTAGGAGGGAGTAAGTAGAAATAAAAACACAAAGTGAAGCTGAGACTTGTGATTATTCAAATAATTTTAGCAATGCTGATAGTCAACTATATAATTCACATGTCTATGTGAAGTTTAAAATTATCTGACCTTCAATAAAAGAAACTGAGGCAGAGCTCTGAGCCAATGGCATTTTATTAAAGGGTCCATGGTTCCCTCCAATTAAAGGGACCTCAGATTTTTCTCACAACGAGATACCCCTGATCTCCAGAACCTTGTTTTTATGGAGCTTGATACTCAAATATGCAAAAGAGGCATGATAAAATACAAAATTTCATTGGTTTATAGACCTAGCTCTTGAGGGCCATAAATGAAGTATCATCCAAAGAATGATATATCAGCTGGGGGTGTCACAGGTTGGGAGAAGCACAGGGTATCTTCACCAACTTAGTGGTCATAACCTGCTCATGTTGGACGAGAGAGTGGTTCAGAAATGCAAAAATAAGTTGGAAGACTTTCCAAAATATCAAGGCATCTTACCCATGCTAGAATGGGGACATGGAATTTGAGCAAAATGGACAGAGATATCTTTGTCAGCATCTTTATGGTTGTGTAAGTGAGCATCATAACTGGTAAACAAGTAGTGTGCATTACATTAAAGTTTGAGGCCTATTATGAAGGCCTACCTACATAATAACCTCTCTTATCGAATTATCCCTACGTGATTAATGTAAAATATCAGTGATTAATTCTAATTGAAATAGAGTAGGAGTCCAAATGAATCATTTCTCACTGACCATCTCAACTCATATTTGTGTCCTGAGTCACCTCAACATGAATATCTACTCCAATTAAAGCCTTAATCGCTTCTCTTTGAGTATATAGACACAGTCTAAAATCTGCGTAAACAACTGAGACGGCTAGATTTCTTATTTGGGGCTCAAGAATCCATAGAATTTTCCCCTTTGTCTTCGTGTATACATTTGTCATCATGCTTTGATATTAAACTTCTGTGAAAGTACTTTAGTCATTCGATGAAATGGAAATAAGCCCTCTTCAATGGTAATAAATGAGTTTCATTATATAAAAGTCATCAGGAGAAAGTTACAGAAGGGGCTTATTGGATCATAAGATCTAATAAGACTAAAATTGAATTATAAAAAAAAAAAGAAGATTAAGGTTTGTTTCCTAACCTTGGCAAAATCTAATACATTCCTGATATCCCATTTTTTAAAAGTACTTTAGATAGGGACTGCCTTTAATCACTTTTCATAGTGATATATAGAATATTTAATGTAGTCTTTTTGTTCTTTTTCTTCTTATGTGATTTCATAAGTATAGTACATGACACTCCTGAAGAGGAACATTCTCTTTGTTGGGAGGCTTAGAGAATTGTTTGGGGGCACTGAGAGATTAAGTGACTGGATAATACAGCCAGTATTGTTAGAGGTGAGACTTGAACTCAGCTCTTTCTGATCCCAAGGTCTGTCTTCACACTGTCTCCTGATATAACATGTGACATAAATATTATTTCAACTGCTAGGTCAGAGGAAGAGCTGGTAAAATTCATGCATGGCCTGCATGAGATTTGGAGTATTAACGGCAGAGATGTGATTACTGCCTTTGATCTCTCCTCTTTCCCTCTCATTTGTGATCTTGGTGGTAAGTATTAGCTGAAGAGTTAAGAATTGCTTCAAATTCACTTTAGATGAGTGCTGAGAACCAAGGGCTTTCATGGAGGATGAATAAAAATCATACCTGAGGATCAGAATCGTGCTATAACTCTAGGAAGGGGATAAGCATCTATATAATTCCTACTATATGCTAAGCACTGTGTGAAGGGTATCCCACAGCAACCCCATGAGGTAGGTGCTATAATTATCCCCATTTTATAGTTGAGGAAACTTGAGATGAACGGAGGTCAAGGGATTTGTCCAGGGTCACACAGCTAGTGAGTGTCTAAAGCTGGATTTGAACTCAGATCTTTCTGACTCAAGCCCCAACATTCTATCCACTATATCACCAGCTGCTTCTAAGAAAAGGTAAATTCCTTCTAGTTTGAGGCCTTCAAAACGACAATGGTTTAGAAATTTCCGAGCCCCAAATATTTCCTCTACTTTATTGGCTCATTTATTAGGCATTTTAGACAGGGTAGAGTAATGTGTAGTGTTAAGTGACCTGAATCTAGAGTCTGGAGACCTATGTTTCAATCCTAACTCTTAAGTGGCCTCAGTTGCCTCTTAGCATCAGTCTTTTCACCTGTAAAATGGCCAGATTAGACTACATGATTCCTAAGACCCCTTCCACATCTAAACTTTATATTCCTTAGTAGTTTGCCTCAAGGACTAAGACAATATTCATGATTTTACGGTCCAAGGAGCCTTATCTAGAGAGACTCATTGGTAGCCAGTGACCTTTCTCTGTGGAAGATTTCTTTTGATAAAGTCGAAGGAAAGATTTTACATCCAAGTATTTTGCTGTCTCTGACTCTGTCAGTCTTCTACCATCAAGTAAGCTAAGTAAGTGAATCGTCAAACAAGTAGTGTTCGCTGTTGTGGTTCAGTGATTTATCAGTTGTGTGACCCCATTTTGGAGTTTTCTTGGCGGAGATACGGGAATGAGTTTGCCATTTACGTCTTCAGCTCATTTTACAGATGAAGAAACCAAGGCAAACAGGGTTGAGTGACTTACCCAGGGCCACACAGCTAGTACATGTCTGAGGCTGGATTTGAACTCAGGAAGATGAGTCTTCCTGATTCCAAATCTAGTGCTCTATCTGCTGCACCACCTGGCTGCTGGTGCACTTTACTAAGCTTGGATGATATGTCAGGTGCTGGGGATATAAGTACAAAGAATGAAACAATCTTTAATCCCAAGGAGCCCACGTTTTAATGTGAGAGACAAGTACATATAAAATACATACAGTGGATATGTATATATGTTTTACATATAACACAAATAAATACAAAGTAGTTAAATACAAGATAGTTTGGGAGAGAGAATTTTAGCAGTCATGGGGATCAGGAAAGATTTTATGTACAAGATGGTGCCTAAACAGTTTCTTTCTTTTTTTTTTTTGAGGGGTAAGGCAAGGCAGTTGGGGTTAAGTGACTTGCCCAAGGTCACGCAGTTAGTACATGTCAATTGTTTGAGGCTAGATTTGAACTCAGGTCCTCCTGATTCCATGGCTGGTGCTCTATTCATTGTGCCACCTAGCTGCCCCACCCTAAACTGTTTCTTAAAGGAAGAGGGGGAATCTATGAGGAAGAGGTAAAGAGAGAATGCATTCTAGGAATGGAAGGCAGCTAATTAAAGGCACAGAGATGGGGGATGAAGGCTTGTGAAAGAAGAACAGAGAGAAGGTCAATTTGACTCGATTGCAGAGTATGTTAAGAAGAGTAATGTCTCATGAGGATGAAAAATAGTTTAGAGTGAAGCTATTTTGGGTTTTGAAGGCTAAACAGGAGTTTATATTTTATCCATAGGCAATGGAAAGCCACTGGAATTGGGTGAGTCAGATCTGTGCTTCAGGAAAATTACTTTGGCAGCAGAGGATTGGACTGGGACCAGCTTGAGGCAAGGCAGCCAGTTAGGAGGCTGCTGCAGTGATCTAGGCAGAGGTGATGACGTAACAATGTGGGTGAACAGAAGGGTCTGCATGCAGGAGATGCTATGAAGGTAGAACTGACAAGATTTGATGAATGAATGGATGTGGGGGGTGAAGAAAAATCAGGAGCATAGGTTGTTATTGAGATTATGAACCTTAAGTATTGGAAATAATGGTGACAACAGAACTATTGTAATTTGGGAAAAGGGAGAACTTGGGGGGGTGGTGCTCAATAGGGCTCAATTTTTGGCATGTTGAGTTTAAGATGCCTCTGAGACATCTAGTTTGAAATGTCCAGCTGACGATTGCTTTCTGGAGACTGGGGCTGGATATAGATTTAGGAGTGATCTGTACAGAGATGATAGTGAACAAATACAAAAGATGGTTGAGGGCCATGGGAAAATACACTGTTGAATCTGTTTTTAAAATCACTAGTATAGTCTTCCTTCTAAAACTGCATGTTTTGACAATTAAACCTGCACAACAACAGCGACATTAACAACAACAATAACAAGAAGTAGCCTAAGCTTAAGAACTCTTAGAGCAAAATACTCCACAGAAAGGGAATGGGAAAGAGGTGGCAGTGGAGGATTGATCAGGAGAGCTCAATCAGTTCATTTCCTGCCAGTCTAGCTGATGAAATTACAGAATGTTGAGGATCAGGGAACAGAGATATTGAATTGCAGAGGCCTTAAACAAAATGCAGGAGAAGGTTTTATACTTTGTTAAGTCTTTATGAAATGTGAAGAAGTTTTTCAATTAAACTTGATGGAATGATTAGGTTGCTTGAGAATGGCCACACTCTTGGCAGACCTTTAAAAATCAAGACATACTTCTAGGCAGAAAATAGTTCTGAGGAAATGTGCCCTCTGGTAGCAGAAAAGAAAGCTATCTATGGAGAAAAAAACCCAGGTCTTGAGAGGAAATTATCCCTTCATTGGGTGAGGGAGTGCTCTTGAAGAAGGGATTTCTGTTCATAAAACATGAATTTACTCTCTCATTGGATGGAGTCATTATGTCCATCAGAGAGCAGGCCCTTAGTCAAGGCATAAGACTGGAAGAAGCTTGTACTTTGAGGTACTGTTAGACCTGGCCTTTGGAATTTCATTTTCAGAGAGGAACAGCCCCAGGTAACCCAGCTGAAGAGCTGCTCATGAGAGGGACTTCACCCAAGAGCAACAGCACCAGGACACCAGTAGAGGAGAAGGGGCATTAGAATCCCATAGTAGTGGAGCAGCAAATTGCCTTGGCCACCTTCCTTACGTGTGTGCACCTTTTAAATAATATGCTCTGTGAATGAATGAATGAATAAAAAGATATATATTAACACAATTAGGATAACCCAGGATCTAGCAGCTTCTACATTAAGGGATTGAAGGGCCTGGAATATGATATTCTGGAGATCAAGGGAGCTTGGCTTAAAACCAAGAGTCACCTACCCAGCAAAATTGAGCATAGTATTCCCGGGGAAAATATGGTCATTCAATGAG
>CM053591.1:15095076-15113919 GCA_028646515.1 Pseudochirops corinnae
TTATTTTTGACTACATCCAACTGGAACTTGAGATACACAGGCACTGTGGTTGGGAGATCCATCCTACCCTACCGAAAAGTGACATAGGAGAGAATAGATTGGGGGAGGGGGGATACACTAGGATGGCTGTTTTGGGGCGGTGGGTAGGGGAAAGAAGGGGAGAAAATATGTAACTCAAAATCTTGTGGAAATGAATGATGCAAACTAAATAAAATAAAAAAAAAAGACATATATTAAACACTTACTATCTACCAAGCTTTCTGTTAGTAATGGAATAAAACAAGATAGTCCCTGCCCTCAAGGAGTTGACACACTGGGGCAAACCAAACCTATAAAAGAATCCAGTTGCCAGGGGAATGGCTAAACTTAGAGATCTCATCTAGCAACAAGATGGATTAGCGGGTCAGATGACCTAGAAAATCTGGAAGGCATAGTGGAAGGTCAGCAGAGTGTTAGACATTTTAGTTTTCCTGGTCATCAGAAAGATTCCTGGTCACCCAGATGTGGACTCATAACTCATCTGAGTGGTGTGGATGGCTATGTTGCTCTTATTGCCAGATCACCCTGAATGGGGTCTTGACAACTGTTAAAAGGTGAAGAGAAGGTGCAGGTTGGAAGGCTGTATCTGCTGGAGACTCTCTCTTCTCATTGATGCCATATGCAGTTGTGGGAGAACTTGCCTGTAGGTTCATGGGGGTAATTTGTTACTATTGCTTTGCTATACCAACTCAGCAAATACTTTTGTTTTGTACTAATTCTGTCTACTGGCTAAGTAATTTAGGGTAAAACACCAGTTATTGATTCATGTGAAGTAGTTTTAGGAGAGTGGGCCCAGAGAGTACCTTGAACTTTGTGGGTCCTCACTGTACCTAAAACCTAAGCTACTTATCTCCCAGAAGACTGTAATGGTAATGGTAATTTGAAAATCTTCCCTGCTACTTAATAAGCCTAAGGGAATTTGAAGACCTTCCCTGCTTTGAAGATTTTCCCTGCCTCCTAATAGAGTGAATTTAATCACATGGAGTCTGTGGTGGGAGGAGTTTGCAGAAGAGTGGAGCAGAGCCTGCAGGAAGCTGGGAGTCAGAGCAGTTAGAGTTGGAGGAAGGAGAGGATGCACCCAGGGAGACATTGGTTGGTTTTGTGGGAAAACTAAAGGATGGTGAGGCTCTGTGGTGTTATGGTGTATTAACTTCTTTGCTGCTATGATGGATTCAACTTTCTGGTTTGGGGATTCAGTTTTCTGATGTTTGAATAAATGTTTTGCTTCTGTCTTCTGTGTGGAGAATCTCATATATTTTGTGATTGAGAACTATGCTAGCATATTTACAGTTGCCATTGGCACTGTGAATATTACATTGGTGCTACAAAGACCTAGCCTGTTAAGTGAGTATGAGTGGGGGGAGATAGCCCAGAAGGGATGCTACAGGAAACTGAAGAGGGCAAAACAATGTAATGCCAATATATGGCATCCTCCATCTTCCTAAATTTGCCATCTGTTGAATTCTATGTTGTGATAATATCTGCTCTGCAGCATCACACTGCCCTAAACTCACCTTCAAATGTTGGATTACTCAGTGGATAACTATACCCAAGTTCAAGGTACTCTGTGGGTCTACGTGACCCTCCACCAATATATTTACCTTGAATAGACTTCTAGTAGACAGTTACTTCACAGAAAAACATTTCCTGAGATGGTGTAAGGTGAATAGCAGTAATAATGTGAAGTAAGCAGAATCATGAAAACAACATGCACAGTGACTATCACAATAGAAACAAAGAAAAACAGACAACAAAAAAATAAAAACTGAATGCTGCATCTGTATCACTACCAAGCTTGCTCCCAAAGAACAGACATGAAGATATCTCCCTCCATTTCTTTTCACACTAACTGCATCAACTATTTTTGATTTATTAATTAACTTTGCTAAATTTTGTCCCCTCCCCCACTCTTTTTTATTCTTTAATATAAGGGATGGCTATCTAGGTGGGGAGGAAGGAGGAATATAGTGGAAAATGTAGTTGATATATAAACAAAAAATATCAATAATTTTTTTTCTAAAAAAATGGGTAGATGTGTCCTTTAGCTTTAAGGAATTTAGATTCCAATCAGAGGTAAGATGATGACATAATCAGTGGAAACATATAGTGGAGATATGGCAGTTATAGATTGTTACATTAATCATTCATGCCATGTGAGATTTTGTCATCTCAAAGTTTCAGGCTTGGTTCATGAGCATCTGAGCCCCAGAGACAAGAAAATCGTGGTTTGATACACCTGGTTGGTTGTATTACTGTGAAGACAGACAGAAGAGTCAGCAAAGAGTCAAGGCATCATGGTCTATGTAGCCTTGGGCAAATAGCTGGAAATCTCTCAATTGTAAAATGAGGATTTTGGACTTGCTGAGCTCTGATATTCCTTCCAACTAAATCCTATGGTGCTATCATAGTCTGAAGGCACGAAATAACGTCCAGGAACTCTACTGAGCAGCATTAAGACTAGGATTGAAAGGTTATGATAGAAGTGGTCTTTGGAGCCTTTGTAGTACCAGCAGCCAAAAGAGAAGAAGTCTACGGCATGTCAGCTATCAGAGGGCTTTTGTTCATTTTTAAAATAAAGCAGAATAGAGCTCCTTGCTCAACTCCTCAGTGCCCCACCTCAGTAACCTAAACCTGAAGGGCTTTCAATGATCTACAACTAGGATTTATCAATGTCTGTATCTTTTGGCCAAATAGTGTGGGACCTTAGAATCTGATTCTCTCATTTCTCCTTAGAACCTGATTGAGGAGGGGGGTAGGGGCAGTATAGTACAGTAAACTCTTTTGTTCTTTGTCTTTCTATTCCTAGCACCTACTACAGTGCCTTGAACTTAAGAGATGTAAGATAAAGGTTGCAAAGTGAACTGGTTTTACATGCATTAAGGAGAACTTGTTATGAACCCTGGTTCTTAGTGCTTAACTGGCTTTGTGAACGTGGGCACTTCATTTATGCTTATTGAGTCTTTCCTAATCTGTAAAATGGGTATAATTATACTTGCACTGCCCATTTCTGAGGTTTATTTTGAGGAAGGTGCTTTGTGCTATATGAGTTTTTGTCTTCTGAGCATGCAGAAACCATGATACAGAACAGAAGAAAAGATCAAGTCAGAGATTGTGTTGCAAGATTGGAAAATAAGTTGAATCAATTCAATTAAAAATTTGACAGACATTATTAAGCACTTATTACATACAAGGTACTGTATTAGACTATAGCAGCTTAAGGATAAAAAAATAAAACACACATAAAATATGCTCCTATCCTTGGGTTTAAAACCTAGCAGATGGAATGAGACATGGAACTATGTTACAAGTCAGGAAATGATTGTAAGAGGAAGTGAGGTGCAGTGGTGTGCAGACAGAATAGCCTGAGAAATGCAAGTGGGGAGGACTTATTTCTAGTTCTGGAGATCCCTGCAGGCATTCTGGTAGAAGTGTGCCACGTGGGAAGGATCCCTGGGTTTGGAGTCTGAGGCCTTGGGTTTGAATTCCGACTCTGATGGGCACTACTTATGTGGTGTTGAGTGCATCACTTGATCTTCCCAGGACTCAGTGTCCTCATCTGAAAAATAAGTAGAGTTGAACTAGATTACCTCTGAGGTCTCTTCTTGCTCTAAATCCATAATTCTACAAGGTGGCATCTGGGGAAGACCTTGAAGCAGGGGAAAGATATCATTAGCCGGAGATGGGGCGAGGCCCAAGAAGTACATGGAGAAAGGGACATTTTCTGAATCCTGGATCTAGTGAAAAACTGAATGACTAAAAAAAAAAAGCAGTTAGCAAAAGGAAGAAGATGAAGATCTCGGACAATGAGTGTTGTGAACAAAGGGCTCCTGAAGTTGACTGATTAGTGACGTCTGTGCAGCTGGTATGACCTCCATCCATCCTTAGCTGAGATTCTTCCTTTATTTTTGTTTTTGAGGTTGTTCAGGTGCCCTAGCCAAGGAGTGTATCACCACATACCCTGAATGCCAAGTGACAATATTTGAAAAGGAGGAGGTGGCACATGTGGCAAGGAAGCATTTTCCCTTCCTAGAGGAACCTCGGATCAGTTTCCACATAGGTAGGTCTGGATATCCACAAGGAAAGACAGATATCGTTCAAGGGATAAGCTTCTTATTTTTTCTTAGTAAAGTATATTTGAAGCAATAGCTGACCATAGGATTCAGATCTGGCAGTTAACATTTTAATCATTTGTCTAAGCTCTTTATGTTACAGAAAAGGAAACCAGGCCCAAGAGGTAAAGTAAAATTCATCACACAATTAAAGAGTTGCATAGATGGGAAGCCAAACCAGGTCCTCTGACTGCAGAGCCATCACTGTTTACCTTAAATCAAGGCTGTCTCTCTTTGAAGGTTTTGTATTTTATCCTAGAGGAAATATGGAGGCATTAAGATTTGGTTTTTCTTCATATATTTGAAAAGGTTTTGCTTCTTCTCCACTTCTTCTCCACAATAGTACTCTCCCCACCCTGATAAAGGAAGAAACTCTGGAGAAGCTTCACTGTGCATTGAGTCATCATGTCACAGTAAGATCAACAGTAATGGCCCAAATCCCCCATTCCACTTTAAATATCAGCTAGTGGTGGTAGAAGAAATATCTTCCATTCCACTCCAGGAGTTGTCCATTCCTTCTCCCCTCCCCTTCTCTGTCCTATCATGAATTAGCAGCAGTTCCCAGGGCCAACCTTCTCACTCCTTTCCCCTGAAGCCTGTTTTTGATGGACCAACATAAGACCCCTATAAAAGCCTAACAGACTTTACTGGGAGGGGGTGGCTCATTCTCTTTGAGGCCCCAGGTGTCCAGCAGACCTGACCTGTTGCTGAATGACTTTTATATTTTAAGCATATGCCCTTAATAAGACTGGTTTCCTGTACCATCTCGTGTTTCCCTGTAGTGGACTATTGCATTTAGAACCTTCCCAAGTATGCAGTAAGGTACCACAACACAGTCCTCTTTTGAACCTTTTGAGAAAAGACTTAATCAGAGCTGGAGAATATTATGATTCCTTAGATGGACTCTCAGATCCTTTCAGGAAGGAACTATTTTGACCTTTGTCTTTCTATTCCCAGCTCCTGGGCACAGTGTCTTGCTTATCATAAGAGGTTACTAAGTATTTGTTGGATTAAATTGACCTTCCAAACACTTCAAACAATCTTACATTCACATAGAAGTTGTTTGTTATCTGAATCTTAGGTAAGCACCACTTGCAAAGACTCCAGGGGATACCATGAAGCCAAGTGGCAGGGGAAAGAACCACAGATCTTTTGCTCAGAATCTAAGCAATATTCAGAAAGTCTACAGGACTTATATAATCTTTAAAAACATCTATATTGTTGCTTCATAATTAATTTTGTGTTGTTTTCAATCATGACTGTAATATCACAAAATGAAACAAATATATGGGACTAGATTGCATGGGAAATTAGGGGGAAAATGATGGTATGGTTATAAACAGGGCTAAGAAGTATTTATCATTATTTTGTACTGGAAGATCAAGCTGAAAACATAAGTGGCAATTGAATGAAAATTTTCCTTTATTTAATCATCAGATTCTGGCTTTTCAGTTTTGCAATTATGCCTCAAGGGCCAAATACAAATAATAATAACTTATATTTATATGATAGTTTGAGATTTCCAAAGATACTTTCCTAATAGCAGCCAATTTTATAGATGAGGAAATGGGAAACATGGTGCAGTGAAAAGACCATTGGACTTAAGAGTCAGATGGCCTAGATTTGTGTTCCTTTTGCTGCTCTTTATTTCTTGTGTAACCATAGGCAAGTGCCTCACCCACGATGGACCTCAGTTTCCTCACCTGTAAAAAGAGAGGGTATACTAATTGATTTCCAAGTTCTCTTCCAGTGTTAAATCTTATGAATATCCTATTTCATATATATTCATAAAAGACAACAGAGGGGGTTAAATAGTTTACCAAGGGTCTCATGGCCAATGGATGATCTGGTGGGTACACACAAAGTACATGAATCTTTGCCTATGTTTAGAAGTTAGGATTTAAGCTCCTCTTTACATATCCCCAGAGTTTAGCACACTGACTGGCACATAGTAGGCACTTTATAAATGTTTCTATTACCATTTTATTTTCTCCAGAAATCTCTCATATATAACTTTTCTAAGACTCTATTCACCTCCTTAGCTTCTTTCTTATTTGTTTTTTTGCTTAGTTTTATTTTGCTCTGAGAATGGAGAATTGAAGTCCCTCACTGTTATAATTTTACTTTTTCCTCCTATAACTCATCTAATTTTTCTTTTAAGAATGTGGATGCTATGATATTCTGTGTATATATGTTTAATATTAAGCTTACTTCATTGTCTAGGGTACCTTTTTTTAGCAAAATGTAGTTTTCCTTCTCATCACTTTTAATTAGATCTGTTTTTGCCTTTGCTTTGTCAGAGATCCTGATTAGTATCTCTGCTTTTTTTTTAAACCTCAGTGGAAGTACAACTGATTCTGTTCCAGCTCTTTATTTTTATACTGTGTTGTGTGTCTCTCTGTTTCAAGTGTGTTTCTTGTAAACAATGTATTGTTGGATTTGGATTCTGGTTTTTAATTCATTCTGCTATTTGCTTTGATTTTGCAGATAAATTCAACCCATTTATACATTCCCAGTTATGATTACTATATATTCCCCTCTTTCCTTCCCTCTCTCTCTCTTTCTCTCTCTCCCTCTCTCTCTCTGTCTCTCTTTTTCTGTGTGTCTCTCTCTATTCCCTCTCTTCTCTCTGTCTGTCTCTCTCTTCCCTCTCCTCTCTCTATCTTTCTGTCTCTCTCTGTGTCTGTCTCTCCCCCTCCATCCCTCCTTAAAAGTCTGTTTTACTTCTGAACTCTCCCTACCTCCCTCCATTTATCTATCCTCCTTTCATTCAGCAACACGTCCTGCTCCCCCCATCCCTTTCCCCTCTTCCCTGTCAGGTAAGATAGATTTATCTACTAAACTGAGTGTGTATATTATCCTCTCTTTGAACCAATTCTGATGAAAGTGAGGTTCAAGCATTGTTCATTCTCAATTTTCTCCTCCACTGTTGGAACTCTTCCTTGCATGCCTCTTTTATGTGAGATGATTTTTCCCATTATTCTTCTCCATTCCCTCTTCTCCCAGTGCATCCTTCTTTCTCACCCTTTTTTAAAATTAACTCATCATAATCAACTCATATCCATGCCCTCTATCTGTATATACTTCCTATAACCACCCTAATAATGATAAAATTTCCCTATGATTTCTCTTTCCTATTTATCTTTCTATTCTTTTCTTGAGTCTTATGTTTGAATGACAAGTTTTCTATTCAGATCTGGTATTTTTATTAGGAATGCTTGAAAGCCCTCTATTTCATTAAATATCTATTCACATCTGCCCCCCCCCCCCCAGGAATTATATTCAATTTAACTGGACAGGTTATTCTCGGTTGTAATCCTAGTTCCTTTACCCTCTGAAATATCATATTCCAAGACCCCTGATCCTTTAAGGTAGAAGCTACTAAATCTTGTGTGATTGTGACTGAATCCATGATACTTGAATCTTTCCTTTCTGGTTGATTGCAATATTTTCTCAAGCATTCTTGATGAAAAAACCAGAGCTGAACAGAAAATTTGACTTTCAAATACAAGAAGCAAGAGAAGCTCAAGAAGGTAAACAAGAAAAAGAAATCATAAGGAACTTACTAAAGTTGAACTATTTACATTCCTACATGGAAAAACAATAATTGTAACTCACAAGACTTTTCTCAGTATGAAGATAATTGAAGGGAATATATATGTATATATATATATATATGTGTGTGTATATATGTATACATACATATATATGTATGTATAGGAGGGTGTATGTGTTTATAAATATATATGTGAGTGTGGGTATATGTATGTTCATGTAAACATAGACAGAGGGCACAGGATGAGTTTAATATGAAGGGATGTTATCTAAAAAATAAAATTAAGAGGTGAGAGAGGAATTTATTGGGAGAAGGAGAAAGAGAGAGATAGATTAGGGTAAATTATCTCATATAAAAGAGGCAAGAGAAAACTGATACAATGGAGGGGAAGAGCAAGATGGTGAAAGGGAATGAGAAAACCTATTCTCATTGAATTTGGCTTAAGGAGGGAATAACATACACACTCAATTGGTTATCTTACCCTACAGGAAAATGAGGGGTAGGGAAAAAGAGGAGGTATGATAGAAGGGAGGGCAGATTGGAGGAGAGAATAGTTAGAAGCAAAATTTTTGAAAAGGGATAGGGTCAAAAGAGAAAATGGAATAAGTAGGTGGTGGGATAGGATGGTGGGAAATACATTTGATCTTTCAAAATATGGCAACTATGGAAATGATTTGGGTAACTGTACATGTACAACCTATATTGAATTGCTTGTCTTCCCAGTGCGGGTGGGTGAAGAGGGAGGAAGGGAAAAAATCTGGAACTCAAAGTTTTAAAAATAAATGTTTTAAAAAAATGCGTTTTTTTTTTTTTACATGCAACTGGGAAATAAGATGTACAGGCACTGGGGTATAGAGATCCGTCTTGCCCTGCTAGAAAGTTAAAGGGGGGATGGGGGAGAATATAGGGGAGAATGGATTGGGGGAAGGGATATTCAATAAGCTTGCTATTTTGGGGTGGGAGGTGGGGGAAAGGGGAAGAGAGAAAATTGTAACTCAAAATCTTGTGGAAATGCATGTTGAGAACTGTGCCCAGGGCCCCTGCTTCTTTACAGCCACCAGCAATAGTATTCTTTTTTTACCTTTAACTGTGACCTGGACCTGTGTATGGGCAATGCAACAGGGTCCTGCACCCAACAAAGAGTCTCATAGAATTTCTTTCTGACCTGTTGTCCAACCTCCTTCCTGTCTCTGGGCTGAGAGATCCTAAAACTGCAGCTGTGGATGTCACAGATGCCTCTAAGACCTGCTGTTAGTGTTGTCATTGCTTGGACTGTGCTCCTGGCCAACCCCCACTCTGATGTCACAGACATCTCTTGCTGACCTGCTGAGTTTTGAGGCTGGAAAGAATGTCTCTCCCTGACCTTTTCTTGACTCTGCCATTCCAGAATTTGATATGAGGCATTATTTTAAAGTTGTTTGGAGGGGCATTTGGGAGAGTTCATCTGTGTTACTGCCTGAACTCTGCCATCTTAGTTTAACTCCCCAATCACCCTTTTAAATTATAAGCAGTTATAAAGAGGAAAATTACTCAGCTACAGGAGGAATGGTATTTGCAAGGTAGAAAATGAAAGATTTCTAGCAACTGTGAGAATAAGAAGGCAAAATTTGGGAAGGACAACTGCAATTTAATTCAGTTCAAAAAACATTTATTAAATGACTTCTAAGATTACAAATTGTCAATCATAACCCCAAACTCTGGGTTTGTATGCATCAGGTTTCCTATTGTGTACTCTAAAAAATCATAGATTTGTCTTGTTCCTATTCTTGGATTATCTTTTTTTCCTGGGAACCTCAGAATATAAATTATGACTAGATCTCTAAAGGCTAAGGTAAAAGAGCTTTCTTTCATCTCTCATGGGGGAGGGGGGGAAGATACATTAAAAAAGGAAAATAAAGAGGGGGTCAGATCAATGAAAAGAAAAATCTAACAAAAGCACTGGGAGAAATTTGAGGATAGAGATAAAATTTTTACCTACCAGAGGGATGGGGTGAGATAGTCAGGGAAGGCTTGGTGGTACTTCTAAAGGAAGGGAAGGATTGACATTTTAGGTATGTGGGATTCCATGAACACAGACCTAGTTTTTATGTGTCTGAATGTCTTCCCCAAGCTCCTCTAACATATGATGGCAGTATTTACATATACAAGGAATTTGGGTGTGTAGGTATATTTATATTTTAACAATTTTGTGTGTTCAGATGCTGCCAAAGTCATACTAAATTACCACCCTTGGAATTTGTGCTATTTAGTATCATCAGATTCTATTTCATCTAATTTATTTAATATAGTTTAAGAATTTTCAAATGCATCTTTTTATTTAAGGATACCAGGAAGTATATTGCTTCCAGAATTTGAGCTGGTGCTTAAGCAGACACTGGAAAGCAGCCCAGGACATGGTCCAGTGGACAGGCTACCGGGTTGAAACAATGAAGAACATTGCTTAATTTCTTAGTACTTTAGGTTCCTCACACGTAAAATGAGGGGCTTGGATTAAATGTCTCCAGAGTCCCTTCCAGCTCAAAAGTCTTATGGGTCTTCCTGTGGTTGTCTTGGAAGAGTTACTGCGATTGAACACTTGACATTGCAAGTATATGGCTGCGTCATTGTTCTTTTCTCCACTGCAAAGGTTCAGTGTGTAACACACAATTAATATTGTGGCAGGTTTGCTTAATATAGTGGAATTATTTGCTTTGAATGACAAAAGAAGGTTGCGTGGTTGTTTATATGTGCATGATATTCTTGATATGATGGATATGTGAATCATGGTTGTGATCTGTAGGCACTTTTGTCCTGGAAAGCCTTCTGTTTAGATAAATGACTCAACTTCAAATTCTGAAGGATATTCTGTCTCATGGCACCTTCTGTCCTTAAGGAAAAATAGCCTACAATAGAACTTTAATTAGTGCAGGATGACTGAGGCTTTGGCCTCAGCCTGCTAAAACTTAGAGGATAGTAATAAAAATGTCCTGGAATTTACCTCTTCACAAGCTTCCTTCTCCACTGTGATCACATTCCATGTGAACTTCTTACCACCAAGTTCCACCACCCCATTTCCCCAGCTAAGTGGCTTTGTCTCAGGGTACACTTTTGTCTCCTCTCTCTCCTTAGCAGTAGCTAGTCCTTGAGTGAAGTTAAAATCTGATGGTGTCATTTGGCAGTCTTTCTCCTCCTGAGTGGCAGAACCCCAAGTGATCTCTCTCCTCCCACCCCAAACTGCCTCCTCTTTGCTCAAGGCACAAAAATTCTTAGTTACATCTCTGACCTTCACACCGCCAACAGATTTATTATTGTTCAGTGTTTTCAAATGTATTTTATTGAGGGTTGTGACTCTGCATCATCAGAGGCAGCTCAACGAAGGGTTTTACTTCCCATGAATCCTTGCAGTTGCTCTAACATGGGATTTTTTTGACATAGTTCAGGTTTGTCCAAATGGAATTGAATTGCTGGATTACCTCAGGCCATTCGCTTTTGTATTTCAGGGGACTTTTTCAGAGATCCCATTCCTGAAGCTGACCTGTATATTTTAGCTAGGATCCTCCATGACTGGGGAGATAATAAATGCGTACGATTGCTAACAAACATCTACCAAGCCTGTAAACCAGGTATGTGTATTTTCGTTTTGTTTGTTTTCAGAATTGTGAACTAAGACATATTTATATTTTAACAAATAACAGAATATACTTTAACAAAGACAGTAGTCTTTGTTTAATCGTTTCGTTGTGTCCAACTTTCCATGATGATCCTGTGGACCATACTGCCTATGGGATTTTCTTGGCAAAGACGCTGCAATTTCCTTCTCCAGTGAATTAAGGCAAACACAGGTTGAATCACCCAGGGACACACAGCTAGTGAGTGTCTGAGGTTGGATTTGAACTCACATCTTCCTGACTTCAGGTCCAGTGCTCTATTTACTGATCCACATAGTTGCCTCCTAAAAGGATTATAGATTTAGATTTTAGAACAGACCTTGTTCTTGTTGTGCAGTCATTTCCCACTCTTTGTGACCCCATTTGAGGTTTTCTTGGCAAAGATACTGATGCAGCTTGCCATTTCCTTCTCCAGCTCATTTTACAAATGAGAAAACAGAAGCAACCAGGGTTGTTAAGTGACTTGCCCAGGGTCATGCAACTAATGTCTGAGGCTGGATTTGAACTCATGGAGATGGTTATTCCTGACTCTAGGCCCTCTTCTTTATCCATTGTGCCACCTAGTTTCCCCTTATATTCTGTACAATGTACCAAAAAATAGCTTTGGAACTTGTAGGCAGGAAACATGGGTTTAGATATAGCCTCTGACATATCCTAGTTCTGTGACCCTGGGCAAGACACTTAACCTCTGTTAGCATCAGTTTCCTCATCTTGTGGGAGTCCTGGAAAGAGCAGTGAATTTGGAATCTGATCTGAGTTCAAATCCTGGTTCACTTAATCCTTTTCAAGGACAAAGGACGAACAACAACCACAACGATGATCTTAGACAAATCACAAAGTCTGTAATGCTCTGCTGATCAGGTTAAACTAAATGATTTTAAAAGTACTTCCAGCTCTAAAGCAATGCTCTTTTGATCTATAAAAAAAGGATTATTATCCTCATTAAAAAAAAAAAAACTTTATGGAAATCCATCTCCCTGGGTCTCAGTTTCTTCGTCTATAAAATGGGAATGTTGGACTAGATGATCCTTTTGGCTCTAAGCTTATGATCTTACGATGCTGTTACTTGGTGAGATAATGACCTGAATCTATGTCTCCTGAACCTCAGCTGACTTTGGTTGTGCTATATCTTATTGCCTGTAATCTTCCACGGACAGAAGCAAGTTTAGTTTACCTTATTTGGGAAAGTGTGTTGTGGGCTGCTCCGTGTCCAGCACTAAGCATGGTCGGACATGTGAATAAGAAATGACCAGACAATGTGGGTAGTTCAAGGGAGAGCCAGGAACTCCATTTAATGATTCTTTGAACAAGGTTTTTACAGAGCAAAATGATACAAAGGAAAAAAGGATTCAAGTTTTACTATCATTATCTTTAGCCTGTTATATCATGGAAGTAACACAGCATGGATAATTTGATAAGGAATATGTTCTTTAGGTTCCTGAAGTCTGGGGGTAAAGGCTTTGATCTCAAGATTACAGATAAAAGGTCCTTTTAGGTGTAGCTGGGCGGGGGGGGGGGGGGGAGGCCAAGGAGCCAGCCTAAAGCGCCAAGCTGCATGCAAAAGGTCCCCTAATTAGGGCACACTGTCAAGATTTTTATCTGAGACCTGGATCAGGCCTCCTTGGCTCCCCACAAAAGTGAGCATGTAGTGGAAAGAACACAGACATGGGAATTGGGAGACTTTTATTGTACCTTTGACCTGTCAAAACCTACATCACAAGATCATAGAGCTATAAGGGACTCCAGAGGTCATCAGGTTCCCCCCTAACTCCTACCTTGGGCCTCACCATGAGGAAACTGTGGCCCAAAGAAAAGTGAGTTGACTAATGCAATCAATGAATTAGTTAATGAATATTTATTTAGCACCTACTATGTTTGAAGGATACAAAAACAAGGAATGAAATGATTTGCTCTTAAGGAATTCACTCTCTTAGGGAGACAAGTACATATATAAGTGTAGATGCATCAAACCATTTATCCTCTCAGAGTTACACATACTTCCTTGGTAAAATGAAAATGGGACCTTCTAGATCTCTTCTAGATACAGAGTAAATAGTTTCTTGCTTAGGGGTATGAGTTGGGGACCACCTTCTTTTAAATGACCCCTTCCCCACAGTGATTTCATTGAAATATAAGGTATTTGGTGCCACTCTTTAGAGAACTATGCATTAAAAGTTGTTGAGTTGTATTGTTTTTGTGTTTTTTTCTTTGGAATGGAAATGCTTTTATCCCTACAAACATTTTCTCAATCTAATAGCACTGCTCTGGTCCCGCTGGTATTCTTATGTCTAATTTTAAATAAGGTCAAGTGACTAAAAAGTTTATATTCCTCCATACACACTTTTCTTCTCTCCAGTGACTTTAAAAAAATATAGGTAATAAAATAAGCATTTTCATAACATAGTACAATAAAAAATATGATTGCACATGAAGCTATAAATCTATTATGAACAACTTCCTTTCAAATATACAACAAAATTATCATATACATTATTTTCCCTTTTTTCTTCTTCCCCCCATCCCAGCCACCCCAGAGTTGGCTTCCATTAGACACAAATAGTTATGTATATATATATATATATATATATATATACATATATGTATATATGTATATATATATACATATATATATGTATATATATATATATATACACACACATACATATACCTATATAGGTATAGGGAGCTCACCATATTAATGCCAGACTCAATGCACACACCCAATTGGCTTAGCCCACTGCCTCTCAGCGTTCTTGAGATCCACCAGCTTAATTGTAGCATTGTAGGGAAGAGGAGGAGGAAGAAGAGGAGGGGGAGGAGGAAAAGGAAGAAAAAGTTCCTGGTCCATGAGGCCAAGGAAAGATAAAAGAGAGGAGAGGTTTTTTGGGGGAGGACTGCTACAGAGGTTGGTCTTTCCCTGCCTTTTTTTTTTTTTTATGAAGAAAGTAAGACCTAGAGAGAGAAGTTAAGTGACTTGTCTTAATGTAACATATGTAAGTTGTAGAGTCAGGATTTGAACTCAGATTTTGTAGTTCCAAGTTCTCCATTTGTCTACTTCTTCCTTGATACTTCCACGAATTAAAATTTCCAAGACCCTTAATGCAAAGCTAAAGCACAAGGAAGAGATAGCACTTTGTCTTCATCTTAGTCCAAGGTCCAAAGCAGAGGTTGAAAGTTGGACATAAATTAGAGATTGCAGCAGAAGTAGGCATCCTAGTATATAATGGCATGAAGGTTGAACCACCCATATGCTGATCTTCATGGACTAATTGGCATAGGCTTGGTTGACATGTCACTTTGAGGAAAACCCAAACATGATGGAATAGAGCTGGAAGCAGACATGTCTCTAGACAGACTGATTACTCTGGGCAATATACCCTTGCCGTGTTTTTGAATGAAAGTAGAGCTAAGGCCCTGCGAGTACTATATGTTCATTTTTTTATTTTTATGCAGAAAGGAACTTGGCATCTTCACTGCATCCAGACTTATAATAAGGGAAAGACTGATCTCCATGCTCACCTGAAAACATGCCCTGTGTATTTCCCATGACCAGCCCCAAAACTGGGCCCATCTCTGGGAAGGGGAGAGAACAAGAGACAACGAGGCAGAAACCTGTTTGCTGCTGGTCCGGCCCAGCTAACACTTGCTTTGTTTCTCTCTAGGCTGTGGTATTTTACTGGTTGAAACCCTTTTGGATGAAGATAAGATGGGGCCTTTGACAAGCCAGCTCTATTCTATGAACATGCTGGTACAGGCTGAAGGAAAGGAGAGAACTCCAACAGAGTACCAAAAGATCTTTACTCAGGCCGGTTTTCAAGACTTTCAGTTCAAGAAAACTGGAAAAATCTATGATACTGTTTTAGCTAGGAAATAATTATTTCTTATCCCACAGCTGTCATTAAGTATATGAAGTAATTTGATTAGTCTTTGTGAACATACAATATAACCTACAGCCTGCTCAGTGAATGATGGCAGAACACTATAGGAACCAAGTTCTTCCCTCCAAAGGGAGGGAAGATCATGTAATATTCTTGTATAACAGATTCTCAGAATTGGAAGGGAAGGTAGATGTCATCTAGGCCAATCCTTGCCTGCAGAATGGATGCACCATTCTTGATAGGAAGCTATTCATTCTTATACGTATCCTCTTACCTGTTGCTCCTCCACTCCCCACCTAGATGTACTGATAAAAGAAGATGTGACGGTATCATAGAAAAAGTGAATTACAGAATCCTAGAACTGGAAGGTCTCAGAGGCCACCAAGTACAAGGCATACCTGAATAAGGCTCCTCTGTACAGTAGATCAGAGAAGAAGTCATCCCCTCTTTACCTAAGACCTCGACTGAGGGGGAACCGAAGGCAGTCCATTACATTTTTAGATAGCTCTAACTGTTGGGAATCTGGTCCTTCACTCTTTTTACTCCTTTCTCATATCCTTTTACTTAACATTTTTTTGTGGGTCTCTCATTTGTGAAACAATCTTAGCTTATTGAATAAAGGAAAATGATAAATGCTATGGATTATTTTTCTTTAATCCTACTTGCAACAAGAGAAGAGAAAATTAAGGCATTTTTCCGAGAAAGTCTTACAACAGAAGATATGCTGTATGTGTAAAGAGAGATCTGTTTCTTGCTGTGTCTTTTACACAGAAGTCAGGGATAGGCAATTGGAATGAAGAAGTTCCAGTGGAAGAAACAGTGAGGTGACAATATGACCTACAGATATGAACTTGTAGCCCTGACGTCTAGCCCCTTTATTTTACTGATGAAGAAATAGAGGCTGAGTGAGATTAAGTGACTTGCCCAAGGTCACATAGCTAGTAAGTGTCCAAGGTAAGATTTGAACCGTTATCCTTATCACTCCAAATTCAGCTATCTGTCTCCTGCTCCACCTAGTTAGGAATGGAAGGATAGGAAACAAATATTTTTTAAATGTGCTGTCACCAGGTGCTGTACTAGGCAATCATGTTATGAATACAAAAAATGAAATAATCTTCACTCTCAAGGAATTTATAGTCTAAAAGTAATTTGCTTAGCATATCCATTGACTTAGAGAAAGATAAGAAATATCTACCAACCTACTTCACAATTATAAAATAAATATTAGAAAATATGTTTGAAAAGCTAATAAATTTAACAGTGTAAGAAGGGAAAGTGACATTTTTTTTCCATGTTTCAATTTGTTTTGTTGATTGTTAAACCCCAAACAAAAGATATACATGTTGACTTTAATGCAGCAATCACCAAATTGTCCTGCTTATTTCTCTTTTTTTAAGTTTTATTTATTTTCCCCAGTTACATGTAAAAAACAACTTTTTATCATTCGTTTATAAAACTTTGAGTTCCAAATTCTCTCCTTTGCTTCCTCCCCACCTCCCTCTCATTGAGAAGGCAAACAGTTCAATGCAGGTTACGCATGTGTACTCATGCAAAACATATCCATAACAGTAATGCAAAAGAAAACATAAGCAAAAAAAAAATAAAACAAGAAAAATAAAGGAAAAAATATGTTTTAATCTATATGCAGTGACCATCATTTCTTTCTCTGGGGATGCATAGCGTTTTTTTATCATAAGTCCTTCAGAGCTGGAAAGGACATTTATTTAAGGAAGATATCAGACAACTTTTCATCCAGTTTAGAGTTTAAGAAAGTATTAAAAATCAAATAAGAGGTAAAATGGATAATTTTTATTATGTAAAGTTAAAAAGGTTTTGCACAAACAAAACCAATGCACCCCAAATCAGAGGAAAATTAGGAAACTGGGGGAAATTTTGCAACAAGTTTCTTTGGTAGAGGTCTCATTTTTCAAATATATAGAGAAATGAGCCAAATTTATAAGAAACAGGAGCCATTTGCCAATTGATAAGTAGTCAAGGGATATGAACATGTAATTTTCAGAGGAAGAAATCAAAGCTATCAATAGTCACAAGGAAAAATGTTCTAAATCACTACTGATTAGAGAAATGGAAATTAAAACAGCTCTAAGGTACCACATCATACCCATCAGATTCAGTAAGATTATAGAAAAAGAAACTGACAAATGTTGTAGGGGATGTGGAAAAATTGGGACACTAATGCACTATTTGGTAGAGTTGTAAATTTATTCAACCACTCTGGAAAATATTTTGGAACTATGTCCAAAAAATTAGAAAACTGTGCATCCTTTGAACAGTACCTCTTCTATGTCTATGTCCCAAAGCGATTAAAGAAAAGGAAAAGAATCTATATATACAAGAATATTTTAGCTCTTTCTATGGTGGCAAAGAGTTGGAAATTGAGGGTATGTCTATCAAGTAGGGAATAGCCAAACAAATTGTGGTATATGAATGTGATGAAATAATGTGTGGTAAGAAATGATGAAGAGGATAGTTTCCAGAAAAGAAAAAAATAAACCCTGAGAATATTTGTATGAATTGATGTGGAGGACAAATTTATACATTAACAGCAATACTGTAAAGATAATCAACTGTGAAGGGCTTAGTAACTCTACTCAATGCAATGATCCACTATATCTCCAAAGGACACATGATGTAATTTGCTCTCAAGCTCCAGATAGAGAACTGGTGATCACAGAGTGTAGGCTGAAGTATATTTTCCTTCTTTCCTAATATTCATTGCTTTTTGGGGGGGAGGTGGGAGGTAATATGCTAATGTTGAAATATGTTTTTCATGACTTTATATGTATAATAGATATCATATCTCTTGCCTTCTCAAAGGTGGGAGAAAAGGTAGAGAACTTGGAACTGAAAATAAAAATTAAATTAAAGAAAATGCACAGACTTTAGTTTTCTTAAAAAGGAAATAGTTCATATGCCATAATTTAGAACTCAGCCTTAAAATTCAATTTTTGTAAACTCATCTAGATGAGATCATGCCTTGGCAAACTGATTCATGAAATCCAAACACAAAGAATCTTTATTTGTAACCCAGAATGATGATTTATTAATTTATAGTTAGAATTCTGTCAAACAGATGATATTCTCATTTACCTTCCAGTCAACACACTTTCTTCCTAATTGAGAAAACTATTTGGAAGCCAAAATAAGTAAGGGTTTAAAAAACAAAACAAAACAGAAAACCACTAACCACTTGAATTAAGGACTTAAACTCAAGTCTTCCTGGATTGGAGACCAATTCCTTTTAATTAAGTGCCTTCTGAGAATTACTATGGAGGAGAATTGTTTGGTTTTTGTTTTTTCATCAGTGCATTCATCAATGTCAGACTGTCCTCTGAGAGACGGAGAGAGGTTAAATAACTTGCCCCTGGTCATACAGTCAGTATCTATCAGAAGCAAATCCATTCCTAGGCTTCCTGCCTTTCCTTCTATCTACTATATGTACCAGCAAGCACCCTATCATACCTAGGGCGGCTACTAGCACAGGTTCTTAGATCTGCTTTTCTAAAGGAAAGCAACTCAAAATGGGTTAACAATCTCACTTTAATCAAACATATCATTTACCTAGTTCAGGGGGAAAAGTCAGCACCCTGAAC
>CM053591.1:15114419-15129794 GCA_028646515.1 Pseudochirops corinnae
GGCTCCACGTGACCACATTCAGCCTATTAGGGAACAGAGTATACTTTCAAATATCCAAGGGTCCTCAGAGTCACCGTAGCCACTTTGGCAAAGGGCCTAGGGGCAGGGAAGATCTTCAGATTCCCATAACACTATATCAAACTACCTCACAATAAGATGTATACCAAAATCAAATTGTGCCTACTATATGGTTTTATCTGCCCCTGAGTTTGTGAGCCCAGACTACAAAACATGAACTCAAACACTGCATGGCAGGATGGATGGAATACAAATGAATTTGTCTTTTATAACCACTAAATAAATATGTACATTTTGATTTGTTGATCAAATAGACTTTTTTTTTAGTTGATGACCCATGGGCCACATAGCCCTGAGGATGAAGGAATAGAAGAGTCCTTAGGACATGGATTCATAAGTATGAATAGGTCTCTTTTCTTCTCTCCCTATTTGGAAATTCTTGTATTCATGACAAGTATAGTTTTATTCTTATTTTCATCACTCTTTAAATATGGAATTGAATTTATGCCCTCAGTGGGTGTGAATAAGCCCTATTTAATAATAGGAAAAAGGATGTCATATATAGGTTATATAAGTAATACTTGATAAATGTAACTCACATTAAATGCAATTGTATTTTTTTTAATGACTCAGAATTCACTATATACTGATGTTTTTCTGCTCAAAAATCTTTAATAGCTTCTTATCATCTCTAGGACAGAATGCAAGTTCCTCAGCTTAGCATTTAAAGCTCTCCACTTTTTAGATCTCTTTTATTAAAGGTAGTGTTTACCTACTTCAGTATTCCCCTTTATGTACTCTATTTCAACCCAACATTCTGCCACCCATCTCTGGAGCTTTGAAAAACCTGTCCTCCATACCTGGAGTGCTCTTCCTTCTCTCTTCCCCCACTTAGGAACCTACCTTCCTTCAAGGCTTAGCTTCTGCTTAGAGTCTTTCCTAAGCACCCCCCCACACCCACCCCTTGCCCTCCTTGGTCTTCGCCTCTTCATCTTGCCTTGTTTTTGTTTCTGTATATGTTGTACCTACCCCTCAAGAACATAAATTCTTTGAAAGCAGAGCTTGTTTTATTTTTATCTGTTTAATCTTCACAGTCAGGCAGAAGAATTTGGATACAGTAGGCACTTAAGATTTGTTGTGTTGGATTGAATATGAAAATGACTTCAGCTTTTTCAAAAGCTATGCCAATGAGATACAAGCTTTGACATATCCTATTAAGCTGGAAAGTATTTGAGGAATGGGGCCAGAAGTGTCTCAAGTTTGGGGACCAGCTTATATAAGTTTATATAAGATTATCACTAGCAGGTTGTTGATGATGATTTTTAAAAAATTTGCTGCAATTCATAAAATTTATAAAATCTTTCTTTTAAGGCAAAGAGGGTCTCTTCATGATATAATCGTGGATCCTTGGAGTTTTTTAATGTAGTTCTTATAAGTTCTGAAGATCCTTTTCTTAACTCCCAATCATATGGATAAGTCAGATTCCCGATAGCAAGGCTAGCTGTATTGCTCCTCAAGGGGCATCCCTAAGGAGTTGAGGGGGGTGTCTTCCCAAATGCTATTGTCTTTAGCTTCCATTTGGTTGCCTGCTTTCTAATGTCAATCACCAGTGATTAGAACCAATTAGCTTTTATAAAGGAATATTTAGTGAGAAGATATAGAAAGAACCATGTAATGTGGGAGTTGAAGATCTTCCCTGCCCATTAATGGGCCTCACACGGAGCCCAACAAGAGAAACTTGGTTAGGGGAGGCTTGTTTTTCAATAAGGCCCACACTTTTTGTTACTTTGTAATTAGGCAGTGGGTCATGAGGGTTATAATGCCCTTTGACCGTGAATATACACTCTGAGGTTAACATCTTGCTTTGGGGCTCACTCATTGGAAGAGTGTTTGTGTGATTTGTCCAGATTAGTCTCTGGACAGCCTTTGAAGAGCCCCCCAGCTTTAAAAACCCAAATGTTGATGTTTCTCTCTCTGGTAACTATATATGTATGTAATGGTCAGACAGCTGGATCTGTCTGTTGATCTGTGGTGTATGCATTATATGGTCAGATGGTTAGAAGCCCTGTCTGTTGGTCTTTATGCCATTATTTCTGCTTGTAATTTCTGTTGGTATTTTCTCTGAAGTTCAGGGTGCTGACTTTCTCCCTTGAACTAAGTAAATTATACATATGTTTGATCAAAGTAAGATCGCTGACCCCTTTTGAGTTGCTTTCCTTTAGAAAAGCAGATCAAAGAACCTGTGTTAGCAGCCCTCCTGTGTGCTGTTGTCCTTGGTCTTATACCCCCACAGCAGCTGCAAGTAGCATTGTTATTACAAACAGAAGTACAAACATTTTGCCTCAACATCTGGAAGGCATATTCTTCTATATACTACCTCAGTCCCTGGGAAGTATATGTTCATACTTTAACTAGATAGTAAAGACAAGGGTGGGGTCTTCACAATAAAATCATATTCAGATATAAAAAGGGGGTTGGTCTGATACCTGTAGAGTTAAACTACATTTTATTGGTTATATAACTAGCAAGATATCAAATTCTAAGTCAGAAGGAAATGTGAGCAATTTTACCTATCATATAAATGAAATTTGAATACATGTAGTATGGCAGGTGCTTTCCAAGTAGCAGACACTTAGATAAATAGATGAAAAGATCCATTACTAAGATTTCTACGTAGTGCCTTCTTTTGACTTTTTATCTTTTGCTTTCTTTGACTTTTTATCTTTTTCTTTATGCCCTTGGTGGTAAGGACTAACACTAGGATAATACAAATTAACAAGAACTTTTACTGAGAGTCCATTGTTTTCAAAAAGATATACAAAACAAATGCAAGACTTTGGAGTCTCTGCCCTTGAAAGACAGTCTATTTTAGTAGAAAGAACAATGAATTTGTAATTACCATATGTGGATTTGAAGGCTGGCTCTGTCACTTATCAAGTGAGAACTGAATGTCCTTTAACTTCTCTTAATCTCTTTCTCATCCATGAATTAATGGTATAACACTTATATCATCTACCTCTGAGCACTGGTTTTACAGTCAGAAGACTGAGGTTCAAGTCAATTCAATTGAGTGTAAAGAATACATTTCAAGCATACATAAATCCCAGAGTCCTATAGGATATCTTTTGGCTTCTGGTATAGGAATATGATGTGTAAACACTGAGAATGGAAAAAAAGTAGACAATGTTAATATCAGCTAATACATTACCATGACAGAATAATCTACCAGAACAAAGCTACCATTGTTAAGAGGTTTCTAATACCATTTTGTTACCTTCTAAGTATTTGAAGGCTGAGTAGAAACAATGAGATTGTGCAGTCTTCTCTCCAACTGCAGATAGGAAAAAGTAGATTGTTACAAAAATCTCATGTCAGCATGAGCCATAGAATTGTATTTCAGAGGCAACCTTTTCTGCTTTTTTAGGGTATGACCTTATTTATTCCAAAGCAACATGTTCTTTAAAACTGGGCACCATCCCCAGTGACCATGAAATCTGACATAGAACTTGAAATGCACAAGATGTGATTTTGTTTTCTACTCTAACAGGGATCTGAGGAACTGGCAGTAGAGAGCCAAACAAGTGGGAGAATAATTTTTGCTGTGTTTTCACAGATGACTATACTGGAGATAATGGGAAGGATATAGGGAAGATGCGCATGAGACTTCCCCTTTCTCCCCTTTAGCAGGCAAAAGAGAATCTCTACCCTCTCTCTCTCTCTCTCTCTCTCTCTCTCTCTCTCTCTCTCTCTCTCTCTTTCTCTTTCTGTCTCTCTGTCACTCTCTCTTTTTCTCTCTTCCTTCCCCCCCCCCCACCTGTTGGACTGTATCATGTAAGCACAATGGGACCCAGAGAGGGTACTAATAGATAAGATAATCCTATTTTGCAGGAATACTTGTGTGTCTGTTTTTAGTGTTATTGTTAAAATTATGTCCTAAATTTATAAATGCCTTGTGATAGATTTACATATTTGTGTTGTTCTAGACATTTCTCTGAAATTCTATGAATTTAAAAGTTTTTATGTAACACTCCACTCCCTCCCTCCTTCATTAGGAAAATCATATCCATTTTTTGTTTTTTTTGTTTTTGGTGTGAAATGTATGTACTTGGCCCATATGATCTTGTCTCTTCAGATATTTATTTCTCTTTGGGTGAATTTTGAGATGAATGAGCCAACTGGCAAATTATATATCAACTAGTGCCATAAAAAATGAATTATAGAATCATAGAATTATAGAGTTGGAAGGAACCTTGTTGGCCCTCTAGTCCAACCTATTTCTAAAAAAAATATTTCCTGTTATAATATTCTTAGAAAAGTGACTGTTCTATCTCTGCTTAAAGACCCCAAAGCATATCACCTCTAAAGGCAGCTCTTTCTGCTTTTGGATTGTCAAGAATTTTTAAAAAATTAAGCTTAAATTTGCTTAATTTCTCTGGTTCTATCATGTAGAACCAAATAGAAAAAGTCTAATCCCTCTTCCAACAAGAAAACCCTTGAAATGTTTGCATAGGGTTATCATATTTCCTCTCTACTTTCTCTTCTCTAGGGTAAACACTCCCATTTCCTTTAACCAAACACCACATGATATGGAATCAAAATCTTTTATCCTGGTTGCCGATCTCTGGATAGTCTCTAGTTTATCAATGTCTTTCTTAAACTTCAGAACGTAGAATTGAGCAGAATACTCCAAATGTGATTTGATCGGGGCAGAGTACAGAGTATTACTTCCTTGTTCTTGCCTCTCTTAATGTAGCCCTGAATTCCATTAGCTTTTCTGTCTGTTGTATTACACTATTAATTCATATTAAGCTTATAAAGTACTCATAGACAGGGGGTGGGTGGTGGAGCCAATATGGCCGAATAAAAGCAGGGACTTGCTTGAGCTTTCCCTGAAACTCCTCTAGATACCTATTAAAAAAATGACTTAAAAAGAGGAGTGGGGGTGAAGGTACATGGCACGGTGAATAGAGCACCAGCACTGGAGTCAGGAAGACCTGAGTTCAAATCCAGCCTCAGACACTTGACACATTTACTAGCTGTGTGACCTTGGGCAAGTCATTTAACCCCAATTGCCTTGCCTTCCCTCTCCAAAAAAAATGACTAAACAAAGTTTAGAGCAGCAGAACCCACAAAATGACAGAGTGAAACAAATTTCCAGCCCAAGACAACCTGGAAGGTCAACAGGAAAGGTCTGTTGCACCAGTCTGAGAGAGGAGCACAGTCTAGTGTGGACCATTCCTGCACAGACTGGGTCCCCCAGCAAACCTGGAGCAGGGCTCAGGGGACTGAATCA
Source organism: Pseudochirops corinnae (assembly GCA_028646515.1). NCBI lineage: Eukaryota > Metazoa > Chordata > Mammalia > Diprotodontia > Pseudocheiridae > Pseudochirops > Pseudochirops corinnae. The sequence continues at coordinate 15,119,731 of CM053591.1, forward strand.
CTGGCAGCTATGGCAGTTTCCAGACTTCTCAACTCACAAACACCAAAGACAACTTAGATAAATAGGGAAGGTCTGTAGGATCTGGGTGATAGAGAAGTGTAGTTTGGCCCTAGCCCTTGGGGCAGTGGTGGTGATAGTGATGGCAGCAGCTGCTTCCAGAGCTTTCAGCCCACAGCCAGTGGGGGGATGGAGAAGCTGATCATAGGAAGATTGTGGGGATCTTTTTGCTGGCACTAAAGCAGCATTCTCTTGCTTTGCCCTGCTTGGATCTGGGTCACAGTCTTGGGTGACTGTCTTGGGGCGAGGAAGAGTGCTGATTATGATAGAACCTGTAGTGGCAGTGGAGAGGGAATCCTCTTCACAGTTCCAAGACAGAAAAGAGTACTTGTGGTCACACATAGACCAGGAGAGGAATAAATCCCTCTCCCTTGATCATATCACCTTGGAAGAACTGAAAATTTACAGATCCCTTCAAACATCTCTGAATACTGTCCCTGAAGCTTGGGACAGTACTCCCCTATACTGGAAGCAGAGTCCTACTTTAACAGTGCTAAAAAGTCAAGTAATTAGCTGGGAAAATGAGCTAACAGCAGAAAAAAAAAACAGATGATAAAGTACTCATCCTGATTTTTCAGACCTAAGTGTAAGACCTTACTTTTATCCCTATTCTCTATTAACAATATTATTAACAATCCCTCCAAGCTTTGCATCATATGCAAATTTGATAAACATGCCAAACATACCTATATTCAAGTCATTGACAAAAAATGTTAACTAGCCCAAGGCCAAGAAGAAATTGGCAGAGTACTCTAGTACTGACCTCTTATCAAGTTGACAGTGAAATATTAACAACTGTTCCTTGAACGTGGACATTCACTTAATTCTACATTCCATTTAATTGTGTTACAAATAAGTGTGGAAATACCTAGGTTAGACCATTACTAAATTGTGCTTCCACTACAATTTGAAGCTGGGTGAGAATTTCAAATTAGAGCTCACAATTAGGTATGGCTGAGTTATTTTTTCTAGATACTATTTATCCCACTTAAGCAGTGCTATTACCTCAATTTTAGAATCTTTCTTAGAGAAATTAGATTGTATAATTTGTTTGATTATATGACCATCCTATTATGTTCTTTAGAGTGTGATTAGTAGAATTGTTTCCTATACTACTTTCTTAAATAAATGTAAACAAGAAGACTTTTCAAGGGAAGAAATTTCTCTAATAAAGGTTATTTATTGATGTATCAGTTACATTGATAGGCTCCACTAGGCTGGATGTAAAATATTTCCCCAGGATGCAGTCATAATTTTTTTTTTTGGAAAATTGTGATATAACTTGATGGTTACTTTAGGTAGAACTTGAATACTAATGAAGAAAGTCTCCATTGTTTAGACTCTGGGGAAATCTACATTTCTACTCAGTTTAATAAAATCAAGGTAGATTATGGGAGAAAGAAGATGAAAATGCCATATTGTGTCTAGGCAAGAAAACTTCAGGTTGCAGAAAAACAAGTTAGCGAAGAAAATACGGTAAGTTACAACATCCAAAATCTTCTGATATAATGTATTTTGCAGAATGTTATCTATCTAAGTAAATAGAATAACTCTTTTAGTTATTCCAGTAAAGAACTATCTGCTTCATTTGGTTAAAGGTTACTTTTTTGGAGGGCGGGTGGGCAAAATGAGGAAGGATCTTCTCTAGGGCTATTCCATGAACTCTTCTACACTTGTTTGGGAAAAGAACAGAGAGAGGCCCAAACCACAGAGGCTTTTCCTTTTGAAAATTTCATTCTAGAAACTAGGTAACCCCAGGCGTATTTATTATCTGATCCCAACTTTCTGGATGGAATCATTGTCCTTAAATGGCCAAAGAGGGAAGGATGCAAGATCATTTCAGACTGAGGAAAACTGGTTCAGACCAAATGCATATCCTAGGTTTTCAGAGGGTTTTGGTCTGTGATTAAGAAGTGGCTGCTTACATAGCAAGGCCAAAAATAGTTTTTGCTGTTACTTTATATACAAAGAAGCATCCATTACCTGACTGATTCCTTTTGGATTTACCTTTGTAACTAACCCATTTTATTTACTGCCGTTTATTGTCAGATATTTGAACTAAGACAAAATCTGGGACAAAGCTAAGTACTGCACATTCAGAAGTTACTGTTTGAGTTTTTTTTATAGAAAGATTTATATATGGATTCTGTCTTTTCTCTTCCTCTCCAGGTCATTTTATTAAAAGGTGGGGATCTAGTGATTGAAAGTGTTTTCAATGAAGAAAGATTTGGTCACTCACAAGGCAGATATAATTCCTATCCATGTAATTACTTGAAGGACAAGAATGTATGCTCACTCATTCGATCAACTCTTTCAATAAGTATTTCTTAAGCACCTAATGCATACCATGCCTGGATGTGCTAGGTGCTAGGTGTTGAGGACACAAATATAATACAAAGAATATATTCTAATAGGGGAGATATCAAGTGCATCATAGAAATAGGTATTATATATATATATATATATATATATACACACGCATATATATAGTATATATTTAAAGTTAATATATACAAATATATACAAAGTAGTTAAATATCTGGTATTTTGGGTGGAAAGGCACTAGCATTTTGGAGAGGAGTGGTCAGGAAAGTCTTTATGTAGCAGTTTGAGTTGTGTTCTAAAAGCTCTCCTTAGAGAATGCGTTCCAGGCATATGAGAGGACAAATGAAAAGGCACTAAGGCAGGAGATGGGATATCTTGTGTGAAAAACAGAGAGAAGACCAGTTTGGCTGGACTGTAAAATATGGGAGGAAGATCAAAGTACAAATGTAGAGGCATAGGGTTAGGGTTGCACGAGACCTCAGAATACCAACACACTGGGTTCTGCCGAATGAATTCCTTTCAAGTCGTCTCTCACCCAAAGAAAGGCAGTTTGTTAAAGGTTCACCACAATGGGCAGACTCTTAAGGAGCTTCAATACCTGTGACACTTGTACTGGACAAATGGGCCAGAATGATCTGACACAGAGTGAGTCTACTAGATTATTCTCTGATTTTTCTTTCTCATGGAAGCAAGATGGGGTCTTATATACAGAAAGGTTGTGGGAGGAATCTAGGGGTGATCTAGAGGAGGAGTTTGGGGAGGGTCTTTAGGAGGAGTCAAATGAGATCATACTCCAGTAATGAGATTAATGGTGAGAAGTAGCTGGAGGCTACCTGGAGATGACAGACAATGGAGGGCTCGGCTAGTTTAAGGGTGTAACAGATTTGGGTATAAATATTTTGGGAGTATCAAGGGTGGGGGCTAGCTGGAGAATGGAGGGCTAGGCTAGTAACAGAGATTTGGGTGGAGCTATAATGAAAGGCTTATGGCCACAGGCAAATGCCTCATCAAATGGGAAGATTTAAGGAGAGTTCAAGGGGGTTCCCAGAGCCTGTACCTCATCACAAGGAGGCTGGAAAGATATGTTGTGGCCCGTTTAAGACTTTAAATAGAAGGATTTATGTTTTCACCTAGAGGCAACAGGAATCCATTGGAGTCGATTTTCTTTTAGAATACTGGAAAACTAATTCCTGATGGTTGCAAAGTTAAAAGTTAGTTTAAAAAACAAATTGGAAAGCTTTATAAGATAGCTTTTGGAAGGAAATAATTGTTTCTGTACTTATACTTATTCTACATAAAACTAATACATCTTAATTAAGTTGGAGCCTTTTCTAGGTTAGAGTAATAAATGAGAGAAATGATTATTTCTCTCTTATATTTATTTATAGCCATTTACTATTGGGGAGATCCAGGATTTTTCCCTTCTTATCTAGATATTCATAAATCAGTCCCTTGTAGGTTATTCAGCCAGCATCTGAAGGACATTGTTGATAATGAGATTGGATTAACTTTTTCCTCAATCAGATTCAGACCCCACCCAAGTGGGGAAGCCCATAGTGTTCTACTCAGGCTTGTGGGGGGGGGGAGGGGGGGGTAAATCCTTTGTTTAGATTGCCCAAAGCTGGGGGTGGTCTGGGAGTAAGAGTGAAATAATCAGCCACATCTCTCAGTCTTTCATTAGAATAGGTACAACTGTTATTATAATATGCATTCTCTCCTTAATTATTTACCAATTAGAGATGATTGCCACCTGTTTGGAATATCCACTCTTCCATAGACATACAAGCATCAAGAAACTGCTATGATCCATCTTTGATTCACAAAAGATGGCTAAATGACCAATCCTTTTATTAATTATCCACTAGCAATAATTAATAAAATGATTAATTACCCAGAATCTATGTCTCTTGAACTTTTTATATGTCACACAAACATACTTTACTTTGCATATTACAGAACAAAACAAAATTTTGTAGAAGACTATTGGAAAATAGAAAGGTCCATGACTAGTTTTGATACATGGTCTTGAGAAAGTCTCCCTCCTGTTTTGGGCTTTATTTTCTCCATTTGTCAGAGGAGAGGACTGGCCCAGATGGTTTTCAATATTTCTTCCTGTTTTAATATTCTATGATGTTGTTGGATTGCTTTTTGTTAGATTTTGGATTGAAATGTAAAGTATTCATTAAAGAAATCATCTTCTGAAGTGATGGGTGGGGAGGGGAGTGGAGAGACAGAGGGAATGAGGATAATTTAATTAGTGTTATTAACTTTGCCAGCCATGGAACTCAATAAGTACATCCATTAGAGTGAACGTGAGATGAGAGATGAAAATCTGTTGTTTCTTCAGCTAGTCCCCAGGTGTTTCTCCTAATGCAAGCTTCTGCACAAGTCCTGGTGTTATTCTGGAACTTCCTCTTCTTTACACTCACAGATAGACTATTCATTCCATTTAAACTTGTAGAGCTTTTGAGACAGACAACTTTAACTGACCTTCTTGGTCAGTCAATAAACAGTTATTAAGTACCTACTATGTGCCAGGCATTGTATTAAGTGATGGGGTGCAAAAAGGTGCAAAAGACAGTCCCTGACCTTAAGGAGCTTATAATCTAATTAGAGAGCCAACATCTAACAAATATGTACAAACAAACTATACACAGGATTAATCAGAAGTAATTAAAAGAGAGAAGGTACTAGAAGGTCATCTAGAATCCTCCAATATTCATTTGCACTTTCTTATGTCTTTTGCCTCATGATGGAGTAAATAAGAAGAAAATAATTCTTTAGAGTGATCACCCTCTAATACAATCCTCTTTAAATCATTAACTTCTTTGCCAGATAAATCTTTAACCATTTTTGTTTTCTATTTAAGTAGAAGTTCTGACTCTTCCCTCCTTCCTGTTTAATAATTTAACTGGGTGTGGGGAAAAGCAAAATGGATATTCGTTACCACAGAGTTATTATAGATTCATATGCTCTTTGATACAGACTGTTGTCATTTAAAGAAACCATAGCTTTTCCAGCTGTAATTGTTTAAAGATGGGACACTTAGAGACTTTTTAAGGGTAATTATGACTATATGTAATTTTAATTTTAAATGTTCATTGGTGTTCGGAACCTAACCATCTCATAAGTTATGATTGCTCTGTATATATCATGGAAATTAACAAAGAAGAGTATCAAGTATCAAGAGTATCAAGAGTATCAAGTATGGGTTCCACCTGATTTCAATGGAAGGGAAAAATAGGGATAAGTAGAAGAACAAACTGAATAAAGAATAAATTAGAAAGTTGTGGTGGTGCAAGATGGAGAGCAGTAGAAAACCAATAATCAGACTTACACAATTCACTCAGGGAATGTCAAGTTCCTTGGCCTTCACCTGAACATCAGATTCTAAGGCAGCGGTTCTCAACCTGTGGGCTGTGACCCCTTTGGGGATCGAATGACCCTTTCACAGGGGTCACAGGGGTCGCCTAAGACCATCAGAAAACATTTCCTATGGTCTTAGGAACCAAGACACCACTCCTCTGTCCGATTCCAGGCGGGTCCATGCACATGCAGAATACGCCCACATGAGAGTATTAAAGGGTCATGACATTAGGTATTAAAGGGTCACTGTTCTATGGCATATCTAATCCCTTTGTGTGGTAAGAGGCAAGTCATTAAACTGCTCTAAGACCAACTGTCTTCACCTGTAAAATGAGAATGATAATGCTTGCATCACCTGACAGTAAGAAAATGCTTTGTAAACCTCAAAGAGCTATAGAAATATGGATAATTTTATTGGTGTCCAGAAATTTCAAAGAAGCAGTTCCATTCAGGGAGTTAGCAATATGGTGAAGGAATAGGCAGATAATTTATGACATTAATTATTAGTAATCAGTAGTACAAATTGGGTATATTGTAATAGGAATCCAAATCAATTCTGTAATCACATATTACTTCAGTTCAGTATGGGAAGAAATATGGCTTGAACCCCCATTCAATACCTACTCTACCAACAGAGCAAGAAAGAACCATAAATCATAGTGATAAAAATAGCAAATTATTCAATTAAAACAGACTTGCAAAGTAAATGTCAGGAAAAATTCTAAAGTAAAATAAATCTCAGTCCCTCACAATGAAATATGTAGATTCCTACATTGGTGGGAAAGTAAACAGCTTTCCAGAAAACTTGCACTTTTAGGCAAAGAAATGCTTCATAGAATCACTGAGTTGTAGAATTTTGAATCGGAAAGGACCTTAGAAATGATCAGGTCTGTCTGACCACATGAACAAGGAGTTTCTTTTGCATTCTTGAAGAGGAGTCATCCAGCCTTTCCTGGAAGACTTCCAGCAAGAGGCAGTTGATTATCAGCTGAGGCAGCTGGGTCTACTTGTGGATAGATAGCTCACTCAGCAAGATTTTCCTTACATTAAGGCTAAATTTGCCTCTTTGCAGCTTCATCTGTTACTTTAGCTTATCCTTCTGGAACCAAAGAGAATGTCTAATCCTTCCATATGATTGCCCTTCAAAGGCTTTCAGAAAACTATAAGCTATTTCATGTTTTATCTTTATTGCTAAACATACCTAGTTCCTTCAGCCAGTCTTCATTTGGGACAATCTCATGGACCTTTATTATGAGTTGCCCTTTTCTTAGTACTCTTTAGCTTATCAATGATCTTCTTGAAACTCTAGATGTAGTCTGATCAAAACAGAGTAGAATAGGACTATCAATTGCCTAGTCCTGGACAATAATGCTCTTTCATCCAAATACTCAAATGGATCTGTGATTCTATTGATTGGAGGGTCCTCCTGAGATGTAGATTGCAGCTTGTCAATGCTAGCTTAACATGTACATTTCTTGTCCATGTTTTGCTAAAAATTCACTACAGACGGTCCACTCAATGTGCTGAAGGCCTTCTTCATTTATTTCGGTTTTTGAGAGGGTGCTGGTGGAACATTCTTGCTCTCCACCTTTCACACCTTACTCTTGCCATGTAAGTAGTTCATCTTATTTTCCCATTATACAGTTCCTTGATGACATCCTTTATTCCTATTCTTCTTCAGACTTCTTCACTGGTTATAAGTTGCAGTCTATATACACTAACCACTTGTTTCTTCATTGTCCTCCATGTGGTGCTCATTTTTAGCTTTTCATAGTCAGAAGTATTCCCTGTTTCATTGCCTAATAATCACTCCAGTAAAATGTTGCAACTTAATTTTGTATTAGACTTTTTTTTTCCTGGCAAAATATTCCATTGAATCATATTGAGATTGTAGCCCACTAAATTCTCAGATTGCTTTTAAAAAAAAAACCAAACCTTTCTCTTTTTCCTTTTAAATTTATTGTGAATTTAACAATAATCATCAATTACAAGTATTCTAATACACATGGAAGAACAACACAATATTATGTATGAAGCCATGGATTTTTGTTGCATATGTTTTGTTTTTCAAAATTGCATGTGAAATTTAACAAGGTAGTAATGAAGTTGACCTATTGTGTGCTCTTCTGAATTACTTTTTATTTCATTATGTCCGTTTCAAAATATTTTATTATGTTTTCTTTCTTTTGTATCTATTACTTCCCCCTAAATCTCATCTTCTAACCCTAAGTAAAAGTCCCTCCTTGTGACAAATAAATACAGAATCCCTTTTGAGGCTACTCACCCAGATTGCAATTTAACTTTCAGAGTCCCTATAAGTCAGCTGACTGTTCTTCGCTCACTGTTTTTAGGGCAACCCTGAGAGGTTGTGGATAATACTGACTGCGCACACGCGCACGCACACACACACACACACACACATCTTCAGAGTTTTTTGCCCAATGATTATCAGGCTGGCTTAATACACTTTTAGAAAAATGCCATCGTCCTCTGTTGCTACATGGAAACTGCTACCAAAAGTTGATGGGACCTCTAGACCTTCTTAGCTTTTGATAGCTATAATCTCACAGTCTGATCAATTCCACATCTGCAACTTTGGTTGCTTAAGATCAGGAAATAACAAAGAGATAGAGGTGGCCATGTACTCACAGCCACCATTAGGTCTGAGTGGGAGATAAGGGCACCACTGTTGTTCTCCTTTGACTCCTCCAGGGTATCCTCTCTGAATCTTGTCACTTTCTAGATAAAAGGAAGAAAAACAGAGTCTGCTTTCTTGAGTGGCCTTCAGTTTGTTCTTTGTATGTCTTTTGGGCTCTTAACTAGATGAGTCACATCCCACTAATTCAGTCTCTCCATTAACAGGGTCAGTGGCGGAATGTAATATGAGTCTGAGTTCATTCTCTCCACCCTCCTTGCTATCCTCCAGTAAAGGTGCAAAGGGTTTGCTTCTTTAGCTCCTGAAATGATGAATTTTCAGATTTGAGACACTCCACTGATGGACTGAATCACCTGTAAACTCAGTTGATGTCTTTATACATACATGGAGGCATGAATGACTCAGTCCATCACAAAATATTTCCTATGTGGTATCATCTGATTTCAAAAATTTCAGAACTTTATAATTCTCTCAATTTAAGGACTTTTCCATACATCATAAGAAAATTCTTTTTAATTTAATATTTTTGATTAGTTTGATTATCTCACTGATTCTCTTACTATCTTCATTGAGGTTTAAGGACCTTAAATTGGAGTAGAAAATGTGGAGACCCAACCCTTAGAAGAGTTGAGCAAAATGATTTAAAAAAAAAAAAATGGTCACATTTGAAAACCTGTGTTTCTTTCTGATCCTTCTGTCTATGTCTTCTTTTTAAGAGGTGGGGGGTGGCATGCTTCATCACCAATCTTCTGAAGTCATTATTGCTTACTACACTGATCAGCGTTGTAAAGTCTTTCAAATTTGTTTTCTTTTACTTTATTGTGGCCATCCTATTAATTGTTCATCTGCATTTGTTCATTTCATTTGGCATCAGTTTGTAGAAATCTTTTCAAATTTCTCTGAATTCTTCATACTTGTCATATATGCTCAGTAATAGTTTATTTCATTCATACTCCACAATTTATTTAGCCCTTTCCTAATCAATCAATACCTGTTTTGTTCCAGTTCTTTGTCACATACATTTCCCTTTGTCTTTGACCTTTTAACTCCCAAGTCTTTTACAGAAAAACAGATACATATCTGTAGTGCTCCAGCTTTATACATATGGAATTGGATTTTTGAACCCAGTGTAAGACTCAATATTTATCCCTATTAAATTTATTTTCCCCATTCTGTAGCTTGGTGAGAACATTTTGGATCTTAATGACATTTGCAAATTTGGTAAATATGATACTTTTTCCTTGCCTGAAGTTATAAATACAGTGGTTATAAGCAGAGATTCCCAGGTATTCCATTACAGAACCTCTTTCAAGTTGACATTGACCCATTAATGATTTCTTTTGACCTGATCATTCAAATCAGTCTAATCATGTAATCACATAATCTCCTTTAACAACAATGCAATATTCATAATGCCCATGGTGACTATAAATATGCTGGTGTAGTTGTAAATCAAAAATGTAACAGGCTCTCTACATGGAGGAGCATTTATTCAAAGCATTTATTCAAATACCAGAGAGCCAAGTCCCAAAAACAGAAAGTCAAAGTCATCATAGTAGCCACAAAGTTGGGACAAATAGTTAATGCAGTGAACAGCCACATTCCCAAGCCTTCAAAAGAAAACAGGCCCCCTCAGGCAAAGATCCTCCTCTCCTCAATC
>CM053591.1:15130294-15177160 GCA_028646515.1 Pseudochirops corinnae
TCTGGGCAGCCGTTGAGCCCCCCGGCTGTGAAAAACCCAGATGTTGGTGCTTCCCTCTCTGGTAACTGACTAGGTAACTGATGTCATGGTCAGGCTGGAAGCCGCCTGCTGATCTGTTTTTCTGTTTGTTTGTAACTTGTGTTTGTATTCTCTGACGTTCAGGGTGCTGACTTTTCCCCCTGAACTGGGTAAATGATATGTTTGATTAAAGTGAGATTGTTAACCCATCTTGAGTTGCTTTCCTTTAGAAAAGCAGATCTAAGAACCTGTGCTAGCAGCCACCCTGGGTGTGCTGGGGTGCTTGTTGTTACAATCAGGCATCCTTCATTCCCTCCTCAACTCGATTTCTGACTCTCTGAATTTTGCTGTCATATCCTTAACAGATACCTTCCCTTTTTCCTCTCCTACCATCTTACCCCTTTCAGCTCCCTTTTATATGTTGTCTTCCCTCACTTGAATTTGACTTCCTTGACTTCTTTCCTTCTTTTTTTAAAATTGAATTTGTATCTCCAGCACTTAGCACAATGCCTGGCATGTTGTTATCGTTCAGTCATATTGGACTCTTTGTGACCTTGTGGACCATAACACACCAATACTCTCTGTGGGGTTTTCTTGGTAAAGGTATGGGAGTGGTTTGCCATTTCCTTCTCTAGTGAATTAAGGCAAACAGAGATTAAATGACTTGTCCAGAGTCATATAGTTAGTAAGTGTCTGAGGCCAGATTTGTACTCTGGTCTTCCTGACTCTCAGCTCAACACTCCCAGCTGACTCTCTTCTAGCTGCCACAGACAGTAAGTGATCAATCGATATTTGTAGCTTATCTTTTTCTAGTTCTAAATCTATGATTCTGGTGATGAATTATTCATTTAAGTTTTGAGATAGTGGCCAGTGGAATAAAATAGATTATGAAAATATCCTCTCAACTAGCTGGAGGCAAGTGATTAAAGAGAGGGTGTGAGATCAGAGCTGGATTGTAGACTTGGAAGTCGTCAGCACAGAGAGGCCTGATGAAGCCGTGTGTCTCCATGAGTTCCATGAGAAAGGGTGCACTGATACACATGGGTAGGGAACTGAAAAGTCAACAAATACGATTTGAAAAATGTCCAGAGTTATGGGGCGGAAAGTGAAACAGAGCCAAGAAAGGATACAGAGAAAGAATAATCCAAGGCATTAAATGGTGGCCAGGAGGGTAGAACATCAGGAGCGCTGAGTTTGGAATCAGAGAACCTGGCTTTATATCCTGGTTCTGCTACTTACTGTCCATGTGGCCTTGGGACATTTCCTTAACCTCTCTTAATTTCCTCGTCTGTAAAATTTGAATGGCTTTGACTAATGACTTCTAAGGTCTCTTCCAGCTCTGTATTCTGTGTTCCTGTGAATACAAAGGCAGGGGTGGCAGTGCAAAATGCAATAAAAAGGTTAAAGAAATCAAACTTAGAAAACAGGTTTGGATTTGGTTAGATATTTGGTGGAGATAGGAGAGAGACAGAGAGAGAGAGACAGAGACAGAGACAGGCACAGAGAGACAGACAGAGAGAAACAGAGAGACAGACAGACAGAGACAGACAGGGACAGAGAGAGACAGAAAGAGACAGAGAGGCAGACAGAGAGACAGAGACAGAGAGACAGAGAGAGACAAAGAGACAGGGAGACACAGTGAGAGAGACAGAAAGGGGGGCAGAGAGAGGGAGGGGGGATTTTTAGTGACATGATAAAGACAATAACAAGAACTAACATTTTTATAGAACTTTAAAGTGCTTTAAGTCTTTATATATTTTATCTCACTTGATCCTCACAAAATCTAGCAAGGTAGATGCTATTATTATCATCCTCATCTTACAAATGAGGAAACTGAGGCGGAGAGCAGTAGTAATTTTCCTAGCATCACCTTGATAGTAAGTTTCTGAGTTGGAATTCAAATTTGAGTGTTCCTTAATTCATGCCTGGTACTTTATTCATTGCACCAGTTTGAATAAATGCAAAAAAAAGTTGCATATTGCCATCAAAGACAATCACAGTATCTAAGAACTATGTAGACTAGAAAGAGAGCCTTTTTTTTTTTCTGAGAAGAAAATTGACCCTTGGGAATTTAGTAATAAAAAAAGGAAAAAGAAAGGATAGAGACAGAAAGAACAGTGATCGTTTAAGATAGTAAAAATTTGACTCTGTTTAAAAAGCTAAGAAAGATTAGCCAGAGGAAAGAATGAGATTAATTTACTCAAACAATTTACTGACCAATTAATTTATTATCTCGATGAAAATCACTAGAGTTTAGTGTTACATGTAAAACTCAGAGAGGATTTCAAAATTTAATATGATGAATTGAAGTAAGAGGTTTACATTATGGGACATTTTAACTCTATTTTGCTTTTTAATTTTCAGTTTTTCCTATTTTCCAGTTTGGTGGGATTTTTTTCCTTTTTAGCTAAAACTTTTTTTTGAACTGTAGAATAACTTAAACAATCTTTCTTGGTAAAAAAGAAGTGTGATGTTGTGGGTAGAAGACTGGCCTTGGAGTCAGGAAAATCTGGGTTCAAGTTCTACTTCCAACATATAGTAGTTTTATGACCGTGTAACTCACATTTCAGTGCCCATAAGCAATTCTCCATGACTGTAATTGGCAGAATGTTTGTTGCTCTGCATTGTTAATGGAAGTTTCTTCATCAGGGACTTTCTATACCAATGAAGTCACAGCTCTAGACCAAAACTGAGTCGTAGAAAGTGGAAAGTGGTACCTCTCTAACTTTCCTTGAGAAAAAAAAAAAATCTTTTTTTTTTTTTTTCCATATTCCAATTCATATTCTTTGGGCATAATCCTCTGACTTCATCTACTGAAGTGAATGGGAGTTAAAAAAAATCTTTGATTTTGAATGGGATTGTCTAAGGTAAGGGCAATTTGTGTTTATCTTGAAATTCTCTTATAGAAATGATCATGTCCCTATATGTCCAAAAGTCAATTTATAGCATTTGTTGAACACCTGCTAAATGTAGAAGATTCTACTGGCTACCACAGGGGGGTTGATAAAAAAATAGACATGTATCACTATGTAGAAAATTAAATATCAATTGATCAACCAGTAAGTATTTAATATTAAAAAAATTTCTATCAGGAGGAGGAAAAATGGACGTATGCAAATTTTCAGTCAGTAAGCTCATTTGAAACGTTACTACTAAGAAAATGCTAAATAGCAGAAAGGCGCACTAAATAAAAGTGCACTGAATGGATGTTTAAGATTTGACTTCAGATCTGATGGCAAAACAGAGAAGGTGGGTGGTATAAGAGATTAATTTTATGTAACCAAAATACACAGGATAGTCAGGGAAGTTGAATGTGACTCAAGGAAGTCCTTTATAATCATTTTTCTTGGGTTATGAGAGCAGTTACCCTGTTTCCCATTAGGTGTAGCTAGTGTGCCATATTCCCCAAACGTGGCTATTTGATGGACTTTGTCTGCAGAATCTTTGTTTGTTTACTGAGATCTCACACTGTGTGTTTAAAGCCAGAAATGGCCTCAGTGAAAGCAGTTTTGCCAATGATCCCCATACATTGTTTTGTACAGTGAGTGGTTATTTACTCGTAAGAATTTATCATCAAATTCAACTGTGGTGGTACTGCCATTCCATTTCAGTGACTTCTACCTTCTTTTTTTTTTTAATCACACAGTTTCTGATAAATCTTAGACTTTAAAATGTCTTGCATCTTATAATTTCTAAAGGATTTGTTAGAATGCTGGGTAGGGTGGCTTATGCTTTTCATCCCAAATTCCAGGGAAGATGGGCTTGGCTTGATAGATATTGTGAAATCTGGAACCCTGAGCTCCAGCAGGCTAAGCTGATTAGGTGTCTGCACTAAGTCTGATTTAAATATGGTGAGCCCCTGGGAGAGTGGGAGTGCCAGGCTGCCTAAGAAAGGATCAAACAGGTCCAGGTTGGAAAAAAAAAACAAAGCTGGTTCAAGCTTCTGTGATGATCAGTGCTGAGATCAAGCCTGTGTGTAGCTGCTGCAGTTTCAGCTTAGATAAGATAAAGAGATTTGGTTCAAAAGGAAAATAAAATTTTTTGATGAAGTTGAATAACTGAGTATAGAAGAATATAGAACATTTCCTTAGAGAAGCTGGATTCCGTTCCTCAGGTATTGACAAGATTTATTTATCTATTTACTGGTTGCTTCTACAAGTAGAATGTAGGACACGAGCACAGAGATGATTTTTTTTCTTTGTATCCACAAAATCTAGTGAACATCTGGCAAATAGCAAGTGCTTAATAAATGTGACTTTAATAGATGAATGCTTCATAACGGCTTTGAGAGACCTGTGGCTTGTGGGAGACAAACCATTTAAGTATAAGTTCTGGATATACGTATATACGTACATATGTGTATGTATGTATATATACATATATATTTACACACATATGCATATATGTGTGTGTATTTAAAAAAGTTTGAAATACAGGCCATGCAAAAAAAAAATCTCTGTGTGTATGTGCATGTGTGGGTGCGTGTGTGTGTGTGTGTGTGTGTGTGTGTGTGTGTGTGTGTGTGTACACTGACAGAGGAGCAGCTTACATAAACACAAAAGGCTCATCATCAAAAGCTTGAAGGAAGAGAAATTTTGGTCGCAGCAACTAATGAAGATTATATACCAAGGCACAAAAAGATTGAAACCTGTCTTAGTGGTAGCCAGATTTATTCAGAGAAAACCATGGATGTTACATAAAATTGGGATTTCTTTCAGGTTTCTAAAAGTTTTCTTGTAATAATACTTTGAAACACAGCATTTGTATTGTTGCTTTTATTTTAAAGATGGGGGAGGCTACAGGTAAGTTGTGACTGTCCTATGGTTACATTGCTGGTAAATTTTGATGAAATAATTTTATGCACACATACACACACATATACACACATTACTACTACTATTACTACTGCTACTGTTACTGCTACTATTATTATTACTACTGCTACTACCGCTGCTGCTGCTACTACTACTACTACTACTACTACTACTACTGGTACAACTACTGCTACTGTTACTGCTACTACTGGTACTGTTACTGCTACTATTATTATTACTACTGCTACTACTGCTGCTGCTGCTGCTGCTACTACTACTACTACTACTACTGGTACAACTACTGCTACTGTTACTGCTACTACTGCTACTGTTACTGCTACTACTGGTACTGTTACTGCTACTATTATTATTACTACTGCTACTACCACTGCTGCTGCTACTATTACTACTACCACTACTGGCACAACTACTACTTCTACTGGTACAACTACTGCTACTACTACTACTACTACTACTACTACTACTACTACTGATACAACTACTGCTACTACTACTACTACTGCTACAACTACTGCTACTACTACTACTGGTACAACTACTACTACTACTGCTGCTACTACTACTACTACTACTACTACTACTACTGGTACAACAACTACTACTACTACTACTACTGGCACAACTACTACTGCTACTACTGGTATAACTACTGCTACTACTGTCACAACTACTACTACTACTACTACTGGTATAACTACTACTACTACTACTACTACTACTGGTACAACTACTGCTACTACTGCTGCTACTACTGCTACTGCTACTGCTACTGCTGCTGCTACTACTACTGCTGCTGCTACTACTACTACTAATACTACTGGCACAACTACTACTACTACTACTACTGGTATAACTACTGCTACTACTGGCACCACTAATACTACTACTACTACTGGTACAACTACTACTACTACTACTACTACTACTACTGCTACTACTACTACTACTACTAGTAATTGCAACAGTAACCGCTGTTGTGAAGGCTGCGGGTACTTCTGCTTCTTCTGCTACTTCGGCTGCTGCTAGCTAGCTAGCTACCCTTTATATAGTGATTTAAGTACTCAATAAATACCTCCTTTGATCCCCACAACAACCTGGGGATGTGGGTGCTGCTTTTACCTCCATTTCATAGAGTAATCTGAGGCGGGAGAGATTAAAGACCTTTCTTGGGGTCACCCAGCTATGAAGTGAGTAAGGCTGTATTTGAACAGGTTTTTCTGACTCCAGGTTCAGTTCTTTATCCATCACATCTCCTCGCTGTCTGTGTATGAAAACCACGTCCCCTGGACTAATCACATTTACTCATCAGCGTTACTCAGGCAGTGGCTAAGGTGGGGTATGCACTTGGTTGATGGGTTTTCCCACATTGCACCTAAGGTTCTACATGAGTAATAACAGTCTGCCTCTAGCTCACTGTCCTGATTTCTGCAAGTCTACAGAAAAACAGGCCAACACCTTAATGGTTAGCCAGGGAGACAGACTCTTGGTGCTATCAGTTCAATCATTTGGAATATGCTCCACTAGAAAAAAACTCTCATCTCCACTCTTACGGCTCCATTCCTGATTTTAGGGGCTCTCATTCTCATTCCTGATGCTCTTTATTCACATTCTTACACAGAACATTCACACTGTGGATATAATACATGGTGTATTATGCATGGAAAATGAATGACACTTGTTAAGAGCTTCTTCTTGGAATGCTCAGCCTTAAACTGCCACTTTCCCCAAGTGATGAAAGGATTAGAGGAAGGAATTATATGTCTGGGGCTGCTTTGTGGGGGACAGGAGCCTGTAAAGAACATCTGAGAACAAAGAAGTGGCTTTCTGGTTGATGTGACTCTAAAAGGTCAGACATCCTACCAATCAGTCAACCAATCAATCAATCAATATTTCTTAAGCACCTGCTATGTGCCAGGTACTGTGCTAAGAACTGAGGATTCAAAGAGAGGTTAAAGATAGTCCCTGCTCTCAAGGCGTTTATTGGCTTCTAGGCTTGGATTGTCTAGGCAGCACTAACTCCTGTGGTCCTGGCAGGCAGTGTGCATTTCCAATCCAGGACCGGGCTTCACCTCTGCCTGGCCCCAGTCAGAGAGGACAGAGGCTCTGAAAACTGCTGCAGAGATCATTCCAAAAGTGTCAGTAGGGTCATCACTGCTTCCAGCTGCTCTCAGTTAGCCGGAGATAGGCAGGTAACGGCTCAGCTTCTTTATTGTCTCTTGGCCCCTCTTTTTTCTTATGCAACCCAAGGCCCAAAGTCCATTGGTGTGGAACTCTCTCCTCCTTGGTGGATACCAATGCCTTGCTTCTACATGAGGCTGGGGCAGAGTTAGTGAGAGCAGGACAGAGGAGAGCTGTAGGCTCTTCAGATCTCTTCAGTTTCTTCAAGTCTCACGGGGTTCTGTTGTCCCTTTGAGTGTTTCTGATTTCCAGCTTCAAGAGGGAAGATGAACAATGCCAAATACTTTTTCAGAAGATTTTGAGAAGAAGCCAACACACACACACACACATACCCCTACATATATAAATATGTATGTATGTATATGTGTGTGTATGTCTGTGTATGTATATATGTATATGAATATATATGTATATACATATATGCACACGCATTCTCTTTTATATTCTTTCTCTGATTTCTGTTTTTCTATCAACTTGGATAGATGGGTTTCCTTAATACCATTGCATGTATTAATTGTGGAACTGGTATTTGATATGAAGGTGGTGAAGTCTTGGCTGGAAAGCCTGGGTCTTTTCCTTATTAAGATAAAGTGATCAGAAGTTTTGTTACAACCTGAAAACCACATCCCCTAGACTAATACATTTAAGGGAGCAGATAAATAAAATTCTAGCCCAGTACCCTTCTCTTATGGTCAAAGTTCTGCCCCATGCTTTTTGCTTCTCCTCTGGGCAGTTATTAAAGTTGTCCTTGTGTGTGTGTGTGTGTGTGTGTGTAGCTATGTATGTACACACACATATATGTTCTGCCTCCCTTTGAGGCACACAATGGTACCCCCATGCTACATGTGGGGATAATCTTGCTCCTCAGGCACTCTGCATGTCATAGCAGAAAGTCTCTTCAAGGTCAAAGGAAAACTTGGGGAAGCATTTGGGGACATTTAAGCCTGTGTATGTTTACCTACATTTCCTGTAGTTTTGCCATTCTTATTTCCATTAGTAAAACTTCTGGGAGGGGTTGGGCCTCTCAGAAACAGCAACTTCAAATATTGACGACATTCACGGCCATAGAAAAATCAAGCACTTAAAGGTTGAATAGGTCTGTATAAAATTAATGAAATGTCACCATTGGATACTATAGAGCAAGGATTCTTAACGTGGAGCCTGGGCACTTCCATGTTAATACACTGACTGCTGTCTTCAAATACAATCAATTTCTTTCATAATTCTGCATATTTTATTTTATTCATTGAAAGAAATCTCTCTGAGAAGCAGTCCTTAGTTTTGCCAGACAGCACATACAAAAGGTTAAAAACTCATATGAAGGCAACGTGACATGTTGCTACCATTGCTCTTGTTACCATTTGTTAATGTTGTTGTTGTTATAATTGTGGTAGTGGATAGATTGCTGGACTTGAGGTCAGAAAGACATGTGCTGCCATTGGCTACCTGGGAGACCCTGAGCGAGTCCCTTAACATTTATGTGCTTTAGACAGCTCTGGGCACAGGATGGCACAGAGGAAAGAATTCTGGATCTGGAGTCAATTGACTGGGATTTAAGTCCCAGCTCTGCCATTCTTGGATGTCACTTAATCTGTTTAGATCTCAATTCTGTCATCTATAAAGTAAGACAGGTTGGCCTCGATGGCCTCCCAACTCCCTTCCACTTCTCAGTCTAGGAGACAATTAATGAATTTTGATTTGTATTAGTCAGGGGAATTTGCTGCTCTGAAGAAGTTATAGACCCTTCTTGGACTCACTGCTATTTGGGTGGTTATGAGATTTGTTTAAAAACCAGTTTTTTCAGATACCATCAGTGTCCTCTGTCAGCTTCTGCCAAGTTCTGTCTGAGAAGGCAGAATGGCATCCCCAATAGCAGAGTGGGGGAACTCATACAAATGGACCTCTTCCTATCTTTGTGTGTCAAAATAATTCATCCCACTATAAACCAGATGAAAGACAAGAGGGAGCAGAGGGTATTCCAAGGAGAGGGTGAGGTGGTACAATTTAAGGGAAAGTAACTCACGAATAGGTAACTTGGAAGGAAGAACAACTGAGGGCTTGTGGGACAGGCTAGAGCCAGAGAAGAGATCTCTCCATTGTTATAGAAATATGTGGGTGATGAGGAAAAGAAAACATAGCAAGCAGGCAGTGGCATGTCCTGAAAGTAATAGTTCTGAAACCAATTTGTGGTACATATGGGGAAGAAAACAGGAGTTTTTGTAGCCATATTCTTATATACTATTGCACCGAGAAGTAAACCATTAGTCATAGACAGTATTTTCTCAAGTCCCATTAGATGTCTCTTGTTATAAATACCCAGATTAACTATAAAGGACATATGAAGAAAAGCACGTGCTGCATCCAGAGAAAGAACTGATAAATAGAAGTATGTATGGAATAATTATATATATATGTATATATGTATATATACATACACATACATATATATATGTGCATGTATATATGTATATATAGCAATATGTATGCAAATATATATACATGCCAATATGTATGCAAATATATATTATGTACGTAAACACATACATACCTATTTATGTCCAATGGTAGGCATCTCTAGGGTGGGGTGAAGGAAGAAAAAAAGGAAAAAAGAGAAATATATGTGATAACTTTATTATGTAATATGTAGTATGTAGTATGTGTTGTGTATGTATTTAAAAGGAATAGTTAGTTGTACATAATTGATTTGTAGTTTCATGTGCTATCATCTTTTAAAAATTATACTCCATTGTGGAAAAGCTTGTTTTGTTCCATAAATTAAAAATAAAATGAAATAGAAAAAAATAAAGATATTCCCAAAGTCAGCCAATCGGTAAACAGGTATTTTCTAAGCACTTTGTACCAGGCTCTGTATTTAACTCTGGGCATATCAGAAGCAAATGAAGGCAACAAAGGCAACAAACTTAGTCCTGGCCCTAAGGAACTTACTTTTAATGGGGGAGACATCTTACAACTAGCGAGGTACACTGAAATGATATATACAAAGTAGATGAAAGTAATCTGAAAGGAAAAAGCATTAATAGTTGGAGGGACTAAGAAAGGCCCCCTGCAGATGGTAGAATTTGAAATGAGTTTTGAAAGATTCCAGAGAAGCCAGGGAGTGATTGTGGAGGAATACTAACATTGAGTGGCAGTATGCTGCCCTTGCCAATGAAATTCATGTCGTGGCTCCTGTAGCTGCTCCCTTTTGAGAGGATAGAGAGAACTTATGGGTTTGATACATATCTCTGTTTTATTTATGGTTTTTAACAATGAACCTAAGGCCTTAGATTATATCTGGGAATATGCACTAAATGTATAAAATAAATGTTTCAAAACTATATCCTATTAAAAAAAAAAAAAACCAAACCAGACACTGTAGGAAGGATCTCTCAGGAGCAAGAGAGAGAACCATAGGAGTGAAGTCTACATTATTATTAGAAATCATGCCTACTTGTCACTCATCTGTCAACTCTTCTCATCCCTCTCTTTGGGTTATGGTTGAATGAGTGGGAGAAATGCAAATAAGGATCCAGTGAAGAAAAAAACTTAAAGAAAATAAGAGATTCCTTGGAAGCCAAATAAATCTTTAGTTTCTATTAATAACTTATTAACATGACACATTTTAAAAATAATGATTCAGTAGGGTATTGCCTAAAAGTTTTCCTTCCAACAAAGTATTGGATACATGTAAAAAAATCATATAAAATTTCTTAAAACGTACAATAGCAGAAGTAACCTTTTTAGATCCTCTGCATACTAATATCAGTGAACAAATAAAAATGATGTGTGCTCTCCAAAGGCGTTTGCCATTGTCATGAAAGGGGTCCTACACAGGCTCCCAGTAAAAGAGGGATTCTTTATAGACAAAGAGGTCTTCTAGATACATCCAGTGTGTAGAAGGTAATGTATTGATTTGACCAAATCTGAAAAGGCTGGAGTATCCTGTATTACATCCATAACCACTCTAAAGAGTTTGATGTTACTATCTCCATTAGTAAAGCTAAATGAATGAAGAATGTCTATTGTCCATTCTATGATATGCAGTTAAATGAATCAACCCATAAAGTCTGTACGGACACTGCAGATGGACAATGAACTTGGCCCATAATTGAACCAGAGGAGGAGAGTGGGTAAGATAATATTTGGAAGCTGTGTTTTTAGTGAACTCTAGCTTGTTTCTTAAACAATGGCCCATCTTTTTTTTTTTTTTTTTTTACCATTATTATTCTTCCAGGGATCCTCCATGACTGGGGACCATGGAATATAAAACTCTGAAAAGCATTAAAGTTGTGTATCACTCAGAAGACAGTGTGTGGTAGACATAACTAGGCTGCCACAGACTAGTAATGATTAATACATTAGTACAGGAGAAGCAGAGTAAAGGATGTTATCAGAGAAATGTGGAACTGGAAGACAAGACAGACTAGTCCTATAGAGAGTACGTGTGAGGAATAACCAATGAAGAGCTTGCAGGCTATACTGATAGTCACACAATGTTGATCAATGTAGCATAATATTTTTGGTTTGCTGGGTGGGACACCAGTTGTTTATCCTTCATACTTGAAAAGATTAATAATAGCAAGAGTGTGATGTCTTGACTTGAATACAAATTGGATTTAAGTGAGGCAGAACTGCACAAAGTCATCAGCCTCACTTTCTCCTCCAGAGTCATCAGAGTCCAGTGGCAAGACAAGGGTTAAGACAAGTGGCAATGGCCCTGGATACATACGGGTCACCAATGGGTCAAGATGGAGAAGAGAAGAAAGTATGGTGAATATGTGGATAATAGGTAGGGACAGAAGTGAGAGCTAGAAGGATCGGAGATCACAGTGAGGATACAGAACAGAAGAATGAGTCATAAGACAGAGGGAAAGATAGAATGATGAAAGATTATGGTTAGCTAAAGGAATTTAAGAATTCATGAACATGAAAGTGGAACACTTATGGGTGACAACAAGATTCAGGGCATGACCATGTCTGTGTACTGTTAAAGTGTAGGAGAGGAGTAAATCATGGAGAAGGAGTAGACTGGTTAATTAGGAAGATTATTTGAGTATCAATATGTGTGTTAAAGTGCCCTAGTATGAATGTAGGAATGGGGGTGGAGGAAGGACTGAGCTAGGCACTGAATTCATTGAGAAAGTAGGGAGAGTATTCTGGGAATCAATCTATAATAGCTAACAGAACCTCGAATAGGTGATAAATTTGGAATATATAAATCTCCAAAAGGGAGCAGTTACTCAGCATTGTGAGTAGCTGGAGAATCTGGATGTAGCAATAGGGATTAAGGAGTATTCTGAAATTCCCCACCATGATCAGTGAATCAGAAGATGTGGGTGGAAATGCACTCAGGACTGGAAATTGTGAAGGTGGAAATGACAGGATTTATATTTGATATGTGCAGTGAGTATGAGTGAGGAGTTGAGGATAGTATTATTTCAGAGCACAGTGGAAAGGGTAGGTAGATCTATAGCAGAAGAATTGAGAGATGGGATTAATGGGGAGATGGGAGTAAGAGAACAGAGTATTGGGGGTGGACAGAGTTTGTAGAATGACAGGGTCATTAGAACTGGGAAAGTACGATGCAGTGGGAGTATGCCAACCATTGACCAATGAGCCCAGGCAGATTATCAGTGACTGAGAGAAGACAGGTGAAGGAGACAAGGGAGTAACTGTTCAGGAACCTCTCTTGGCGCCCAACTTGCACAAATATAACCTCTGAAACTTACTGTGTGCCTTGGGCCATGTCACTTAAAGTCTCTGTCTCAGTTTTCTCATCTGTAAAATAAGTACAATAATTTTAGGAGAGAAGAGGTGTGAGTCATACAGGCTATGAACAAATAGATGGATTGCAGCGTGAAACACTGAAGGAAATACCTATATTAATGAGATCATAGATCCATTGTATTAATGATACCAAAGTATTAATTTTTTACTAGTTTAAAAAATATACTGTATTTTTATGTATTAATTTTTTTTTTTGCTTTTTGGAGAGGAGTAAGTAGGGCAATTAGAATTAAGTGACTTGCCCAAGGTCACACAGCTAGCAAATTTTAAGTGTCTGAGGCCACATTTGAACTCAGGTCCTCCTGACACCAGGGCCGGTGCTCTATTCACTGCGCCACCTAGCCGCCCCTATGTGTTAATTTTTATACCATAAAATGGTTTCAAAAAACTCAGTCCAAATTCCATTTTCTGTGGGAGGCCTTTCCAAGCTTCTCATGCCTCCCTTTTCTGGTTACTTTAATCTCTTTGTACATCTTGTACATACCTACTTATTTACATGCTGTCTCTCTTATTAGCATGTAAGTTTCTTGAGACCAACAACTGTTATTTCCCCCTTTTGGCCTTCCTTTCTATCCCCAACTCTTTGCATAGTGCCTGACCCATAGTGCTTTGGGATGAAATTCGGTGGAAGCTGATCATTACAGCTGGTGTATCAGTCTCCAACTGCTTTGGACAGATCTACAGAATGGAGGATGCTCTCACATTAGAAGTCACTTATCCATATTTTCAGTCTAAAGGATAGTTGACCCAATTCTAGAGGACTCAGATGAAACATTATTTCCTCTTGAGAGAGAGAGATGACGACGTTGAACTCAGAGTGGAGATTTGAGACATATGGTTTCAGATGTGGGCAGTTCAGGAATTTGTTTTGTTGGACAACGCATATTTGTAACAGGAGTTTTGTTTCATTGACTTTCTCAACAAGGGAAAATTGGAGGGGGGAAGAGAGAAGGCATATCTTTGTTTGAAATGGGAATAAAATTTAATAAAAATTATTTTAATGAAAGCAAAGATAAAGAAGATTCTAAAAAGGATCCTGTTAAAATTATCTTTACATTTTTAAAGTTTCCAGTACCTGGTACAGTGGTTCTCAACCTTCCTAATGCTACGACCCTTTAATACTTGTATGTGGGCGTATCTGCATGTGTGCGGACTCTCCTGGAGACAGATAGAGGAGCCATGTCTCGGTTCCTAAGACCATTGGAAGTATATGTTTTCCGATGGTCTTAGGCGACCCCTGTGAAAGGGTCATTCAACCCCCAAAGGGGTTGCGACCCACAGGTTGAGAACCACTGACCTAGTACACAGCCTGGCATGATGCAGGTACTTAAAAATGCTTGTTTGCACTAACATTTATACAGAGCTTTAACGTTTGCCTGGTTCTTTATAAATATAATCTTATTTTATCTTCCCCACAATTTGAGGAGGTGGATACTATTATTATCTCTATTTCATTGAGGTGGCCTGAGATCAAGCGACCTTCCCAGTCTCACACAACTCACAAGTATCAGAGACTTGGTTTGTACTCAGGTCATTCTGATTCCAAGACCAGCACTCTGTCCGCTTCGCCATCTTGCTTTACTGATTGTTAAAATAGACATCACTAAAGTTAAGGGCACTTTATTTGTTGGGAAACATCGAAGACCTTTACTTGGGGCCAGTTTAAGCTTGCTATGGATACAATTTCAACATGATTGGTTACTTGACTGTCCCATCCTCAGCAAAGAAGAAACAACAGATTAGAAAGAGAAATGGAAGGTACTAAAGGAGACTAATTGACAGTATCATTAATGAAAACCAACCACCTCACAGGGAGTAAAGAAATGAAACTATTAGAAAACACCAAATGCAATCTTCAAAAAGTATATACCTGTAGACCTTTGGTCTAAGGCAGTGGTTCTCAACCTGTGGGTCACGACCCCTTTGGGGGTCGAACAACCTTTTCACAGGGGTCACCTAAGACCATTGGAAAACATATATTTCTGATGGTCTTAGGAGCTAAGACACTGCTCCTCTATCCGTCTCCAGGTGGGTCTGCCCACATGCAGATACGCCCACATATGAGTATTAAAGGGTTGCGTCATTAGGATGGTTGAGAACCACTGGTCTAGGGACAAATAATTATACACACCTCAGCAGCCACTGAAGGACTTACTGTATTATTATAGTAGTGCATAATAACTGATATTATATTGATAACTGAGCATTATCAAGACAAGTTATATTGTGATTCATTGTGTAAGAAGATAGGCAAGATTTCTATAAAAATAGTTTAAGTAGAAAAAGGTTTGACATTTTAAGGGTTAACTTCCAGTTGTATGGAAAGTTTCTGTACATGAAGCCCTGATGATGCTGGATAATAAGCAACCTCCATTTCCTTCTGTGGGACTGAACCAAATAATCTCCAAAGAGCTTTTTAGTTTGAAATTTTATGAAACTATAAATAATGCATTATTGTGATACCAATGTAAAACAGACATAAAAATGAATTTCTTACTATAAAAATGATTCATATTTTTATATAATCAAGGCTTGATCATTCGGGGGGCATTGGATGATGGAGAGGGAAGGGTGCTGATTAGCAAGCTTTCAGAAGGATACTTTTGGTTCTATTCCTCCTCTTTCATGCTGCCTACCTCATGGCAATTATTTCACTGCCTGTTTCCCCTTTCAGCACATGATGAGTCAGGAAAGAGGCTTAGACCCAAAATAGCCCATTTAGGTATCTGTGGGCTGCTCTAGCCTAAAGGTTTAGTGAGGGAGGAAATTTAGCTTGCAGAATGCCAACTTTTTTTTTTTGTTATCTATTGATTTTCTCAGTCTGCTTTCCCTTTCCACTCCTTTCTTTATGTTGCTTATATCTTAGTTACCTTAGATAAAGGTGCCCACCAAAAGACAAATAAGTAATCAACAATTTTCTTCTGCAGATTGTCTAATATCTATGGGATCCCTCAACTGTTTATTTTTTTTTTCCTACAAAAGAGAACATCTTGATTTCTCAGTATAGTCAGTACAAGCTAGATCGTGGTATAGTTACGAGTCAAGTGTGGGTAATAATGAATAGAACAGAGAATTTTTACTTTTTTTTCTCTACTTATTACTGAGTCATTTCCCTTCTACTTCTAATAAGTTTTCTCTGTATGTATTAAAATGTATTTTTATTTTTACTCTCTCATGTATCTTAAGCTTTAAACAATTAGTTTAGAGAGCACATCTGGAAAATTTTAAAATGCTGGACATAATTAACCTTTTCTAAAAGTATTGATTTTATTTGATTTCTCAATCTCTATGGATCAGCAAGAAGGAAGGGAATTACCCTCTAGGTAAAATATGAATTACCAAAACCTTTTTTTCTTCAAAAAAATTAATTTTTTTTACCCCCTTCCCATTGGAAAAGGAAAAAAGAAACTTTGTAACAAACCTCTACAGTCAAGAAAAACAAATTCCCAGGTTATCTGCATCTGAAAATGTATATCTCATTTGACTTCATTGCTAGGGGTTGGGTAGCATGTTTCCTTATGTGATCCTCTGGTAATCATGGCTGGTCATAGAATTGGTCATAGTTCTTAACTCTTACAAAGTTGTTTCACTTTAAAACATTTTTTTGCCAGATATACCATTCTCCTAGTTACTTCACCCTGCATCAGCTCACACAATCCTCCCAGGTTTCTCTGAAACTGTCCCTTTTATCATTTCTTATCATGTTATAATATTCAGTTGTATTCATAGACCATAATTTGTTTAGCTATTCCCCCAATTGATGAGCAATCACCCCATAGTTTCCAGTGCTTTGCTATAACAAAAAAGTTGTTTTATAGACACACACACATTTATCTTCCTATATATAGGAAATATAGGAAAACTGTTTTCTTTATATTGCAGTTATGAAATGGGAATTCACTGTGTGAAAACTCTATCAGTGCCAAGCAACTCATATACAATGTATAGTCTTAAGGAATTGCTTACAGTTAATGAAACCTTAAGCGGTTTGCTCAGACTTACACATTTAGCATGTAAGCAGGACCTGAGATCAGGTGTATCATTTAAGCCATATTATCTCTCAACAAAACTTACTGGATATCCAATTTTAGAATGTGATTATCTTAGACTGAGATAAGGCTTCTCTTTTACAATCTTTTTCACCACTAGCACCCAAGTTCCTGAATGGTATTGGAGAGGTTAGGGAAAGAAGAATAGGTACTGTGCATCTGATTTCATTGGTATAGGAAATCTACAGCCAATGCACCATTAAAAAAAAAAAATCAATGTAGGTTAGCACCATCTCTGCTACATAAAAGAGTTAATAACTTAAAGATTCACCTCGAACCCTGAGAATTTATGTTAATCACCTAGCACTACAGAACTGGTTTGTCAGAAGCAGACTTTAAATCTGGGTCTTCTAGTCTTCAAGACATTTCTCTAGTCATTACGCCATGCTGTGTCTAGCCAAGTGATAGAGAGCTAGACTTGGAGTCAGGAAGACCTCCCAATCATGCCTTAAACTCAAATTGGCTGTGTCATCCTAGGCAATTTACGTAATCTTTCTGAGCCCAAGTTTTTAGTCCAACTTTCAATCGTAATATTAGCATAATAAACACACCAACCTCCCTGAGCATAGGAGATAACATATGTAAAGCTCTTTGCAAACCTTAATGTGCCTTATGAATAGCTCAATAAAATCAACCATAATACCAAGCAAAAAGGACAGGAACAATCAGGACAGGAGAATTCAAACTTAAATGCGTTATTGTTCTAAGTAGCCATTTGTTGTTCAGTTCTTTATGATAGATCTATATTGCCCTTTTCATAATGAAGATGAGAAGCTCATTTGCATTTCCTCCATGGACAAGAACAATTTGTTCAAATTCTATTAGATTTTAAAATGAAAAAATAACCCTATTTAGTATATAATACCTGCTAGTATAAAATATATACTATAAAATACCTGGTAGCACACCTGCTAAAACAAAGCCAAGAACTGTATAAACAAAATTATAATTTTTTTTACAAACAGCATCAGATTTAAATAATTAGAGGGATGTTAATGGTTTGTGGGTAGCAAGAACCATAATAAAAATGAGAGTTTTGCCCAGACTATATTCAATGCTATCCCAATTAAATTAGAACTTTTTTTTTACTGAATTAAGAAAAAATAATAACTGAATTGATTTAGAAAAAAAAAATCAAGAATATCAATGGAAACAATGAAAAAAAAGTATAAATAAGAAGGAGGATTAACAGTACCAGCTCTTCAAACTGTATTATAAGACAGTAATTATCAAAGCTATTGGGTATTGGCTAAGAAATAGAAAGGCAGATCAATGGAATAGAGTAGATATTCAATTTACAGCAGCAAATAAACATAATAATCTTGTGTTTGACAAGTTCAAAGTGAAGGTTTTGGGAAAGGATCCGTTAGTAAGGTAAAAAATTGTTGGGAAAAGTGGAAAGCAGTATGGCAGAAGCTGGACATGGAACAATATCTCACACCATTTACCAAGATAAGGTCAAAATGGATACATGACCTGGATATCAAGAGAGATTTTACAAGAAACTTAGAAGAACATGGAACATATTACTTAGACTTATGGATAGGTGAACAATATGTGAACAAACAAAAGACAGACAGCAAAGTTATGTGTGAAATGGATAATTTTGATTACATTAAATTAAAAAGGTCTTGAACAAAGAAAACAAATATATAGTCAGGATTAGAAGGAAAGCAGAGAACTGGGAAGATTGTTTATAGACAGTTCATCACATAAAGGTCTCATCTCTAAAATATATAAAGAATTTTGTTAAATCTATAAGAATAGGAGTCATTCTCCAGTTGATAAATTGTGAAAGGAAATGAACAGACAGGTTTCCAATGAAGAAATCAAAACATTTTATAGTCATATGAAAAAATGCTATAAATAATTATTGATTAGAGAAATTCAGATTAAAACAACCTTGAGATATCATTTAATATCTACTAGATTAACTAAAACAATAGAAAGTGAAAGTGACAAGTGTTGGAGGGATGTGGAAAAATTGGGACACTAATTCTTTGTTGGTTGAACTGTAAAATGATCTAACCATTTTGGAGAGCAATATGGAATTATGCCCAAAGAGTTATTAAACAGTTATTATACTGTCTTATAAATTTAAGACCTGGTATTGTTTATTAGTCTATTTCCAAAGATGATTAGGGAAAAAGGAAAAGCACCTATATGTTCTAAAATGTTTATGAAAGCTCTTTTTGTGGTGGCAAAGAACTGGAAATTGTGGGGTTGCCCATCATTTGGAAAAAGGCTGAACAAGTTGTGGTACATGATTGTGATGGAATACTACTGTGCTATAAGAAATGATGAACTCAATGATTTTAGAAAAGACACGGAAAGACTTGAACAAAATAATAAATAGCTAAGTGAGTAGAACCAAGAGAACATTGTATACTATAATAAGCATATTGTTTTAAGAATGATTTTGAGCAAATAAGTAATTTTGACTCTTATTAATACCTACATTAACTATAAAGGACATATGAAGAAAGACACTGTCTGCATCCAGAGAAAGAACTGATAAATAGAAGTATGTATAGAATAATTTGTGTCTAATGGTAGCTATCTCTAGGGTGGGGATCAGGGAGGGAAGAAAAAAAGACATTTATATGATAACAATTTTCATGTATATTTGAGATGAATAGCCATTTGTGCATAGGAGATTTGTAGTTTCATGTACAATCATCTTTTTTATTGTATTATGTTACAGAAATGCTTATTTTATTCTATAAATTAAAATAAAATTTAAAAAGTCATGAAAAAAACAAATTGTATTTGAAAGAGAAATTGTATATACTATAAGAAGACTTTATCCACAATACAGTTGTCTTGTCAGGGAATCTCTTACAAGGGGATGTGGAATTTGGTTTGCTGAGTTAAACATTTTTTGAAAGAGAAAATAAAAAAAAAGAAATCTGCCTATATCTTTGAACAGAAATAGGCAAATAGGTGGATAGAGAGTTGGGCCTGGACCCCGGAAGAGTTGGGTTTTGATTCTGCCTTATTCATGTTCTAGTTATGTGACAAAGGCAAGTTACTTAACCTCTATCTGCCTCAATTTCCTTTTCTGTAAAATGGGGAGAAAAATTGTACCTTTTTCCTAGGGTTGTTGTGAGGATCAAATAAAATAATATTTATAAAGCATTCTGCAGAAATTAAAGTACCAGATAGGAACAACAAGCATCCTCATTGTTATAATTATTAGACAGTCTTCTATACAGGCAGAAGAATAGATTTTTTTGCAGTTCCATTCAGTCCCATGATACCAAGAATCTGATCCTAAAAATGTGTTGTTAGAAACTTTATCTTGTTAGAAAAGATCAACAAGTGATGTTTGATGGGTTGCTTCTATCTAATCCTATTGATTTTTTCAAAGGACATATTTCCATAGATTGCAATAATCTGAAATCATTTCCAGAAGAACAATTTAAGCATTCTCCTTATGACTTAAAATGCATAAGATGGGTTTTTCTCCTCTCTGTGCATTCATTTTCCATTTTATTGAGCCTAACTTTCTTTTTCATGTGCAAGAGGGCAATTATTCTCAGAAAGGGATGGGCCTAGCCTCAGCTCTTTTCACGCTATAATTTTATTTTCTGAAATCTGCCTGTAGGGGCCATTTCAGGAATTTCTAGCCTGCAGGCACACAGTAGACTGACCACCTCACTATCTTATTGGCCATATACTTTTCAATACAGCTCATCCCCTGTCCCCATCTTGTCCTAGGAAGCCTGGAGAGAGTGGCTGAAGCACCATAGTGGTGCTTCTGTTTTGGTCCTATGCTCGGCCACTTTTCTTATGTAGTTTTCCTTCCTCTGTGGAAGCTGTTTAGTGTTGTTATACTCATTGTCAAGGGTTAGTGTCCTCAGGAAAGCCTCCTATCTCTGATCAACCTGTAGGGAGGAGAAAAATGACATCAATATGTTTGAAAGAATGGTCAGCTTTCCATGGACTTAGATCTAATGGAGACTTTCTGCATATGTGTTGAAGTAATGCAATTTCTGGGTCAAATGGCTCTAAGACTATTTCTCTTCAAGAGCTATTTTTGCTTTAAAGCTTTCCTTCCCTACTTAGTCTTTTTTCTTCCTTAAAGATCCTTTCCTTACATTTGGCAGAAATCTCACACCTCTTTTGTATCTGCTGTGCAATTTCAGGGCTTATCTTCTCCCATTCTTATTAGAAAAGGATGTGTATTCAACTTGCATATCTTGCTTCTGCTGGTCAATACATGACTGGAAATATTGGATGGTATCAATAATCTTTGGCAGAAGCTCTATGAAGGAAAACTAAATAGGACTTATGGGGGACAAAGAAAGTGAAATATTCTTATTCAGTACAAAGGATGCCTTGTATTCTGTTACTCAGTTCAACGCAACACTTATTAAGCATGTTCTTTGTGAAAAGCATGTACTAGACACTGGGGAGATGTGAAGTTTGGGTGAGAAACATGGAGCTAAGAAATATGGAGGAGACCACTCATATACAAATAACTATAATAACACATGATATATGGTCAGTGCCTTAGAACTGGTGTAAATCCTATCTTAAAGATTTAGGGAATGGGAACTTTCATTGCTAACAGAAATGGGATAGTGAAATTAGGAATGACTTTTTGGAAGAGCTATGTTGAGCTGGGCTTTTAGGAATGGATAGGAATTCAGTAAGGAAAGAATGTGGAGGAGAGCATTCCAGGTATAGGGGATAAAGAAAGACATAGAGGTGGGGAAGTACAAGGTCTGTACAGGGGACTGTTGGAGCTACTGATGGACAGAGCTAGAATAGCAGTAGAGATCAGATGAACAATTTCATGTATTCGTACAAATTTACTTTAGAAGTTACTCCAAACTGGCATTATTGCAGCAGTTCAGATTGAGCTAGGGTCTGATTCCCCAAAATTCAAACCAAATTTGAAAAAGTGTCTTTCCAGCCCAAGGGGAATGGAATAAACATTCATATGACACCTAATATGTGCCAGTCACTATGCTAAGCACTGTACAAATACTATCTCATTTGATCTTCACAACCTTGTGAAATAGTTCTTTTATTATCCTTACTTTATAGTTGAGGAAACTGAGGAGAGGTTGATCTGTGTAGGATCACATAGCTAAGTAAATATCTGAGGCACAATTTGGACTCAAGTCTTCCTTATTCCAGGCTCAACACTCTATCCATGGTGCCACCTAGCTGCCTACGTAGAGATTTTAAGATATACCCAGAGAACAGTGAAAAGCTTATAGCAGAAACCAATTATCGCTTAATTGTTTCTCCTAAGCAGCTAGAAATTAACAGTGCTCTAATCTATGGTCATTTGCACAAATGATTACCCTTTGGTGTGTTTTCAAACTGTGATAGTATTCAGGTGGAAGAAGAACCACACTGATTGAGTTTCTGTCAGGAAGTTCATCGGCATTTTTAGGATAGACCCAATTAGCCCTTGACAAACAAGTTATTGCACTTCCCTTATTATGTTGAATTTCCTCTGATTTTTGTCCTGTTACCAGGAAGGAAGGTATTATTTGTGGGGTCCTGTGAGTCTTGTAGTCATTGATAACTGTCACTAAGTTATTTATACTATTTTAATTCCAGGGCTTTCATTGCTGTGAGTGAGGCATTTTTTTGCTTCTTTTCAACATATATTAGAGAGTTGAGTGCTAGTGTCTAAAGCAGGTGGGAAGAGGCAGAAGTGGCTGAAAGGAGGTGAATGATTAACAGATGGAGATAATGACACAATTTCACATGTTTTACACTGGTGAAGATTTACATAAAATCTGAGAGAATTCTGTAAGATAGGAATCCCAGAAAAATGATCAGAATGTACCTTTTCATGATCATTTTCTCAACCAATCAATATCATCATCATCAATAACATCTTGTTTTGTTCTTGTTCATGTTTTTGCTTCATTCTTGTTATTTTTCCCCTTCTCTTCTTCCTCCTCCTTTTCTTCCTCTCTGTCTCCTTCTCCTCCATCTCCTCCTTCTCTTCTTCCTCTTCTTTTCCTCTTCCTCCTCCATCTCCTTCTCTTCCTTCCCCATCCTCTACTACCACATCTATTATCATCATTGCTGCTGTCATGAAGTCCAAACCTTATTTGTTAAAATTACAGTTCAACTGACATTCCCATCATGGAGTAGAATGTGCTGGCAGTGGTCCCTCCTCCTTAATTTCCCTTTGGGACTTTTTTTATGAGTGACATTCTGCTACCACTCACCCAGGGACTTCAACTTTATCCTCCCATAAGTCCCTTTTTAGGGAATTCATCATAAATAAATACCTTCCAGGGATCTCAAAGCCTGGGGGAAATGAAAAAGGCACCTTTTCCTCAAAATCTGGGAACTCGTCCATCAAAGTCAGAATGCAGTTTCCTACTGCATGATAGATTAGCTAGAAAGAGAGTGAAGAAGGATCCAATTCCATCATGGTCAATAACCTCAAAGGAGAGGTCATCTTTTCTTTTAAAGTCTTTTGGACAATATGACTTAAATTGAGAGAGTTTGAGTAGCAAATTTCATACATAAGTGGATCTCCCAATATTTCAAATTGATGAAAATCTCGCCTTGCAAAAATCCCTTCCCATCATGGGGACAAGAAGAAACAAGAAGTTACAGCCATGGTTTACATTTATATGACCTGCTTTCTGAACCAGAGAAAGAGAATCTACAACATGGAAACTTTCTTCACTATCACAGACAGATGAGAAGAGAATGAGGAAGAGGATAAAAGAGTGAGACAACAGGGAGAAGGGGAAGAAAGAAAATCAGAAAAAGGTGAGGACAAATAGAGAAAAAAGAAAGATGGGTGAGAGAGATGGGATATCACAAACAATTACCTCAGTTGTGCTTCAATGACAACAATAACACAATTGACTGATTTTTGATCTAGGCAATTTTTTCCATTCACCAGTGAACATGTCATGTAGTAAAGCATCAGAAACCTTGCTTATGTCAAGATAGATGAGATCTTTCTCCTCTTCTCAGTCTGCCAAGGTTGTCACTCAAGCTGACAGGACTTTATTTTATGAAGACGTGCTGGTTGTCAGGCACTACCCTTATCACATCAAGCAGATTGTAAACTGATTTTGTGATTTTTTTTTCTCTCGTGGTATTGTCCTGTTTATAGAGTTTATGCTTACAAGTCTACTTTTCAGGGTTATCCCTTTTTTTTTTCCTTTTTAAGCACAGGTACACATGTTAGCATCTTTTTTTGTGTTCAAGAATTTTTCCATCTTTCATGAAATTCCATGAAATTTGAGAGCTTCTTCATTGAAATCAGATTGTATCTCCATCTCATTGGTGAGAGTCTTGCTTGAACCAAGCTTCAACCTTGGGTTACGCAATCATCATGGAAGACAAGAAGGTTCAATATAATACGGAAGTTCTTAGTTTCCTGGTGATGGAGTGGGGCTGCTCGAAAAAAAGGAAAGGGCAGTAGAAACCAAAGGTGGGATATCAAAGGTGCCTAATTTCATTTATTTCCCAGTTTGTCCAGCAACTGACCATCTCCTGCATCTAGAAGATAAGTTCTAGGTCTTTGGAAGGATTTATCTACTGCTGAGAAAAAGTGATTCCTTGAGGTTCCTAAGTGGTCTAAGTGAAAATGTGCTTCAAAACTAGTCTCTGATTTCATCCCCAACATCTCATCATCTGAACCTGACTTTTGTTTGCTATGTGGTCTGACATGCCAGGTGAACAGTAAGTATTACACACAAAAAACTAGGTTTGGCTTCATGTACAGGTTTATCTACAACTGCAAATTAATGGGATATCAATGATTGTACTAGTCAGACCAAGGTAAATTTAACTAGAGTGAATCAATTGACTAAATTCTAGTCTCTACTATAAGATTAACTGCTATGTGGTCTAGAAAGAGCATTGTACCTAGAGTCAGAAGACCTTAGTAGGGAGTATCATAAGTTTCTTTGTAGGGGAAAGAAAGAGATGAGGAATTTGATAATTGTCAATTAGAACTTGAACAAGCTAGCATTTTATCATGGGGACAGGCAAAAAAAACCCTGCCATGATATAAATAAGTAGAAACTGGTGGGTGTGAATAGCACCTAGAACAGAGGCATGGTGGTTAGAGAAATGGAAGGAAGTGATGGGGTCCTGGAGGTCACCCAGAGGTCAGAAGAGAAAAAAGATAGGGGTATAAAGGCTGTTGATGCCAAAAAAAAGTAGCAATACATGAAATGGTCTAAGAAGAGAGGGGAAAGAAGAAAAGAGAAGGTGGAAAGTGGCTGGCACTTGGATTCTTCTTGAGACCCTCTCAGGGACAAGAGCTATGGGCAGCTTTTGTTTGACTGGAATATGGTTTGGAAAGAATATACCAAATTTAAAAGGAGCAGAATAGATTAAAAGGAGTGTAGTCTGTTTACTTAAGGAGATATAGTCACATATGGAAATACATAAATTGGAATGGGAAACAAGAAATTGAGTGAGGGTCAATGGGAGCTAAGTGGTACAGTGGATAGCATGCTGGACATAGAGTCAAGAAGGCTTCACCTGAGTTCAAATCCAACCTTAGACACCTGCTTGCTTTGTTAGTCAATAAACATTTATTATACACCTTCAATGTGATGGGCACTGTGCTAAGGATGGGGAATACAAAGAAAGGGAGAAGACAGCCTCTGCTCTTGGGAAGCTTGAAATCTAATGGCAGAGATGACACACAAACAATTATTTATAAACAAGACATATCTATATCTATATTTTATGAATTAGAGATAATCACAAGAGAAAAGTAAAAGAATTAAGAGAGATTAGAATAACTTTCCCATAGAAGATCAGATTTTAAGGATTTGAAGGAAGTCAGGGAATCCAGGAAGCAGTGGTGAGGAAGGAGAGGATTTTATGTTTGGGGAATAGACAGTGAAAATACCTCAGGCTGGGAGATGGAGTGTATTAGTTGAGGAAGAGTGAGAAGACCAGTATCACTGTACTGAAGAGTATTTTGGGGTGGGAGCCAGTGGGAGGATGTGAGGTATAAGAAGACCAAAAATGGGGGAAAGTTATGAACATCTAACAGAGAATTTTATATTTGATTTTGAAGGCGGGCAGGTTATACAAACCAAACAGGATTTAAAATTTGATTTGGAAGGTGATAGGGAGCCACTGGAATTAACTCCTTTCTTGCTCAGTTTCCTTACCTTTAAAAATGGAATAATAATAGCACCTCTCTGCCAGTGTTGTTGTAAGGATTGGATGCGCTAATATCTGTAAAGTGCTTTGAAAACCTTAAAGTATTATGCAAATGGTTTTCATTAATAACAATAATAATTTTCTGGGAATATACTGCTGACCAAATAGGCAGAAAGAGGAAAATAAATGAGTTTAGAAAAATGACTGTAAACCTGTCACAGAAGTGTGGTATAGTACTAATGGGAGACATCTATCATCAAGATATCTTCTACAAGTTTCCCTTTCTTGCATATATTTTCTCTATTGATGAGGACATTCTTTAGCAATGGAAAGGATAGACACAAAGTGGTAAACAGGGAGAAGAAATCCAATATGTATGATGAGATAGAACGAAAACACCTATCCACCCTAAATGAGTTCAAATCTTTAGGACTAGACAAGCTACAATTCAAGATACTGAAAGGACTGAGGATGTACTAATCACTGAGCTGTTAGTGATCTTAAAAAATACTGGCAAAAGGGAGAGATGCTGCAAGACTGGAAATAAGCCAGTGGTCCTATTTAAAAAAAAGTGGGAGGAGGGAGAAGATGGATTCTTAAGAGTATCTGCTGATGCACTTAGCTGTAATTACTGGCAACATTCTAGAATATATTATTAAATGAATGGTTTGTGAATAAGTGGGAAACTAAGAAAGGGTGATGACTAAGAGCTCAGCAGAACAAGCCATGCTAGGCTAACTTCATTTCCATCTATGTGTCTGTCTGTCTGTCTATCTATCTATCTATCTATCTATTTTCTATCTATCTATCTTCTATCATCTATCTATCTACATATATATAATCTTAATTTACATAAATTTATCTAAATATGTTTCATTGATCCCTTTTGTTTTTACATCACAATCATTTTGTTGGAGATTAGCCACCTCCAGTATTTACTCCCCCATTCTCCCTACCCCCAGCTTTTCTTTGTAACAAATGACAGGTTAGTAAAAGCAATCAACACATTGATTTTTTAAGACTGTGTGCAAAATTCTTTACCTATAGTTTTCTACTTCTATGATGAGAAATGAGAGTTGCTTTTCCTCATCTCTTCTCAGAGATCAATGTTCATCATTATAACTATTCATATCTCAGCTTCATTTTGTTATTCTTTCATTTATATCATTAGAGTTATTTCCCATTTTTTTTTGGATCTCCCTACTTCACATTTCATCAGTTCATACACATCTTCTTGTGTTTCTCTGAATTTCTCAAAGTTATAATTTCTTACAGTTAATAACATTATTTTACATTCTTTTTTTCATAATTTGTTTAGTCATTACCTAGTTGTGATGAATACCCACTATGTATCCACTTCTTTGCTATCATGAAAAGTGATTTTTAAAAAATATTTTAGTATAGGTGGCATCTTTTCTTTCTGTGTTTGACCTTCTTGCAATATATATCAGTAGTGGAATCCCTGTGTCAAAGAATACCAATAATTCAGTAACTGTTCCAAATCATAGCTCTACCAATCATGTATTAATATATTTATTATTCTGCCATAATGCAACATTGTCAAAGTCTTGAGTACAATGTTGTTTTGATTTCCATTTCTTTTTTTTCCAAAAGTTTATTTTAGACTCAAATACCAGAACACAAATAGAGAAAAAGAAAAGAAACAAAAACATATCATAAACTTAAATATTGGAACTTAAGTACAAAGTTAGAGAGAAATGAATGTCATATGCATAGCAGAACATGAGAGGATTCAAAATATATAACAATAAATTTTCATTTCAAGAAAGCCTATGTGATGGGGGCAGCTAGGTGGTGCAGTGAATAGAACACCAGACCTGGAGTCAGGAGGACCTAAGTTCAAATTTGACCTCAGACACTTAACACAAAACTAGTCCTGTGACCTTGGGCAAGTCACTTAACCCCAATTGCCCTCCAAACACACACACACACACACACACACACACACACACACACACACACACAAGAAAGCCTATGTGATAAATAATACTCGTGTTGAGAATTGTCCATCTTTTCTTTGCTTCCTTGTGAATTTTCTTTTGTTCTCTGCTGGGCACTTTTTTACTTTGTTCTTTTTTCCCCTCTCCCCAAGCCCACGGAGAAGACCACAATAAAGTTTAGATATGTTTCTCTTTAGCTATAGATATACATACACATATACATACACATACTGTCCCAAACCTATTCTACTCCTGACCTTTGTTTTTTATGTATGATTATATATTAGTTTTGTTTTGTTTTGTTTTTGCTTTTTGGAGGAGGAAAGACAGGGCAGTTGGGGTTAAATGACTTGCCCAAGGTCACATGGCTAGTAAGTGTTAAGTGTCTGAGGCTGGATTTGAACTGACTCCAGGGCCATTTCATTGGTCTATTCACTGCACCACCTAGCCGCTTCTGTGATTACATTTTTTGTTTTCTATCCCTTCTGCTTCCTCTACTTTGCTTCTATCCACTACTTTGCCCTCCTATGACTTGCCTACCCCCCTCCAAGGATTCCCTCCCCTATCCTCCCATTCCCATAAATCTAAACACCCTTCTACACCCCTATTTACCTATTCTCTCACCCTCTCGTCTAAAGATTCCTCCCTTGTCCTCTCCCCCTCCCTATGCCCTACTGTTTTATTTCTTCTGAATTTAGAAGACTTTATGCTCTTCTAAATAAATATATGTGTGTTCATATATATAAATATATATATATGTATATGTATGTATATAAAAGTTATTGTTCCCTCTTAAGCCCATTCCCAATGAAAGTAGGTTACTAGAACTACCAGCCCTACTCCTGGATCTGATTCCTCTGTATCAATTCTCCCTTTTGCACCTCAAATAATTACTCTTTTAAGTTGTTCCTAAATGGTTTTACTTTTTAAATTCATATCATTCTCAGGTTTACCCCAATCTTTCTTATAAACTACCCAATTATTGATAAAAATCTTAGATATCCATTTTACATATATAAAAAGTAAACAGTCTATCCTTATGCGTCCCTTATATTCAGTGTTTGTTATGTGCCTTATATTTCTCTTGGTTCTTGTATGTTGAATCTTCTATTAGGTTCAGAATTTTTTTTTTTAAACAAAGACTTGGAAGTCTGAGAGTTTATCAAATATCCATTTTTTTTCATTCAGCATAATATTTAAGTTTGCACGGTATGATATTTTTGCCTGGATATTTTTGTTCTTCTATATATTGTGTTCCAAGACCTATGGTCCTTTAATGTCTGTGCTGCTAGGTCTTGTGTAATTCTAATTGTGGCACCATCATATTTAAATTACTTTAATCTTGATGCTTTTTTCTTGAGCTGGGGATTTCAGAATTTGACTATCATATTCCTATGAGTTTTCCTCATAGGATCTCTTTTAAGTGGTAATCCATGGTTTTTTTTTTTTTTCTATTTCTGCTTTCCCCCTTGTTCTAATACTTCAGGACATTTTTCTTTGATTATTTCTTCAATTATTGTATCAAGATTCTTTTTTTGATGATAATTTTTGGTTAATCCAATTATTTTTAAATTTTTTCTTCTTGATCTATTCTCCAAATTGGTTGTTTTTCTTATGTTCCACTTTCTCTTCTATTTTTTCATTATTCATATTTTGCTTAATCATTTCTTGGTCTCTTATGATTTCACTGGCTTCACTCTGCACAAATCTAATTTTCAAGGTGTCATTTTCTTCCTTAAGCTTCTGAATCTCCTTCTCTAATTGGTTGACTTTCCTCCCATAACCTTCTTGTTTTTCTTGGATTATTCTTATTTTCTTTTTTAGTTTTTCCTCTATCTCTATCATTTGATTTTTGAAGTCTTCTTTAACATCTTCTATGAATTCTTTTTGGGCAGGTGACCATTTAACGTTACTCTTTGGGAGTTTCTTTACTTCAATATCCTTCTCTGAGGATTTCCTCTATCAGTGGTCAAAAGGTAAAAACAGATAGTTCTCAAAAGAACTGCAGACTATGGAATTAACAGCCATATGGCCATATGGAATACTGCTCTAAATCACCAATAATGAAAGAAGTGGAAATCAAAGCGGATTTTGGGAAGATGACAGAGTAGGGCAGAAAATTCTGAGCTCTCAAGATTTTCCCCCACAAAAGAGTTAAAATAGAGCCTTAGAGTGAACAAAGTGTGAGTGGAGATAAGAACAGGGGCATAACCAGGGTCCTCCCAGGACAATTTGAGTAGATAAGTAGAAAAATTTTAAGAGGAGGTTTTGTACATGTGAGAGTAAACACCTCCAGGCTAGGTTCCAGCAAGTGTCTAGCCTCTTAAACAACAAGCAGTAAGCCCTGGGGTTAGTTGATTTGAGAGGCTGCAGGCGCCCCAACCACCAGAACTTTTACCCCCAAGATAGTGAGGGAAGATAGTGAGGGGAGTTGGGTATCTGAGCCCGGGAACACTGAGGGAACTTCTGCTGACTAGTAATGCCAGATCCAGTTGTGCTGCAAAGAGCAATGGGGGCTAAAAGTACAGTCCTGGTGAGTACAGAAGCAATGGGGCAGAAAACCTCAGTCTGTGAGCACTTACAGGAGACTGGAGGTTTGGCTTTGGCTTCAGACTGAAGATCTGAGGCAAGAGGCACCATTCCCCACACTCCAGGGCTAAAGGTGACTACAAATAATTAGGATATTACCACACACAAAAAAATGCACAGGCAAAGGAGAAAGAGTCCAACTCTAGAAACCTATTATGGGAAGAGAAATAATCAGGGTTTCCTCTATCCCTCCCTACCTCTTTCCCTTCTTGCCTCTCTCTTTTCTCCCTTCCTCCCTTCCTTTCTTCCTTCTTTCCTAGACTAATATATCATGAGAATGTCACAAATTTCTGGATTCCAGAAAATTTTGATAAATTTGATAAATTTCTTACTTTCTTCACAGAAAAGATGAGGAAATGTGCAGCAGGTGATAGTACATAGTTAGGGGAATTCAGAACTGGTTGAATGACTTGACCCAAAGACCAGTCATCACTAACAGGCTTAAGTTGATAGAACATCCTTAGTTAGAGTACCCCAGTGATCTGCCCTTGACTTTGTGCTGATCTATTTAATCAAGAACTTGAACAAATACTAGCAATAATATCTGCTCACATTGACAGAGCAGTTTAACATTGGTAAAGAACTTTCCCCTGAATAACTTTGGGATGCATAGTAGCATGTATTATTAACCCTATTTTAGAGTGAGGAACTGAGGCTCCAGGAGAGGAAGTGGATGAAATTGTAGGATACATGCTTATCAAATGGGAAGATGACACAGACATAGGAGAGAGGAGAAACATGATGTGAGGACCAGATCCCAGTGTAGAAGATACTACAATAGTAAGATCATCCATAAACAACATTCTATTGTTTCTCCATGGAGAATTTTCACTTAGATCATTAAATCTGCTAAATATACCTGTTGAATTGAGTCATAATAAAGTCAAATGATAGCAATGAGTGCTATCATTTAAATGGCACTTCAAGTGTGTGACTTGAAAGTGCTTTACAAATAACTCATTAAATTACCCCAATAACACTAGGAGGTACCTATTTTTATTTCCATTTTTGGAGGTAAAAAAAGAAAAAACAACTGAGGCATAGAGGTCAACTTGCCCAGGCACAAAGAACTACTAAGTTTCTGAGACTAGATTTGAACTCAAGCCTTTCTGCTTCCAGACACAGCACTCTTTCCACTGTACTCCCTTCCTGTTTTCACCCCATTACTTGGACCTTTGCTAGTTTTAGGCATTAGTTAGAATGGATGCTTTTTTTTCTTTCATTTCTTGGTGCAAGAAAAGGAAGCTTTGCTGAGAAAAGTAATAATGTAGGCAGGTTTTAGAGAGGAATGTTTGCCTATTTAGAAGAACAGATTCTCTCCAAACGTTTTCGAAACACAGAGGTGAAAACTTCTTATATTATGATTTTTATATGCTAGGTACAGTTAATACTTTTTAACACATTATAGTAAGAGAGACAGAATCAAGAATAAATTTCTGACACTGGAGTCAGGGAGAGTTGGGCTTATGTTGTGTTTCTGATGTATACAAGCTGTGTGATCCCAGGAAAAAGGCAAAACAGTGGAACACTCACTGGATCTGGAATCAGGAAAATCTAGGTTCAAATTTGGCCTCAGACACTTCCTAGATGTTTGACCCTGGGCAAGTCACTTAAGCTCTCTGAGAACCAGTCTCTTTATCTGTAAAATAGGGATCCTCACAGAGTTGTTGTGAGGATCAAATGAGAGAGGGTATACAAACCACTTCACAAACTTTAAAGCACTGTATAAATGCCAGCTATCGATAATGTAAATCTTTATATACTTGATAGGTACTTTGATCATGTGATACTGGTCTCCTGTCTCCAACAAGACCAACAATTTGCTCTACCTCTCAACTTTGGGAATTTGCTCTGTCTCTCCCCACGTCTGGGCTTCCTTTGGTCCCAATTAAAATCCTATCTTTTATAGAAAATCTTTCCCAATGCAATTCTAGTTCCTTTCCTCTTGTCAATTATTTCCTATTTATCCTGTTTATAGTTTGCCTTGTGTATATCTGTTTTCATCTTGTCTCCCCCATTAGATGGTGAGCTCCTTGAAGGCAGGGACTGTGTTTTGCCTTTTTTTGTAATTCCCAGTGCCTAGCACAATACCTGACATGTAGTAGTCACTTAATAAATGTTAATTAGTTGATTTGACCTCTCAGTTCTTTAGGCAATCCTCTGATGCCAAAAGTTACAGAACAGTTGTCAACTGGCATTAGTAAAAGGAATTTCATTGGGAATTTGCTATATCAATGAAATCACGGGTCTAGGCAATGAACGTAGGGACACTATTAGACTCTAATTGGTGACTACATTCTCAGAAGGGAAGAAATTGATAAATACTCCAAGGGCAATGGAGAGGTACATGCTAGCTACAAATAGCAAAGAAGAACTCAAAATATTGGGTAGATCCTGTGAAATGAACTTATGGAAACAATGGACAAGAATCGTAAAGAGTAGAAAATCATGGTTGGGTTGTGATTGACATCACTGGAGAAATTATATGCACCAGTGATACAGATACTGTGCAGTGTACAGATACAGATACTACAGATACTGTAGAGTATTTGAGCGGTTGAATGCTCTTGAATGTTAAAGGAAAAAGGTAAATTAGGGAAATCCATGATGTAAATGGGAGTTTCCAATAAATCTGACAAGATCAAAAGGAGTGGACTTTGTTTTGAGGAAGCTGATAGGATGGAGGGAACTCCAACTGCTTTGCTGATTATAATTATTCCTGCAGAAACAAGCTGATAACATCCTGTCCTTAGCTTCTTAAGGCCTTGCTCTTTACTTTTTTCCTTGCACCATCTTCCAGAGTGTAGCGAAGGGCAGAGATACTTCCCTCTATCTCCTCTTCCCAAGAAACAATGGCAACTCAGACTGAAGCATGTGGACTTGACAGATACAGCTTACATATGCCCTGAAAAGCAATTCTGAAGGCACCATTTCTGAGACTCAACATTCGTTCCCCACAATTAATTTTCTTGCAGAAAGGGAGATTTCCTGGACAGCATCAGTTTTCAGTTATCTTGTCAACATTTCCAAATTCAAGATTTCCTCAGTTGGAGGATGGAGTTTGGATACTGGAGACCTTCTGGACTTGAGAGAGATTTCTTGAGAATGAAGAGAAGCTATATGGTTCATGCATGGTATCCTACATTGAGAATAAAGTCAATGTCCAGGGCAGGCATAATTAAATAGAGTTTGCTTGTTCAGCAAGCCACAATACATATTTTACCTTTGGGGGAGGGAAGAGAAGCTAAACCAAAGGATCACAACGAATCTTGGGAAGACTATGTAGGACTTTGTGAGGAGAAGAAAACAATTAAAGAGACAGAGAGTTACACTGACAGAAACTCTAAGTTATTTTTCCTTTTTTGGGTGTGTATATATGTGTTTTGTGCGGGCAATGAAGTGTTTTGAGTGTATATGTTCCTGTAATTTTCTATGAGCTCTTGTGACTCTTATGCATTTTCTGTGGGATAAAGGCTATCCTGTAGCCAGTAATCATAGTATATACTGGATTACTATGTAGGATTTGAGGACTCTACTGCCCACATTTGTGATACCCTAGACATGAGCTACACCAAAGTTTTATCTTAGAGACTTTGCCATATTAATCTAGGTGGGATAGTGAACCAAAGCAAGTGAATTTGATTATTTAGGTTCAAATCCTCAGGATCAGCCCTGATCCATGTGAGTCCTTGGGGAAGCATTGAGCCATGATTTATAAAAGTAATGACTGTGTTTCTTTTAAAAAAAAATAAGAGCATTAAAAGTAAAAATAAAAGTAGTTCTTGGGCTTAGGAAGGCTGGATTAAAATGGTTGTCAGTAAACTTTGGTGAATGGTTGAAAAAATCATGCACAGCTTATTCTCAGTGTCTTGATTTTTAAAGCTTTATTGATTTTTTGTATTCTTCGGATTTCTCTTGTTCTCTCTCTTCCCCGCCCCAATCTAGTGCTCCATTTAAAGGAGGTTGATGTTATGTTTGTTTCTTTTTAAAACTTCCTTCATACTTCTTGTTTTTAAACCACAACCATTTTTCTTGAATTCTCTTCCCACTTCTATAGTGAACCCTCTCATCACAAAGAAAAATATTTCAACACACCAAACATACACTGCAACCTTGTCTGATAGGATATACTACATTCTATAGCTCTGTAATCTACCTCCCTACTGGGAGGAGGGAGATGTGTTTTGATTCTCTGGGGCTAGATGGATCATTACAATTACGCAGAGTCTGATTGTCTTTACTGTTGCTTTCATTGGCATGATTGTAGTAATTGTGTATGTTGTTC
The DNA here is from genome assembly GCA_028646515.1 of Pseudochirops corinnae. Classification (NCBI taxonomy): domain Eukaryota; kingdom Metazoa; phylum Chordata; class Mammalia; order Diprotodontia; family Pseudocheiridae; genus Pseudochirops; species Pseudochirops corinnae. The sequence continues at coordinate 15,165,126 of CM053591.1, forward strand.
CCTGGGTTCTGCTTATGTCATTTTACTTCTGGAGGTTCTCCTTCTTCCTATTTTTATTTGAAAATGGTCACTGAAGCACCAGTATTGAGAGTGACAAATTGGAATCACCTCATTTCTCTTTTTTCCCAATTGTTAATTTTTTTTATTGCAAGCCATAAATCTGAAACAGAGCTGCCCTGGTGACCTTGGTGAATTTACAATGGCTCTGGGCAAATAGAAAGGCAGAAAAAACATAATTGCTTTTGTGAATTGGCCAGTTTTAGCTCCATTCATATTGATTGGGCTCATGAATCTGGCCAGTCCCCCAGAAAAAAATTCAGCTTCTAATCAATCATACTATTGCATGATTTAATGGCATAAAGAAGCACTACAATATTTCCATTGACACAAATAGCCTTGAAGTTTTGTTTGTCTCAATGGCATTTGCAAATAGAAACAATTATTCAGATGGTCTGTGGGATAGTACTAACAGTGGGCTTTTAGACAGAAATATTATTTTTAAAAACCTTATTTTCAGAAATTCATCTATAGATTTAGTTTCTAGGACCCCTAGGCACTGGCCAACTGAGATAGAGGCAAAATTGTCATTTGTCCTCATCGCCCTTCCACCATTTCTTTTGTTATGTAGTTTTGCCCCATAGTCAGTCTTCATATCATTCTCTAGACATTAGCTGCTCCCATGGCTTCCCTGTGACCCATTCTAGAAGTGGTTTACTTTGAGGATTAGTTGAAGTGATTCATCTGGAAAAAAAAGAAGACTCCTAAGACATGATTATTGTCTTCAAGAATCAGAAGGGTTATCATGTGGAAGAAGGATTAGATATTTTCTCTTTGACCTCAGATAGCCAAATCAGGAGCAAGAGGAAGAAATTTCAAAGATTAAAATTTAGATGTAATGTCGTTACAAATGTCCTAACAACTTGAAGTGTGTGAAAATTGAGTAAGTTGCCTTGGGAGGTAAGAGGTTTTCTTCATTGGATGTCTTCAATCAAGACTGGGTTGATTTTACATTTTAGTGGTGATTTCTTTGGGGTATGGGGCGGGGGATTAGATGCTTGTTGCTTGCCTCAATTCTTCATCTATAAAATGAACTGGAGAGGAAAAATGGCAAACCACTCCCGTATCTTTGCCAAGAAAATCTCAAATAGGATCACAAAGAATCAGACATGACTGAAATGAGTCAATAACAATTGTGTTTATACACACACACACACACACATATATACACACACAACATGTATATATATAAGAGACAGACAGAGAGGTAGAAAGAGAGAGACAGAGACAGACAGAGATAGAGAGAGACAGAGACTGAGAGACAGAGACTGAAAGAGAGAGACAGAGAGAAACAGAGACAGAAAGACAGAGACAGTAACAGAGACAGAGAGACAGAGACAGAGAAACAGAGATAGAGAAAAAGAGAGAAACAGAGACATAAATAAAGAGACAGAGAGACATACAGAAACAGAGAGAGAAAGAGGGAGGGAGGAAGGTTAGGAAATGGGGGGAGAGAGAGAGAGAGAGAGAGAGAGAGAGAGAGAGAGAGAGAGAGAGAGAGAGAGAGAAATCTGTATCTATAGTTACATTTTGGATAGACACAGCCAATGGATAGTAAGTTGGGACTAGAATTTAACAGGTTAAGATGAGATGAATAGCCTTTGGGATATTGCAAAGCCTTTTTTAAAGCCTCAAACTTCTCCAAGAAACAAAGACATATTTAAATACTATTACTTTCTCTATGTATACAATCCATTGTGTCTATAGATTCTAAAAAAAAAAATGAAGCTGAGGATCACTCAAAAAGGAATGGAAAGGATAAGGTTTATTTGAGCAAGCTTTACAAGCATTATGAACAAGGAAATACTCAGAAGTAGTAAAAAAAAAAAAAGAATGCCATTAAAAAGATGTGTGAAGGCAAATGAAAATGAGATGATGATATGGCAAGAATGAGGAACAATTTATGGATAACCCACATTCTCTCTTGGTATATTAGGAGAAGCCGATGATTGAATGGATCCCCCACGGCAAACTTGTAAAAGGACATATAGAAGAGTTGCATAGGATTGGCATGGTTGGATGGGCTTCAATCTTCATTTCAAGGAATGCCCGCATCAATGAAATCATACATTAAATGTAGTAAGCACTATCAGTAAAATTTAATGTAATAAGAACCATAATTGGAATATGTTTCTAGATTGTTTTTTCTTAATCAAAACAGACAAGATAAGTATAACAAGTGGGAATGAGTAAGATTGTATATTAGATAGATATGTTCAAGTGATTAAAGCTGGAACCCAGAGGAGGAAATTATGACACAGAGCATTTGAATGAAGATCAATGAAAGACAAAACAGATGTGATTCTGTTATCCAAATTTGCTACAGACCACCTGGAATGAAATACATGGGGAGTTTGGAGGCTATATTTCAAGCCTGCCAGAGAGGCATAATGTATGAATGATGAAGGATTTCAACTATCCAGAAATCTATTGGAGTTTTCTCTTTATCAAAAGGAGAGCAGCTAATAATTTTTTGACTTGTCTTAATGATTTCACCTTTTAAAAGGTGAAAAAACAACAGCAAAAGTTCAATTCTGAATTTGATTTTTTTTTTTTACTAACAGTAAGGAATTGGCCACTAGAGTGGAAATTATGAATATATTTCACAACTTCAGGGAAAGAGAAATAGCATCTCATCAGCTAAAATTCCACAGGGAATCAGACCAGGAGGGGACCAGAAACTCTCAAAAATGAATTTTGGAAGATAGAAAGAGGAACAACTTCAATGTGAAAGAAAAATTAAAATTGTCTAAAGAGAGTGATCTTTCTGCCTTAGAACTTGCCAATCAACTTATATTTTCAAAAGGTATATGAAGAAGGTGGAAGCAAGGGAAGGCAACACAATGAATATATAGTACTTTAAGGATAATGTTTAGTGTACTAAAAAAAACAGAATGAGCTAAAGCTGACAAAGAAACTAAGGACACAAACACTTTGTTGTAATTTTTGACAAATTGGGTAAAGTGATTAAAATAAAAAAGAAGATAAGACTATTGCTTGGGAGTTGATGATAACTGAGAACAGAGACAAGTTTGTTGTTTAATCATTTTTCAGTCATATACGACTCTTTGTAATCCCTTTTTGGGGGTTTTGTGGCAGAGATACTGGAGTGATTTGCCATTTTTTTTCTCCAGCTCATTTTACAGATGAGGAAACTGAGGCAAACAGGTTTAATTAACTTGCCCAGGGTGGTACCATAGCTGGTAAGTGTCTGAGACTGGATTTGAACTCAAGTCTTCCTGACTCCAAGTCTGGTACTCTATGCACTGTGTCATCTAGCAGCAAACCTTTCAGAGACAGAGACAAGGCAGAGCTGCTCAACTGTTAATTTTGCTTTTGTTTTCTCAGTCAGGGAGAAAGACTCTTGATCTGAAAAGGAAGAAAAGTGTCTAAAGTGGTGCTGATACTCAGTATAAAAAGATGATTTTAATTAATCATGCTGTTCTTGATGAGTTCAAGTCAACTTGCTATGGAAGAACTATATCAGTGGATGAAAAAAGAACTGGTACATTTAATTGCTGTAGGTTATATATGAAAGACCATGGAGGAAGAGAGAAATACCCAAGGACTGCAGAAAGGCAGAAGTTGTCCCAATATATTTAAAAATGTGAAAAGAATGCTAACAATTAGGTTCTATAAACTTGACTTTGATTCTTGACAAAATTATGTAAAATATTATTAAACAGACAGTGAAGACCTAGGAAAGGAAACAGTAGTCAGAGATCAGAGAGGCAACTGGTTTTCATCACTTAAAGTGATTGCTGATGAATTTTATTCCCCCTCCTGCCATAGGATTCTTAAATTGAAAATCAGGAGAATGCTGTAGATGTAGTTGTTTAGATTTTGGCAAAGTGTTCTTAAAGTATTTCATCCTATTTTTGTAGCAAAGATGGAGAAATAGGGACTACACAATAGTGCAATTAGATCAGTTCAGAACTAGTTGAATGGCTGGACCCAAAGAGTAGTCATTAATGTGTCAGTCACTTTGGAAGGAGATCTCCAGGACTTTTTGTTTTCTATTTTTAGGCTTTTTTTTTTTTTAGAATGCGAACTTAGTATGAGTCAACAGTTTGATATGATAACCCAAAAGGCTAGTGTAATCAATCTTAGAAATATTTAGGTGTCAAGACAATATTTGTCTCATAAAATGCTTTTGATAAGTGTATCTTTGTTATTTTGGGGAATTTGGGGGGATATAGATATTAATTATTAACCATTGATTTTGTAACTTCTAGTAACCTTAGAGTCAGCAAAATCAAAGCTGGAACTTCCTCCTAACACATTCTGCATCTGTGACCAAGGGCAAGTCACTTAACCACTCAGGGTTCCTGATAAACCTCTTAAACTACAAATTGGAGATGAGTGAAAGGACTGTCTACTTGGGGAAGTGTATACATTACATTAGAAACCCTAAATAAAAAAAAAATTAAAAGTGTTTGAAAGAATCTATTTGTAAATATCTCTGGATAAGAAATGCATTTTTCTCTCTTATTCTATCACCTTTGCCTTGGTTTCTTTCAAGCATTTTGAATTCAAGTACTCTCCTTCCATGAGGTCTTTCCTTTTCCCCTTAGCTACTCATATCCTCCTTCTGTCTAGTCAATTTGTATATATTCTCCACACACACACACACACACACACACACACACACACACACACCACACATGCATGAATTATTCTTCTTTAAAATATAAGCTTCATTGTGGCAAGGCCAATTTCATTTTTATCTTTGCATTCTCAAAAGCAGTACAGTGTTTGGCACTTGGTAAATGCTTCCCCCCCCCTTTTAATTAATTAATTTATTTTAGTCTTCAACATTCATTTCCACAAGATTTTCATTTCCATATTGTCTCCCCATCTCTCCCCTTCCTCCCACTCTAAGATGGCATGCATTCTGATTACCTCTTCCTGAGTCTACTCTACCCTCTATCACCCCACCTCCTTTCTGCTCCCCCTCACTTTCTTGTAGGGCAAGATAGATTTCTATACCCCATTTCCTGTACATCTTATTTTCCAGTTGCATGCAAAAACAATTTTTAACATTTGTTTTTAAAACTTTGAGTTCCAAATTCTTTCCCTTTTTCCCTTCCCACCTACCCTCATTGAGAAGGCAAGCAATTCAATATAGGTTGTACATATGTAGTTATGTAAAATATTTCCATAATAGTCATATTGTGAAAGACTAACTATATTTCCCACCATCCTGGATACTTCCCTCCACTTATTCTATTTTTTCCTTTGACCCTGTCCCTTTTCAAAAATGTTTGCTTCCAACTGTCCCCTCCCCCAAACTGCCCTCCCTTTTATCATCCCCATATCCCCTTCCACCTACATTCCTGTAGGACAGTGGTTCTCAACCTTCCTAATGCCACCACTCTTTAATACAGTTCCTCATGTTGTGGTGACCCCCAAGTATAAAATTATTTTCGTTGCTACTTCATAACTGTAATTTTGCTACTGTTATGAATCGTAATGTAAATATCTGATATGCAGGATGTATTTTCCTTGTTGCAAATTGAACATAACCCACAAGTTGAGAACCGCTGCTGTAGGATAAGATACCCTATGGAGTGTGTATGTTATGCCCTCCTTAAGCCAAATCCAGTGAGAGTAAGGTTCATTCATTTCCTCTCACTTCCCCCCCTTCCCCTCCATTGTAATAGCTTCTTCTTGCCTCTTTTATGTGAGATAATTTGCATCATTCTATCCCTTTCTCCTTCTTCTTATATATTCCTGGTCACCCCTTAATTTTATTTTTTAGATATCATCACTTCATATTCAATTCACCCTGTGCCCTCTGTGTATGTGTGTATAAGTATATATGTATGCATGCATGTATACACACAAACATATGTGTATATGTGTAAATGTATATATGTGTGTGCACATACATATGTATATATGCATGTATACATGTGTGTGTGTCTGTGTGTGTGTCTGTGTGTGTGTATTCCCTCCAACTACCCTAATACTGAGAAAAGTCTCATGAGTTACAAATATCTTCTTTTCATGTATGGATATAAACAATTCAACTTTCGTAAATCCCTTATGATTTCTCTTTCTTATTTACCTTTTCATGCTTCTTTTGATTCTTGTATTTGAAAGTCAGATTTTTTACTCAGCACTGGTCTTTTCATCAAAAATGCTTGGGAGCAGCTAGGTGGCACAGTGAATAGAGCACTGGCCCTGGAGTCAGGAGGACCTGAGTTCAAATCTGGCCTCAGACACTTAACACAAAACTAGCCATGTGACCTTAGGTAAGTCACTTAACCCCAATTGCCCTACCTTCTCCCTCCAAAAAAAAGCAAAAAAAAATGCTTGAAAATCGTTTATTTCATTGAATGTCAATTTTTCCCCCAGAAGGATTGCACTCGGTTTTGCTGGGTAGGTGATTCTTGTTTTTAATCTTAGCTCCTCTGACCTCCAGAAAATCATATTCCAAGCCCTTCAATACCTTAATGTAGAAGCTGCTAGATCTCATGTTATCCTGATTGGGTTTCCACAGTACTTGAATTATTTCTTTCCTGGCTGCTTGCAATATTTTCTCCTTGACCTGGGAACTCTGGAATTTGGCTACAATATTCTTAGGAGTTTTCCTTTTGGGATCTCTTTCAAAATTGATTGATGGATTATTTCCCTTTCCATTTTACCCTCTAGTTCTAGAATATCAGAGCAGTTTTTCTTGATAATTTCTTGCAAGATGATTGATGTCTAGGATTTCTTTTTGATCATGGCTTTCAAGTACTCCAATAATTTTAAAATTATCTCTCCTGGATCTACTTTCCAGGTCAGTGGTTTTTCCGATGAGATATTTCATGTTGTTTTCTATTTTTTCATTCTTTTGGTTCCCTTTAATAATTTCTTGATTTCTCATAAAATTGTTAGCTTCCATTTGCTCCATTCTAATTTTGGAGGAATTGTTTTCTTCACTGAGCTTTTGGACCTTCTTTTCCATTTGGCCAATTCTGCTTTTAAAGGCGTTCTTCTCCTCATTAACATTTTGGACCTCTTTTGCCATTTGGGTTAGTCTATTTTTTAAGGTGTTATTTTCTTCAGTATTTGGAGTCATTTGGGGGAGATCTCAAGAAAGTCCCTGCTTTCACTCCACCATCTTGCTGCCTCCCCCAAAATGCTTCTTGGTTGATTGATTGACAATGCTGCCCTTTATCTCTGTTTTAGTCATTTCCCCACCCCCTTCCAGATGTGTATTTTTGAGTTTCATATCTGTCATTATCTTTTTTAGAGCCTCTATTGCCTTGGACAGTTTCTTTGTCATGTGGCTTTAATTTTCTAATCCATGATTTGTCTTACTGATTTCCTCTTTCATGGCTCTACTTTTCTGTGCTAATTTCAACCCTAATTCCCATCCTTATTTTCCTAATTTAATTATCCTATTTCTCTTTTAAAGTATTTCAGAGTATTTGCTATTGTTCTACTGTGCCCAGTGGATACACAGAGCTTTTTTGTCTTCTTACTTTCTTTTTCACTAGGGGTTTGGGGTCATTTTTTATTATGTTATGATGCTTTTTTGTGTTATAACATCACTGACCTCACTGCTCATATTGTCTTTTTAAAAATTTCTGCTTTCTGGTTTTTCTGGGGGCAGTGGCTTTCTCCAACATTTTCTGTTGGCCTTCTGTATTGTTGACATATTTTTGCTCAATGGAAAGATCTTTCCCAGCCATTAATAGGTCCATGTGACCTCCTTAAGTCACATGGAAGCCCTTAGGCTTATCACATGAGTTTGAGTCTGTGAGCCTGTGGTTGGAGAAGCTAGCTGAACAGGTGGAACCAGAAGGGATGGAGCAGGAAGAGGTGGAGCTTGTACAGAGCTGAAAAGAAATTGGTCAGAGTAGTGAGAGCTCAGGGAGAGAGAGGAAGCAGACAGCGAGCTGTGGGAATTGTGTCATTTGTGGGAAAGCCCTAGAAGGGGGAAGGCTTGGGGATGGTGGTGCCCTCTGTGTTTTTATTGTGTATAGATTACTTTTGTTGCTATGATGAATTTGGTTTTCTGGTGTTTGAATAAATGTTTTGGTTTTGTTCTCCATGTGGAGAGTCTATTATATTTTGTGATTCAGATTTACCCTGGCATGTTCATTGCCACCATAGGTTCTGTGGGTATTGTGTTAGTGCTACACCTTCTTGGCCTTCATCTTTTCCTCCCTCATTGGTTAGTTTTTCATCAAGCATTGACACTGTCTGTTCCCTCCTATAGCTATTGCCTTCATGATTGCTTCAGAGCATCAGGGAATAGATAATTTCAGAGCATTCTTTGAGGGGGTAGATACCTTTGTAAATTGTAATGGTTAGACTGTAAAGGTTTCTTTTTTTGTGTACATAATGGAAGTCTCTGCAATGGTGATGTGACATTGGTAATTCCTGAGTATATATAAAACTGACCAGTGCATGTGACCTAGTGGATACAATCTGACCCCTTTGTCTCAATTCTTACTTAGTCTTTAATTATGGAATGGGTGTTGCCTCAGACAAGCTGAGACCTGGGAAAGGCCTAAGCTTAAGAAGGCCAACGTGCCCCACTGCATCAGGGGCCATCACCAGTCATCTTGACCTATGTTTTGCCACTGGATTCCAATAACTTTTGGAGAAGAGAGTGAGGCTGATGACTTTTCATAGCTCTACTTCACTAGGCTATCCCAGAACCGAACCCAGTCTTAGGACATTCCTGTGTTCAAAGCAGAGGAACCCCTTTTTTGGAAAGGGAGCTGTAGTAATAACCTGAGGAGCCAGCAGTGAATCCTTATTGTTACACATCCTTAAAGACTGCCTTTGTTTGGAGACCTTTAGCTCTTTATAAATCCCTTTTCTCTCAGCAGCACAGGAGAGTAACTAGTCCAGCTAGAAATATGGTATGTTTTCAAATAAAGCAATTAAATTCTATTCTGCTAGAGGCCATTATTTCAGATAGTTTCTTATTAAGTTCTACAATGTCATTACTAAAGGTTATTTTTCAACATTAGGAGTATGTGCTACTAAATCCAAGGAAATGACTAGAAAACACATAACCTTCTAGTTAAAGTGCAGTCTGCTCATTTTTAAGAAATAGTTATGTGTTTTCAGTGTGTTGAGGCTTACTCTGAAAAGAGATTTCACTCAGACTTCTAGCAGTGGTTATGGGTGATGGTGATGATTAAACTGTGAGTTCTCCATAGATAGGAGTTCCAAAAGCAATTAGTATAGTGACACCCCAAATCTGTAATAATAGAGAAAGTTATGGGATAGGTCTGCCATATGTTAAATAGCCAGTTGACATTCTGTTAAGAAATAATGAAGACCAATGTACTTTCCTGAGCTGGTTCACACATCCTACAGAACATATTTCCTATTTGTGCAAGGAAAGCTCAGATATTACCAGATGTTCTCCCAAAGTCCCTGAAATCCTTTTGCTAATATCAGGAGTAGAAATATTGCAGTTTTAGTCTGGCTCCAAAAAAAAAAAAAAAAAAAAACAACAAAAAACCCTAAAACTTCCATTTCTCTAGAAATCAAAAAAGTTTGTACATTCTTCCCTAGAAACTGTCTGGATGGTGTTGGTGCCATGTTCTGAGATATTTCAGTGAAGTGGATAATGGAAACCAGTCTTTTTAGTGCTCACCAGATGGAAAGTTAAGAGAAATGGATTATATCCTGATACTGCTGGTAACTAACCTCTTTGGTCCATGACTTCCTTATCTGAAAAATAGGAGTTGGCCTAGATGAACTCTAAGGTCTCTATTGGTATTGTCATTCTATGATTCCTTTTGAGGGAAGAAAGTTATTATCATTTTAAAAAATGAATTACAAGGGAGGTACCATAGTAATTCATATTGGAGCACTTTCTATCTATTGCCATCTGAAAGCGATAGTGTTCCTTAGAAAAGAGGCCTGTCCTTTGATGACAGATGTGAAGAAGTTGGGAAAGAATAAAATAAATGATCTATTAGGACCTTTAAGGAAGAAATCAAGGGAAAGGATAGAGGAAGAAAAAAGACTGGAGTCCACTTAATTGTTTTTCATGTTGGAAAGAATTTCTGGATACCAACAATAATGAATATTTTTTTTTCAGCTCCAAAAAGGGTATAACTAGATCTAGGTTAGATAGAAGAGACAAATTCATGGTGTTAAGGCAGATAAATTGAGAACTAGACCAGGCTGCTAAAGAATGGGATAGACTTCTGTAAATCTGACCCAGTTTAATTCTGTTGTAAAACCTGCAGTCCTCTCCTACTAATGGGACTTGCTCTGTGTTCACACTGACCATATTTATGTTCTAAAGATCAGACTATTCTTGTACTCACTGACTCATTCTGTCCCCACCCCAGGGAAAAAAAAACTCTTTAAAAACCCCAAAGCTTAGGAATGGCTCACATATAGGGTCTCTCCCAGAATTCCTCTTTGAAAAATATCCCATGTCAAGTGCATCTGGTATAGGATAGCTAATTTGTTCATCCATTACAAAAGAAATGCTTTGAAATATAAAGGCATGCATTGACAAAGCCTGAATCAATCAATCAATAAACATTTATTAGGCACTTACTATGTCCCAAGCTCTGTGAACATGAAACAGTAGCCCATACGTCCTATTAACATTCTCCTGGGAGATTGATTGTACACGAAATACTTGGCACTGTTTAAAAGGCTTTACTTCATCTACTTCAGATCCACACTGTCCAAACAACTCACTCAGACTCCATAACTTCTAAATAGCCTGGCACACATGATTTATTCTCCTGACAGTGGTTATCTTTTCTTCTGAGAAGTTGTTGCCCAGAACATTTCCTGCTCTTCAACCTGTAACCAGATCCAACAGCCCCCAGCTTCTTGGATTCATAAGGTTGCTGAGAAGACTAGAAATAGGCACACCTCAGGATTGTTGTTCAGTCACCTGTGTTTAGAAAAAGAAATACAAATCAGAAAAAGGAAGCCAGCAACTCAAGGCCCAGTCTTGGGCTCATCTGTGAACATGTGGCCTTTCTGCTATGTGTGAGGATTTCTAAAGCTACCAAGAGAAATCTGAGAGGGAAGTTGAAGATTCTTGATATGTTTGAAAGATAGGAACAGAAAATAGTGGAATCTATTTCTCTTTTTAAGCCTATTAAATGAGTGGCTTTTCTAGTTCAGTGGTCAATCTTCTTTGGAACAGGCTCTTTTTTCTCTTCTCATGGTGACCAAGGGATGAACCAGGATTGGTGTATCATCCTATAGCTCAAGTTCTTCATCATTGTATAAGAAAGCACAGAATGGTGCCCTCAAACTCCCAGCAGATTGCCTCCTCTATTATCCCCACTTATTTTCAATCCCTCCATATCTATTAGTGTAACGCCAAGCAAATGCAACTTCCAAGATTCAGAACACCAGCATAGTAACTCTCCATCTATTCAGTAACAAAATAAGGCAAAACATTCACAGAACAGAGAAAATCAAAATACAGGGTAACTCAGTCATTTAGCAAGTTCTCAATTCAATCAAAAAGTATCTCAATTCAATCACAAAGTATAGAGTCAAAGTACCCCACTCCGCTAGTATATTCAATCAGTCACAAAGTCTCTCTTCTCAAATGGAGATTAGTTTCCAAACATAAATAAAGTACATTCATTTGGTCTGTCACAGAGCACAAAAAGTCAAAAGTTTCCCCCTCTGGATCACAACTGAATTACAGTTACCATTAATTAATGCCAAGCACCTTCTCAAAAGGGGCAGTGGAGAGCACAGAAGCCATCTACCCCTATGAAACAAGGTTAACATATCATCACAGCATTCAACACCCAAGGAGAGATCTTTTTTTCATCTTGCCCCAAGGCAGGTTCTCAGCAATCTCTGTTCCTGCGGAGACAAAACTTAACAAAGTGTATCAGCAATGCAGTATTCACAATGCCTACAGTAACTATAAATATGCTGATATAGTTATTAATCACAAAATGGAACAGGCTCTCTACATAAGAAATATAGATAGTGCATTCATTTAAATACCAGAAGACTGA
>CM053591.1:15177660-15200993 GCA_028646515.1 Pseudochirops corinnae
AAAAGGAGTTCGCAGCTGCAGCCACTGCCTCTGACGCCGCTTCCAGTCCGCACCGCACTGAGATTAGCTTGGCTCCGGCGTTCTCTTGCTCCACCCCTTCCTGCTACATCAGCAAGCTCAAGGGGCGTGGAAGATCTTCAGATCCTAGTATCGTTACACAAAGCCACAATATACATTGCCAGTGTCCTCATTAATTCACTCTCTGCCTGCAGAACAGCCTCAGGATCCCTGAAAACATCAGCAAGACCCTCTTCCAGGATTTCTGTAAACATACAACAAGAAAATCCTACTTCAGGGCTTCTGAACCAACAGCAACAATCCAGGACCTCTGCAACAACAGCACTGTCCTTCACTAGCAGACAAATCTGGCAAAACAACAAACAAAACAGACAGGAAAAATGCCAGCACCACAGTCATGCCTCCTCAGTCCTTGGTAGCTCTGGGTGGCAACTCTCAAAAGTCCTGGGCAGCTCCAACTGGCCCTCAGCAGTCTATCTCAGCAGCTCTGGCCCCTGGCAATTATCCTTTCTCTCTGCCTCCACAATACTGCTCCCCAAAAGTCCTTCTGGCCTCCTCTGCCTGGGCCCATCTCTAAATCCACCACACCAGCTCCTCCCATTTCAGCCCTCTCTCTTCACATCAACAAGTCCATCTCACAAACGGAATTCACAAGCTCTGGGTTTTAACACTTAACTCCAAAACCAAGCCAATACAAGGGGATTTTTAAATTCCGTTACCATTACATTATGTCCTGTAAACACAAGCATGTTTCCTTCATCTTAGAAAAATCCATCACTTTAGTTTTCCATTCCCACTAACTATTGTCCTACACTTCTCCCTTTTATATCTAAACTCCTTGAGAAGGCTGTCTACAACTGATGCTTCCATTTCCTCTAGATTCTGACTTTATCATTCAACTGAAATGGCTGAATCCAAAACTACCAGTGATCTTTCTCTTAATTCTCATCCTTCTTGATGTCTCTGCAGCCTTTGACACTGTGAATCACCATATTCTTTTTTTTTTTTTTGCTTTTTTGGAGGGCAATTGGGGTTAAGTGACTTGCCCGAGGTCACATGGCTAGGGTTTTTTTTGGTGTGTGTTAAGTGTCTGAGGCCAGATTTGAACTCAGGTCCTCCTGACTCCAGGGCTGGTGCTCCATTCACTGTGCCACCTAGCCACCCCAGTCACCATATTCTTAATGCTCTCTTCTCTCTAAGTTTTTGTTTCTCTTTCTATCTGACCACTCCTTTTCAGTCCCCTTTGCTGATCTTCAATCAGATCAGAACTGATAACTGTGAGTGCCCCCCAAGGCTCTGTCCTGCTTCCTCTTTTTTTCTCCCTTTATACTGTTTCACTTGGTGATATCATCAGATTCCAAAGATCCAATTATCCTCTTTAAGTCAATGATTTTCCAGATCTATTTATCCAGCCCTCCCTACTGACCTCTAGTCACTCATGTCTGACTGCCTATTGGATATCTCACTCTGAATGTCCCACAGACATCTTCAACTCAACATGTCCCAAACAATTTATTTTCATTGTTCCCAATCCCTCCTCTTTTAAAATTTATCTATTATTGTTGAGATATTGAATACCCTGGTGTGACACCTAGGTGTCATTTTTGATTCCTCATTATTTCTTGCTCTCCAGTTGGGTTGCCAGGTCCTTTTGATTCTATCTTCACACCATCTCATATTTATTCTTTTTCTGCTCTGTCAGTTCCATTCCACTTGTGCATGCTCTCACCCTATCACCCATGGATTAATGGCATTAACCTGATAGTTGGTCTCCCTACTTTGAGTCTCTTTCTACTCCAGATCATCTCCATTTAACTATCAAAATCATCTTCCTAAAGCTCAGGGGTCATCATATTACTTCCTTACTAAATAAACTCCAGGGGCTCCCAATCACCTCCAAGATCAAATATGAAATCTTCCTTATGGTGTTCAAAGCCCTTTGTAACCTTCCCTCCTTCTCTTCTGTCCCCCCCCCCCCCCATGCCCAATAACTTTCTATTTGCTTTATGCCTTATCCCCCTGCACATACTTTGTAATCCAATGACACTGACTTCCTTGCTTTTCTTTGTAGATGTATTTACACATATATATGTATATATATGCACATATGTGTGTGTGTATGTGGAGAGAGAGAGAGACAGAGAGAGAGAGAAAGAAAAGAGAAGATGGAAGGCAAACTTAGAGGAGAATGCTTTACTAGCTGAGGTGTCTGGGAAAAGCATCCCTCAGCATTTGAACTGATTTTTTTTTTGTTTTGTTTTGTATTTAAATTAATTAATTAATTTTCTTGTTTACAAATTTCCATGAGATTTTGAGTTACAAATTTTCCTCCCCATCTTTCCCCTACTCAACACCTCAAAACAGCCAACCCATTGTATAACCTCTCCCTCAACCTGCTCTCTCCTATGTATTTGAACTGATTCTAGAGGGAAAACAAGGATTCCAAGGGAAGAGGTGAGGAGAGAGAGAATTCTAAGCATGCGGATAGCTAAAGCAAAGGCATGAAGACACAAGATGGAGTGTCTTGTGAGTGGAAGAGAAAGAAGGACAATTGAGCTAGATCATAGAATGCATGTAAGGGAGCAAAACTCCAGAATATTGGAAAGGTAGGAAGAGGCCAGATTGTCAAGAACTTTATGCCAAAGAACCCAGGTGGCAAAAGGGAGCCATTGAAGTTGGTTAAGTAGGTTATATTCAGAACTACACTTTAGGAAAATCAGTTTGACAGCATGGATTGGAGTGGGAAAAGACTTGAAGCAGACTGTCTGTTTAGGAGTTTGTGTAGTCATCCAGGTGAGAGGAGGCAGCAATGGATAGAGTATTAGACCTTGAGTCAGGAGAATTCATCTTCATGAGTTCAAATCTGACCTCAGACATTTACTGTCTGTGTGAACCTGGGAAAGTTACTTAGCCCTGTTTGCCTCAGTGTCCTCATCTGTAAAAATGAGTTGGAGAAGGAAATGGCAAACTTCTTCAGCATCTTTGCCAAGAAAACCCCAAATGAGGTCACAAAGACCTATATGGACATGATCTAAACAACTGAGCAACAAAGGTGAGAGGTGATGAGGTCAGAGTGGTGACAATGTTAGTAGAGAAAAGGAAGCTTATAGGAGACATTTAATGAAGGTAAAAATGAAAAGATCTGACAAATGTCTGGATATGTGGAGTAAGTAATAGTGTGAAGTTGAGGATGACAACTAGGTTGCAGAAACCATTAATAATAAAAGAGAAGTTCTGATTTCATTTTATAGATGAACGAAGGAGCATACTTTGAGTTCAGAACACATTCTATGTTTTTAAAAATTTTGTGTAGATCCAGACTAGGTGAAATGTTGCAAAATAGCGATGTAAAAATAAAGAGAAAAATATATTTGGGTAACTATACCTTTAAAAGAACCAATTTAGCTGTCCATGGTGCTGATAGGGAATTGGAATAGTTAAGGGAGTCCCATAAGAATATCCTCTGAAAGATGGTAATGAATAAATTTAAAACTTAGCAACTCCACAGGCAGTGATCCTGCAAAGTCAAAAGTATTGGGTTTTGAAGGTGATCTTGCAAATGCCATTTGTGCTAGAGGAGCCAGCAAAATGACCAAGACAATTATGGTACAGAACAATCTGTTATAACACAAATGTTGAGAGACAAAGATAACATCTGTTACAAGCTTTCTGTGTTCTGGTAAGAGAACTAGAAAATATTCTGGCCTGAATGTTCAGAGACTTGGGTTTAGGCCATTAAGTTGCAAAGTCACCTTAGGCAATTTATGTCACCTTGTAAGCCCCACTTTATTTTCTTTAAAATGATCAGTATTGGCTACTATGCTTCAGTCAAACTTTGTGATATATCACTATCTGCATGGAAAATGTGATTCTTCCCACAGCAAAATCAAATCCATGTTAGAGCAAAACAATGTACAACAGGAATCTCATTGTTCTTAGAAATTATTCTGGCTTGCTTTGGTTTTAGAGAGATTTAGTTTTTAATATCCCCCGAATTTTTTGGAAAATAGTATCTATTTTGAAATGGTATAAATAAATCAGTCTTACAAAATAGAATGTAGTCTCCTTGAAGGCAGGGTCTATATTTTTGCCACTGTTTTCATTCTTGGAACTTAAGCACAATAGTTGACACATAGTAAGCTCTTACTACATGTTTGTTGACTGATTGATTGCAAATATATACTGTGGTTGTGGGTTGAACTATAAAATTTTGGACTTTGTTTGAAATATTCCAAAAATAGGGGAGAAGGCAGGACAATTGGGGTTAAGTGACTTGTTCAAGGTCACACAGCTAGTTAAATGTCAAGTGTCTGACATCAGATTTGAACTCAGGTCCTCCTGACTCCAGGGCTGGTGCTCTATTCACTGCTTTACCTAGCTACCCCAAAAGTCAGAATTCTTTAACAGAATTAAATTGAATGTCAGTTTCCAATCCAGTCTCATAGCCATCATCCAAGGAATAAACCTTTTCAGAGACGGAGCCTGGCAATTGACTCTGTAGGGGTAGTAGTCCTTACCTTCTCACTAGTAAGTTACTAAAGACCCAAGAAAGAAAGTTCTTACCAACAAAGTCCTTGATACTGTCAAACGGTTCAATGTAAGACACTAATGTGGTTTCATTAAAGGAAATTCCAGTAAGGAAAGTTATTATCTTCCTTGTTCCTGTGTTCTTAAGGCCATTGTGCATTTCCCTTAGACTTGTAGCCAAAACTTCCCTTATGTGTTTTTCTCCCCCTTTTAGAATATGAGCTCTTTGAAAGTAGAATCTAGTTTGATCTCCTTTTTTATTCCCAGATCTTAGTACTTGCCAGATAGTAACCACTTAGTAATTGTTCATTCACTCATTCATTCATTCACTCAGACTTACAGAAGTCTATTCTGTACTCAAATGTCACCAGAAAACACAATGATCTCTGTTTGACCTCCTTTTCTAGCTCTTGTTTAATCTGCTTTAACACAATGACATTCTTTTTTATATATACCTAACCTAAATCCTTCTTGGCACAGCTGTACCTCCTTCAGGTCTGAGAAACAGTTGTTCATTATCCTTGGTATTCATAAAATCCTTCAAATACTAAGGAAAGTTGATTTGCTTTCATCTCTTCTTTCTCCTATTATACTTCTTTAACTTAATTCCTTCCTGAATGACTCAACTACATAATTTGTTTTGTTCCCCTCTTGTGTATCTCCAGCTCGTTCACATCCATCTTTAAAGGTGGAGGCTCTTTCTTGATCAATGTCAAATATAGCTGAAGATTTGATTTTCTGATTCTTGCATATCATACTTTAGCACTCATACAAACACACAAATATAACATATGTTATATGTTTGTTTCCTTCATTTTACAAAAGAGATATATTCTCCCAAAGTTGCACATAAATCTGTTTTTATCTTAAGTGAAATTATTCTTTCCTATTGCCTCATTGCACATTATCATTTCAGGGAAGCCTTCATGTTATTTTTTCTCTAATAAGTCCTTTTATCATTTTACTTTTTCTTGTCAGTAGTTCTGTCAAACAGTTTTGGGAACCAGCCCAATGATTTTGTTGTTATAGTACACACTACTCCTGAGAGACTATATCAAGGCAGTAAGATGACACAATGGCTAGATTGCTGGACTTGGAGTCAGGAAGACCTGAATTTAAATATGATCTTGCATACTTATTAGCTATGTGACCCTGGGCAAGTTATTTAACCTCTATCTGACTCATTTCTTTAACTGCAAAATGAGAATAATAACAGCATTTGCCTTCAGGGTAGTTGTCAGTATTAAATGAAATAATATTTGCAAAGTAGTACCTAGCTCTAGTGCATAGTAGGCATTCAATAATTCTTATGTCCTTCCTTCTAAGAGAATTCCATCTACTAATGCAAGTCACCATGTTTCCTTAAATTTATAGTCCTAGAAAGTTGTCTGGGACACTGAGAGGTTAAGTGATTGTCTTTAGAACACATAGCCAATATGTTTCAGAGGTGACATTTGAACCCGGACTTCCGATTTCAAGGCCAGCCTTCTTTCTACTACTCATGCACCTAAGAAGTTAACAGAGAATAAAAAAGTTCTTTATGTGAACTAACTCTTTGGTGAAAAAAGGGGTCAATTTGCAATGCAATTAATCACTGACCTGATCTATTTTCTTGGGTTCAGATTTGTATGTGTCAGGTTTTCTTTTTGGGATCTTTTTCAAGAGGTGATCAGTGAATTCTTTCAATTTCTATTTTGCCCTCTGGTTCTAGAATATCAGGGCAATTTTCCTTGAGAATTTCTTGAAAGATGGTGTCTAGGCTCTTTTTTTGATTGTGGCTTTCAAGTAGTCCAACAATTTTAAAATTATCTCTCTCTTTTCCAGGTCAGTGGTTTTTCCAATGAGATATTTCACATTGCCTTCTATTTTTTCATCTGTTTGGATCTGTTTTATAGTATCTTGATTTCTCATAAAGTCATTAACTTCCATTTGCTCCAATCTAGTTTTGAAGGAATTATTCTCTTTTGAAAATCCTTTTCCATCTGGCAAATTTGGCTTTTTAAGGCATCCTTCTCTTCATTGACTTTTTGGATCTGTTTTGCCATTTGAGTTAGTCTGTTTTTTAAGGTGTTATTTTTTTCAGTCAGGCTGTTGACTCATTTTTGTGATTTTCTTGCATCATTCTCATTTCTCTTTCCAATTTTCCTCTACTTCTCTTACTTGATTTTCAAAATCCTTCTTGAGCTCCTCCATGGCCTGTGACCAATTCATATTTTTCTTGGAGGCTTTTGATGCAGGTGTTTTGATTTTGTTATCTTCTTCTGGTTCTATGTTTTGATCCTCCTTGTCCCTAAAAAAGAATTCTATAGGCTGATTGTGCTTCCTCTGTTTGCTCATCTTGCCAGTTGATTCCTTGATTTTTGAGCTCTTTGCCATGTTAGATCTCTGCTTCCAGAGTGGAGAATGCTGTGTCCCAAATTTTTGGGGTTTTGTGCAGCTGTTGTCAGAGTTTTTTCCAGGCATCTGCCTTAGAACTGTGAGGAGGACTTTCTCTCCACAGCCTCAACAAGCTTTGCTACAACAGCACTCCTCACCCCAGGACCACCATCCAAGACTGTGAACCAGATCTGAGCAGGTCAAAGCAAGGGAATTCTGCCTCAGTGCCAGCAGAGGGATTTCTGCAAATGCCCTCTGGACAACATTTGGGTCCCCCTACAATCTGTAGGCCTCAAGTTGGAAGCAGTAGCAGCGGCAGCAGTTGCAGCAGCTATCACCTCTGCTGCTCTGAGAGCAGGGACCAGACCAAGCTCTTCTCTCACCAAGAAGCGGCAGGGTTTCCCACTGACCTTTTACTTTTTCTTTGGTGTTTATGGGTTGAGAAGTCTGGAAACAGCCACAGTTGCCAGTGATTCACTCTCCTGACGTCTGCTCTGGTCAGTCTTTGCCATAGGTCTGAGTCTGCTGGCTCACATGGGACAGTGCTCAGCTGGATAGACCCTTCATGCTGGCCTGCCAGGCTGCTTTTGGTGGCAGGTTTTTTTCTCTCTGTCACTTTGTGACATAACTCTAAAATTTGTTTAGAGTCATATTTTACAGGTATTGGAGGTGGTAGGAGCAGGAGCTCAAGTAAGTTCCTGCTTTTACTCTTTCATCTTGGCTCCACCTCCCTCCCTCCCCCCATCAGGTTTTCTTACTCAATAAGATTAAAATTTTAGAGATCCGAGAGACTTTTGGATGTTACCTGTGCAAAGCTTCTCATTTTACAGACGAGGAAATTGAAGCCTGGAGAAGGGAAGTCTTGAGCAAGGTCACATAGTGCTAGAATTAGTATTCAAATCCAGGGCCTCTAACTCTATATTGGGCATATTTTCCACTATGTTACACTATACTTAAAAGAAAAATAATATCTCTTAATTACTGATTTATTTAAGTATTACACCTTATATATTTTCTACTGTATTTGCACACTCAGTCATTCTTCATCTTATATCTCTGTATGTTTTTGATCCTTTACCTCTCTGTGATTATCCTCATTAATATCAGCCTGTGCTCTATTTCACTAAATTAATTTTAAACTGTTCTTTTGTCTTCTAGTGTAAAAATAATCCCACCCAACGAATGCCATCTGAAGGCTTGATAAGCATATATTGCCATTTCCCACCTTGTTAAGAGTGATACTATGAAGACTTTTAAAATATTGCAAAATAGTTTGAGTTCCTCATCAGAGAAATGCCTTGAAGTACAAAGTATTATTAATTTAGTATTACAGATGAGCAGGGTAGCTGATTTACTGTACCTCTGCATTTGCATTTCTTGACTTTGATTCTAGCTGTTCAAAATAGAGTTTAATTAACTTGCATAGAATTGACTTTGTGTAGTAAAAACACTTAACACTCAGCAATTGAAATGGCTCTATTGATTTTTTTTTCAAAAATAGATTGAGAGCTCATTGGTACCCAACAGAAGACTTTATCTTAATCAGTATTCTGGTACAGTTATATAGATACATACTTGCTTTTCAGAGTATGTATGTGTTGAGTCTGATAGTGCAAGCTCAAATCTTTGCTCTTATACACTACAAATATTTCCTAAATTAGTCTGCATGTAAGTTCAAAGCATTATATAGAAAGATCTTATAGCCTATTATTGATAGCAAAACTAATAGTATATGACCATTGTTGAAGATCCTAGAGGTTCAGACAAAATTAGATCTTCCCTAATTATTACCCACCAAAAATGATCTTGTGGAATGACTCCTTGGTCTGACATTAGCAGACATGGGTGATAATCCTATATCTGGCATTGATGATCTTGGGAGAGTCTGGCAAACTATTGAACCTTTCTGAGAACTAGTTGTTCCACCTTTAAAATGAGGATGTTTTCCTCACTTATCTGTATTAGTTTTCCAAGAATAAAATGAAATCATAAATTTAATTGACCACTAATTGAAAATGTTGTGTGTTTGTATTGTTGTTCAGTTGTTTCAGCTGTTTCTGTCTCTTTGTGACTACATTTGGTGTTTTCTTGGTAGAGATACTAGAGTGGTTTGGCATATTCTTCTCCAGCTCATTTTACAGATGAAGAAACTAAGGCAAACAGGGTCCAGTGACTTTCCCAGGGTCACAAAGCTAGTAAGTGTCTGAGGTCATATTTGAACTTAGGAAGATGAGTTTTTCTGACTCCAGCCCTAACATTCTATCCCCTTTACCACTTAGCTGCTTACTATGTGGTTGTAGAAAATTATTATCTTTGTTCATAGCAGGTACTTCATATAAGTGCTTTTGAGTGAATGAGTGAATTTTTGGTTGTCATCATGATACTTAATTCCAAATCATTTGTTAGTCTCCCTTTGGGGGAGAGGGCAATGTATCCAGGTGTCAGTTTAATAACATCTGTCCACCATCACTTAAATGGTTCCCTGGCTCTTGGGTATGGTAGAACTAAAAGGTACATAACTATATAAATGTCCTGGAGTACGTTGTGTATCAATTCAGATGTACATTTGTCAATGGCTAGCTCAAGTCAGAAACCTTGGTACAGTCTGACTCTCTGAAGTCAGAGGATCTAGGACTAGGTTGATCTGAGTCAACATTCACTACTTATGTAAACATGGATCAGACATTTGGCATCTTTGTCACTGTCTCTTTATCTGTAAAATGAATAAAGTTCTTAAGCTCTAAAATTCATGACTCTAAGATGCCTTAGGCTTTATTCTACTTTCTAAAGCCTCTAGAGTTAGTTACCCAAGTGAAGAAGGATGAAGGAGGTAAATTTGGATGCTTTGCCCTGATCTAGAGTCATTGTTGTAAAATGTTTTATTCTATAGGTACCTGCATCCTGACACATATAGATCAAGTTAGGGAGAGAGCAAAAAAGTTTCCTGTAAAGACAGGAGTAGTACACATAATGGGTGGCAATATATAAGGGAGCAAACATATCCTAGACACAGAAATTGAGAACATTCCGGAAAAATGAGTAGGCTCTAGGATTAGTTTTAAGGTTGGGGCAATATTCTCTCTTCTCTTGTTTAGAGGTTATGGTGTCCTAGAAAGTCATAAAATCATTTCAGGTTATTTTGGCGTTCACCAAATTATGTACACAAAACTGGATCGACCTTTTTTTGCTGGTGATAACCTTGACTTAGCTTCTAGCTCATGTTCTGTCATTAGAGGATTATATCTAGTGACAGGTCATCTTCAGAGGATCTGGATGCTCATGTGTGTACTGGACTGGCCAGATTATAGGTCACAGGTTTATCATTTTCTAGTCAATAGCTCTGACATTATCTGTCACTTAAAAGGAAGGATTAAAAGACACAAAAAAAGTTGTATTTGTCTAATTGAGCATTTCTGTACGTGAAGGTGAAAAGGTTCTTTCTAATCCCTGCAGGTGATCAGTTTACACACTGAAGCACGACATTTGATTAACCCTAGCCCTTGGAACCTGTCTAGCTATCTTCTTTTTCATTAACTTTAGCTACCACTTTTGTGCTGCTAATGTTCTGCTGAGTATATTTTTAGCAACATTAATGACGCCTTCCTGTTCCACTCTCCATGTGAGCTTTGACCAGGTACACTTACAATTTCATCTTGAGATCATTCAGGGTAACTATCTCAGTGGTACCTAAGTGGTAGAATATTTATCAAGTGTCTCTACTTGTTTGTCTAGTTCCTTCCTTCGATTTTGCTCTTTTCTCTTTATAACTTACCCACACTTTGTGTCTGCCTTTCCCGTGGCTTCCTTCTCTTTGCCTTACCATTTGTCTTCCTTTGACTTATACTTTCCCTTTTCTTCCATGTCATTTTCTTTATTTCACCTATTTTTTTCCTCCCCTTTTTATTCTTTCAAGCAGCCGCCTCATTTCTACTACTTTCCCCATTTTGTTGTTTTGTCGTTTTCAGTTGTGTCTGACTCTTCATGACCCCATTTGGGATTTTATCGGCAAAGTTCACTGGAGTGTTTGCCATTTCCTTCTTCAGTTGATTTTACAGATGATGAAACAGAAGCAATCAGGGATAAGTGACTTGCCCAGAGTTACATAACTAGGAAGTGTCTGAGGCTAGATTTGAACTCAGGAAGATGAATCTTCCTGACTTTTCCCATGGATTCCCTTCCCTCACACTGTATCATTTTATTTTTCCACCTTTTCATTATTTTCAGCTCAAAGTCATGATTATGTCTGCCTACTCTGTCCACATGCCATTACTAAAGACAAATATTTCTAGATTAGAACAATTTGAAAATTGACAAATAATGATACAGTTTATACATATGGTATCATAGGGTGTCATTTAAAGAGACTAGGACTTGATTAAAAAAAAATAAAAGTATCCAGGACCAGATGCAAGTCATGTGTTACTGGGGTAAGAACACTGGCTCTAGAGTAAGAGGTTGTGGATTCAAATCCTATGAGCAACTAGGTGGCACAATGGATAGAGTGCCTCACTTGGAGTCAGGAAGACTCATCTTCCCAAGTTCAAATGTGTCCTCAGACACTTACTAACTGTGTGACTCTGGGAAAGTCACTTAACCCTGTTTGCCTCAGTTCCTCTTTTGTAAAATTAGCTGAAGAAGGAAATGGCAAACCTCTGTAGTATCTTTACCAAGAAAACCCTTTGGGGTTTAGAGTCACGAAGAGTAAGACAACTGAAAAATGAGTAAATGACAACATTCAAATCCTGCCCCTAATGCTCACTGTTTACTGACCATTTTTGAGCATTGAGTTATTTATTGGGTAAGTCATTTAATCTCCCCCTGCTGAAATTTCCTTATCTCTAAGATGCAGAAATTGAACTATTATCCTAGAGCAGTGGTTCTCAACCTTCCCAATGCTGTGACCCTTTAATACTCTTATGTGAGTGTATCTGCATGTGGGTGGACCCTTCTGGAGACAGATAGAGGAGCTGTGTCTCAGTTCCTAAGACCATCGGAAATATGTGTTTTCCGATAGTCTTAGGTGATTCCTGTGAAAGGGTCATTCGACCCCCCAAAGGAGTCAAGACCCACAGGCTGAGAACTGATGTCCTAGAAGGGCCCCTCCAGATCCATGATCCCATGAAGTGTGTTTGTATGTCCACATATTTATGTTTCACAAAAGGTACCCAGTCTTAATTTCAACATAGAATAGCATATTTTGAATTTATAAAGCACTATGGCTTTACTTGGGGAGTAATCAAACTTTTCTAGGCTCTGCATTTAGTAAATATTTTCCCAATGGATAATTGTCTACCATACATCTCAGATCATTGGTGAACCCCATGGAGAGATATGAAGACAGCTTCTCCATTATAGGTACATCACAAGAAAAAGGCATAAATATGACTTGGATTTCTTGGACAGTAAAAGTTTTAATCTCAGCCTTATTTAAATCCATCTAAAGCCCCAATAATTTAGTATGATGAAGGTTTGCCATCTCAGGGATGTATTTTATGTAATATCTGCTGAGGGATAATAAGTACTTTCTAGCCTTATTATAAGCACTCTGTCCTAACATAACCTGATTGACTTTCCAAAATGCATATTGTCTGCTGGGGCATTCTGGTGAATATGGAAGATGGAGGGTAATGGATGTCATTTGCAAAATTGTCATGGATTTTTGAAGATAAAACACAGTGAGCAAGGCCTAGTGGCAGCAGGAAAAGTCTGCTTCCAGTTCCTTTAGTAGCAGAAGGTTGTGTTTGTCCTTTGTTCTTGAAGAGGACCATGACATCAGAGAGATGATGATATGAATTGCAGTTCACTTTGATTTAAGAGAGGTCACCAGCCTCATGTACAAGGTCACCAGCCTCATTTTTTCCTCCAAAGCCATCCGGTTTAGTGGCCAGATATCCATCAGGAGGACTGGAGATGACCCAGGATGCAATGGGAGACTGACCATTTTAGGCCAAGGTCTTTTCGGGTTCTCACTTTGAGTGAAGTGACTTCCATTCAGTGAGTAGGCCTCTTTTAGTCAAGGGATGGTCCTTTTAATTATAAAAAAAAAAACATCAAATTGGGAGAGGAAGACCCTCAGAGTTGCTGACCAAAAGATAAACAGTTATTATTTACATTCATTCTAAACCAGGAGGGTCCCAAAAATAGCCAGTAAGTGGTACTTGGGCAAGGACCTATTGCTGACCAGCCCATGAACTCTAGAGTGAAATAGGTTTAAGGCTTGGTCTTTGAAAAAGAGATTTAGCCAGTAAACCCCAAGTTAACTAGGCTGCTCTAGGCCATCAGAATTTACCTTCCTTTGGAGGAGGACAGCCATAGGCAGAGGCAGAGGCAAAGGAAGGGGCAGAGTACCAGAAGGCATCAGGTGTGAACACAGTGTAGAGGCCAGCTGGAAGTTGACGTGAACAGAAGAATGAGTTCTTGTTCTACAAAACTGAGGAGAGACCAGGGTAGAAAAAGGCAAGGCAGATGGGAAGTTTCTGGAGTCGCTTAGGCCAAAGAAGTCTAACTGTAACTCAGACTTGCACAATTTGGCAGTAGAAGGGGGCCAGAATTTTAAAAGTCTAAATTTTTTCAAGTTGCAGATAGGTTTTTAGCCACTCGCTTTCATTCTTTTTTTTTCTTTTTTGGAGGGGGAAGGCAGGGCAATTGGGGGTAAGTGACTTGCTCAAGATGACACAGTTAGTAAGTGTTAAGTGCCTGAGGCCAAATTTGAACTCAGGTCCTCCTGACTCCAGGACTGGTACTCTCTTCACTGTGTGAAGCTGGCCCCACTGCTCACTTTTCAAGTAAAGGTATAATTAATGACTAAACTGTTTTTGCAAATAAAACATATTTTAAAAAGGGAAATTTCAATTAATATCAATTAATTACACTTATTACTTAAGATTTTTATTTATCATGTAATTGATCCTCTCAGACTAGAGACAGACTGATGTTGGTTGCCATGGGTCATGTGACAAACAAGAGAGCGTGGCAATGCACCTGCCAAGACATATAATGGGCGCAATAGTGACTGGTGGAAGGCAGGTTAAGGGGGGCAGGGACAAAGCACCCATTACACCTTTCCTTTTCATTACATCCTCTGCATTTTCCCTGGGTGCCCGAAGTCCTTTGGTGACCCACAAGCAGCCACGGCCGAATGTCGTGCAGGCCTGTTTTATCTGCAGAGGGTTCTTGCTAATGACTGGCATCTTCCCCCTCCAGGAATCTGGGGCGACTTGAGAGTTCAGGAATTCAGAGACTTGCTTTGAACCCTTGAAGTTCTCTTTTTTTCACCATGGAGTACACACACACACACACACATACACACACACACACACACACACAGACACATGCACACAGAGAGACAGAGAGACACACACACATATACACACACATACACACCCACACCCATACACACACAAAGACACACAGACACACACAGACACACAGACACATATACACAGACAGACACACACAGGCACACAGACACACAGACACACACACAGACACATACACACACAGACACACACAGACACTCACAGACACACACACAGACACACACACACAGAGACACACACACAGACACACACACAGAGACATACAGATACATACACACACATACACATACGAGGTTCTACCCTGGGGTGGGGAACTTTTTATCCTTTCTTTAGCTTAGTTTTATTTTCCTCTCCTTTAATCTAATTAAAGCGCTCACTGAGGGAATGATCTTTTGTGGGGAGACTTTGGACTGACTGTCTGCAGGGTGGGGAGCCTTGTGGTGGTGCTTGTGGTGATTTCTAACTGTCAAAGAATCAGGCACCTAAACTCCTTGATAAGTAAGATAAGCTTGATTGATGGATTCTAGTCCTTGATCCTGACTATCACATAAAGAGGTTTTAATACAAATACTGCTAATACTTATTCTGATATACTTGTTATAATAGTAATTGTATTTTTTTTTGGAGGCAGTTAGGGTAAGTGACTTGCCCAGGGTCACACAGCTAGTATCAGAGACCACATTAGAACCCAGGTGCTACTGACTCCAGGGCTGGTGCTCTATCCTTTGCACTGCTTACCCGCCCCTATAGTAGCAATTGTTGAGGTATGGAACTTGAACCAAGGAATAAAAAAAATAATTCAGCAGGTCCAAAATTGCAGCTAGAACAATGGTACATTTTGGCGCTTCAGATACAATTCTTTTGAGTTTCTTATTCATATTTCCTCAACTTCTTTTCAGAACTCTTTAGCATTTAGAATATTTTTTTGCAAGAATTTTGGAGGGGTCATTATTTCCCTACAATATTCACATTTTACAGAGACCTTGAGCAGCCTCCTCTTCCTCGTCTCTTCTGTTTAACAAGATTAATCCTCAAAGAATTAACTGAGTCTGTTATAGTGTTTCTTCTGTGACCATGTCCTCCATAGGCAACAGATGTTCTTTTACCCAGTTCTGTTTAGAAATTCAAAACTATTTCTCAAATACATTAGATACAAAGCATGTGAGCAGGGATTTGCTTTGGCAGAATGTGTTTTGTGTTGAAGAAAGAACATACAACATTCTTGCATGAATGCCAGTTAGGGAAAATATTTCTAATTCACCTGCCAAATTAATTGGCTGTTTATACCCCTTTGAATTTATTCTCCTTGATAAGAATTATCAACACGTATAACATCCAAAATATATGCTGCAAGCAGATATAGTTCAGCTTTTGTGTTCTAAGTATAAAACCAAATGAGCAAGGACAAAAAATGCAGGGAGGAAATGGAAAAATGCATACTGAGAACAGAAGAGAGGAACAATTGAATCATAATAAGTCTTATGTGCTTGGCCTTATATTTTCTGAGCCTGGAGTTTTATATTTGCTGCATTAAAAAAAATAAACCGCATTGCAGAGAAACAGAAGACGACTGTATCATGGAATAGCAGAATTTTACAAGAAGGTACTACCTCCACTTTGAGCTAGAGATGTCAGTTGCTAAGTCTCAACAATAGCCCTTTTTGAAGTTTATGGCATGTTCAGGAAAAATATCTGCCTTATGTTAACATACAACCAGCTTGAGGAGACATTTCACATCAACCTAAGTCCACACAGGTGAGTTTATGATGGAAGATTAATTTTTTCCTGTGCTTTTTAAAAAAATCCATCTTTTTTTTACTCTTTTGCATCTCTAACCCTCCCTTTGAGATGATGTCAGAATCAGCAACGCAGCCAAGAAGGGAGTCTGTCCTCTATTCATTTTCAGATGACTAGAATTCCTGACTTCCATAATAATTTGGCTTTACCTAGGCAGCAATCTTTAAGAGATAGCTTCATGTTTCTCCTGGGATTCAGCTGATAAAGCTCAAGGTGGCAGCATCCCTTTGCTAAAATCATATCTGCCTCTTCTACTTTTCCCCAAGAGGTATCATAGTAGGGCTGACCTTGGAGTCAAAAAGGCCTGCTTTATTGTTTTTTTTTTTTAATATCATCTAAATTTCCCCTGTATCTACACCCCCTTCCACAGAGTCATCCTTCATAACATGATTTTTTAAAAGGAAAAAGAGAAAAACATTAAGCAGAATCAATTAATACATAAAAGTCTTACATTACATTCAATGGAATGACCTTGCTCTCACCTCACCTCTATCAAATGTACGGGGGGGGGGGGGGGTTCTTCCCATATCAATTCTTTAGGGCCAAGTTTGTTTACTTTTGCAACATTTATTAATGATTATTTTATGGTTTTTTCCATTTACATTGCTGAAATCCTCATATATATTGTTCTCCTCATTTTGTTTATTTCACTTTGGAACGGTTCATATAAATCTTTCCATGCTACTCTATATTCATCGCATTTATTGTTTCTTAACATCCCATTACACTCTATAATTTGTTTAGCCGTTTCCCAATTGATGGAAATCCACGTTGTTTCTAGATTTTGCTACTACTACAAGTGATCCTGTTAATGTGGTGTATATGAACACCACCATTTTTGGGTTATATTCCTGGCTTGTTTTCTCTTTTGGCCAGAAACTCTGAGGGTCTTCTCCTCCTAGATTGATTTTTTTGTCGTGGTGAACTAAGTCATATTTTGACTCAATTCTTACCTAGCCTTTAGTAATTGAATGGTTGTTAAGACAAATGGAGACCCAGGAAAGGCCTTAATTTAGAAAGGCCAAGGCCACCCATTACATCCTGAGCCATCGCCATTCATCTTGCCTTTTTTCTTTTTCCTGGACTCCAATGACCCTCCTGTAGGAGAGAGTGAGGCTGAGGACTTTGTGTGCAACTCTGCCTCACTTCAATCTAATTTACATGCAAGTCAAGATGTCGCCCTCCTGATGTCATTGGTTCTCTCTGAGAATGAAGAAAGAAGAAGAAAAAGAAAAAGAAGAACAGCACCACCATCACCATCACCATCAACAACAAGAGCCTAGCTAGGGAATCTGTGTCATTAGCCATTTTAATTTTCTAATTCCAAATTACTTTTGAGAATGGTTGTGTTAATTCATAGGTATACCAACAAGACATTAGCATGCCTAGAAAACTTTCCTTTCAAATCTTGCCTTGAACACTCGTTGAGTTACCCCAAGGCAAGATACTTCACCTTTCTGTGTCTCAGTGTCCTTATCTGTAAAACGAGAAATTTGGACTTGACGGCCTTTAGGGCTTCTTCCATCTTTAAAACTATGGCCCTAGGAACTTAATTTGGATTACAGCAAGAGGAACAATGGGTTTATGAAT
This sequence comes from Pseudochirops corinnae, assembly GCA_028646515.1. Lineage (NCBI taxonomy): Eukaryota > Metazoa > Chordata > Mammalia > Diprotodontia > Pseudocheiridae > Pseudochirops > Pseudochirops corinnae. The sequence continues at coordinate 15,195,288 of CM053591.1, forward strand.
AACTTCTACTCTGACCTTTGTGCTTCATGAAGTGATATATGTCAAGGGGACCATCTTTCTTATGATAAAATATAGGGATCTGGAGAATACCTTCCCAAATGTTAGGAGCAGTTACTGGACCAATTGTCATAATTTCCCACTGTCCAGAAGCATAGAAATGAGGACATGATAATATATATATATATATATAAACTGGAAAGTCTTACTCTGTGTCTGCTTTGATGATATTTTAAAATCAACTGGCACAATTACCCAATTTCAACAGTGTCCTGAAATCTGAGAAATGGTTGGGCCAATTGAAAGATAAGCTTCAAATTACAGTGAAATTCCTTTACAAGGCTTGTATTCAGAGGGAAGGTTAACAGCCCTATTAATATAACCGTGTTGCATTAAGATTTTATCGCAAATAGTTTTGTTTCAGGGGACAGGATCTGACCCATGGGATACCCAAGTACTAGTAAAAACAAGCTGCCTTATAATAAGGCTTCTCCTGCCTGACATCATTTCTAATTGAATATTGAATTCTTTGAGTAGTATAGCTTTGAAGTCTCCAAGCTCACAAGAAAGGAGGGAATGCATTTCTACGACTGGAAATGATGAAAAAAATCCTTAGGGGAAAAATGTTTTCCTTTAAAAAACTGCCCGTATAATTTTTGCAGTGTTGAGAAGGGCCTATGACATGAGAAAAGCTGGGAGCTATGCCTAATTTATAACAGCAACAATCTTGCCTGCTTCCAAGGGTCACATGGCTTGTTTTTCCTTCAAACTGCTCAGACTGCTATGATTCTTTCCATTTCAGGGGGGAAAAAAAAACAAATAAAACCAGATTCAATTGAATACATTTACATTCCTACTGTGTGCAGACCGCACCCAGCTAACGCTAACTCTCTGCTCTCAGCTCATGACTAGAACTGATTTTACCACTCCTTGGTCAGACACCGGAATAATGTAATCTTTGCTAATTTACAGAAGACTCACAGGGTGTGAGTGAAAGTCCTGAGCCAATCCTAATGTTTCCTGTTGTACCCACTTGAAATTCCCTTGAGAGATTGATTGAGTAGAGATATTCTCACTTGATAAAGGTTTCAGGATGGGATCACTGCTAATAACCGTTATCCTTTATCATTAGCCATGACAAAAACATACTAAGATCTCCCTGTGTGGTGCCAAAGCAAAGCAGCAGTGACTGTCTGAAGGTGTTCAGGATTTAGAAGAAAGTCAGAGCACACACATCCATTCCCTGGCTTTGTCTCCCAAGGTAGGCAGCAATAGCAGAAGCCATGAAAACCTGTTGTAAGGCTTTAGTCTCATTGCTTGTATTCTTTAGAACTCACTGGAGAGTTTGGGGGCCAGCAGTGTATTTTCGGGCACCAACTTGTTGGAGTCTTTTCCATGATATACAGAGATATGTTTTGCTCCTTGCATACCGGGCCCAAGATCTAATGAGATTTATTACATTTTCAATTCCAGAGTGTTCTGGAGACTGTTACTAACATGACACTCTGAATTAATAAAGGTCAGGCTCTTCTTTGCCAGCTAGCTTTGGAAATATCTGGGCCAATTCTGTCACACATTTTCTGTTTCATGGTTGCGCCACTTGTATTCAGTGTCCTCTGAATTGGAGGGGCATCTTGGTATAATGGAAAGAACATTGGACATGTATGCAACTAAAGGATTGGGGTTCAAATTCTGGATCTTTCACTAACTTGCTACCTCACAGGGCTGTTGTCAGGTGCAGAGATAAGATAATATATGCAAAAGGATTGAAATCACTATATAAATGTTGATTACTAATGTTATCTGTCTGATCTTGGGAAAAATACATATTTATTTCTTGGGCTCATGTTTCCTTTTCTATAAAATAATGCAGTGACCTGGAACTTTGTAAAAACAGGTGGCTTAGTGATGAGAGGGCATGAGTTAAAATCTCCCCTCCAATGCTTAGTAGTCATGCTATCCTCAACAAATCACTTAACCTCTTGGTTTTCAGCTTCAGTTTTCACCACCGTAAAATGAGGTGGTTGGACTAGGTGATGACCTTTGAGATCCCTGTCACTTCTGATCCTGTGACTAATTTCTGATGTCCCCTTTCCAGCTTTTAATTCTATAATCCTAATTAACTTTAGAATGTTTTGGGTTTTTTTGTTTTTTTTTTGAGATTGGTTCTCTTCATGCAGGTTGAGAGTACTGTGGTCTCTCGTTCACCTGCTCCTCAAAACAATCAGCGAGGAAGCTTTAACATGCTCCATTTTTTCTGACCTGGGCTAGTGAATTCCTCCTTAGCCATCTAGGTAGCCCTCTGCTCCTGAAGGTTCTCTATATTGGTGATCACAGACATAATGTAGACACTTGTTTAACTTTAGCCTCCTGTAGCTCAGAACTCCTGAACTCAATCAATTTACCAACCTCAGCCTCAAAGAGACTACAGATATGTATGGTCCAGTTTGGGATAATGGAAAGATCTTTTTAAATAATCCTATTTTTATAGGACTCAATAACTATTACTTTGTTTCCTTTTGATGTTTATTGCTTTTGGACATACAGATGTAATGGTAACGTTTGACTGAGTCAGTCCATGCAAAAATAACTCAACTCCAATTAAAGGAAGGAACAAGGTACTTTAGTCCTAATGCCTTTGTCAGATGAAAATATGTCTATTGAATCAATAAGATAATCAGTTAAAGGCATCTCAACCAGGTGTATTGGGAAAGGTGTCAGGATTGGCTAGGGAGACTTGGTCATGCCTTGTGTCTCTTCTAAAATTAACAAGCCAGTTCAGAACCTATCATTAACTTAGTGTCTGACCAGCTAGGGATAGAAACAGTCCTAGCCAAACCTCTTATAGGAAATCACTTGGGAAGCGGGAAGAAGAGGAGCATGTCTTTTCCTTATGTCCTGTCCAGACTATGATCTTGTGAACTTTTGAAGGTTGAAATATTTGAACTCATCAGCATCTTAGTATCTGCATTGAGAGTTGAAGACAACCTAGATGCAAAGAGGAAATGATGCATTAAGACTACACAAAGAACCCAGCAAAAAACTATACTTTATATAAGGGGAACTTCATGAGGACCCCAAGGAGGGAAAAAAAGAACTTTTATCAACTAAGAGCTGTGAGTTTTCTCTTTGTTCTGTATGTTCTCTGAGCTCAAGTGCACTTTTCCTTGCACTTTATATGTGCTGGTGGGAGAATATCACAGACTTTTCAGGTGTTTTTACTATGCTACCTTGCTAAACATCTTTTTCTATAGGCTGATTCTGTATATTTGATTAATAACTGATAATCAATGGGAGCACACTGGTGGGGGCTCACAAATGATAGCAATAGAATCACACCCACCACACCCACTTTCTCGAAATCCTCTAAAACAGGGGTGAGGAACCTGCAGCCTTAAGACCACATGTGGCTTTCTAAGTCCTTAAGTGTAGCCTTTTGACTGAATCCAAATTTTATAGAACAAATACTTTTATTTTTATTAATATATTTTTGTTCTTCTTTTGTATTTTTATTTTAGTTTTAAAATGAATATATTTAAAATACTAAAGAATAAGTTGCAGACTTCCATGCTGAAACCAAATATTCAAATGCTTTCCAACAAAAAGCAGGCACAACAAAGTCTTTAAAAGGTTAGTTAATTTTAAAATTAACAAATAGGTTTCATTTTCTGAAATTATTAAGTACACAGTAGATTTTAGAAAATAATGTTCATTTTAAAGTATATCGAGTTGAAGTTTCTTGAATGCAACATTATTTGCTTGCAGCTGAATATTAATGTGGCCTTCCAACATGAAAAGGTTCCACACCCTTGCTCTAAGATAGCTGAGAGGAGAAGCAGTCAACCTTATTCTGGACACCCAGCCTGCCAATATGAGTGAAAGTTGAAAGTGTAGTTCCAGATCATCTGCTACAGAGAAAGATAAGAATAAAAAACCCAATAGTTTTCAGGATTAGACTAAGCCCAGGTAAAAATCTTCTTGATTCCAGGTCACAAGATAGTTTCCAAGCATTTGAGGTCATAGCTCTTCTACTCTAAAGATGGTTTTACCTTATAGAACATTAGACACATGCCTTATTGATTTCAGGAATTGCCCAACACCAGTGAAAATGTAATTGAGAAGTAGAAAGTAATAGAAAAAAGTGAAAAGTAATTGGGAAGTAAAGACTAGTAGAAAAAAAAAAGAAGAGTAGCTCACTAGTTATATAGGTTTAGTGAGCTCTCAAAAAAAATGTACACAGGACACACTTTTTAGTTTAATCTGCATCATCCACATATTCTCCACAACTTTCTAAGTCTAGACAATTAGCAAAACAATGAATCAAGCCCTAATGTGTAGAAATAAATGCTTACATTGAAAATTTAACCATTCAGTCTCCTCAGCTTCAGCACATCCCTGGAAGTAGGGGGTCTAAGAGATATCTAAGGAATACATACATCACAACTTAGTCCCGAGTGAAATAATGGTGAATATAGGTTTGAGGCAGGATCGAATCTTTAAATTTAATTTGAATAACTCTGATATTGCTGTTTTTCCTTCAGACCAATTAATCAAATTCTCACATAGGCAGGCAGCTAGCTAGATATAGACATTAGGAGATCTAAACAGAGTAAAATTAATTGAGTTGGTTTTACTGGAACCTGAACTATGTAAGCTTTCCTTAGGGGTACCAAGTCCTTCATGTCTTTTTTGACATATTTCTTTAACACAGGCTTAGCATTATAAGAGCCCTTTCGAATGTCGAGAATGACATTTACTTAGCTTAGTAGAAAATCTTCTATTAAGTGCTCATATTCCCAGTCACATTTCTGCTAAGTGTTGCCTTCACATATCACAGCCAGTTACTGCTAAAGGATGTAGGATAATGAGTATATCAGAGTGTTTCTCCTTCTGCTGAGCGTGGGAGCATTTATGTGATGATATTTTAATAAAATGACTATGGATAGTCACTTAGTCAAAACCACAGACTGTAAATGTGGAATTTGAAATTATGTTTTACCTAATCAATTGCACAATGATTACTGTCATCTTTGGGTATTCTGAGATGTTGGCACTCAGAAGTGAGAAAGTGACATATTAAATTCATATACTGCTCACAAAATGATAATTTCTAGAGAATATTCTTTCTAGAACCACAACCTGATAATGATTCCAGAGTAGACATCTCCCTCTTTTAAATGGGATTAGTTACATATGATGAATTCTAAGTAGGCTTCATTGCTTATGTTGGCATTATTTCCTGAAGCCGTGCAGAAGTATGGCCAGCAGGTAGGGGTTGTTAGGCAGGGTTGGTTCTGGGGATCTAAGTCCTATGGTGAGACTTGAGTATCTTTATTCAAAGTGGGCATTGGTTCCATATGTACAGTTTATGATATAGAAGAAAACACATTGTTTTTGGAGTCACAGGACTTAGGTTCAAATCCAAGTTCTGCTATTTTTTATGAGTGACGCTGAGCAAGTCACAAAACCTCTTTAGCTTCCAGTTTCCTCATTTGTAAAAAGAGGGGGTTGGATTTGACAGATTCTAAGTTTCCTTTGGATTCTAAGTCAATGATCCCATGGTGTTATGGGAATCTGAAGATCTTCCCTGCCCCTAGGCCCTTTGCTAAAGTGGCTACGTGACTCTGAGGACCCTTGGATATTTGAAAGCATACTCTGTTCCCCAATAGGCTGAATGTGGTCACGTGGAGCCTGTGGCGCCAGGCTTGT
>CM053591.1:15201493-15226663 GCA_028646515.1 Pseudochirops corinnae
AATTAAAAAAAAAAAAACACTTACTAGCTGTGTGACTTTTTTTCCCTCCTCTAAAAAAAAGACAAAAAAAACCCTTTGTGGTTAGTATTTCTGATCTTGGCGGGCATGATGAGATTGCTGGAACTGGAACATCACTTGGGTATATCAATGTATACTTGGTACATTACAAACAGGTCCAGTCTTAGTGTGTATCCGGGGTTTGGGGGTGCCATAGTGAGAGGGAATAGTTTTAATCTGTGTGCTACAGGGAGAAATATACTGACAGCCAAACAAGGATGATAGAAGCCTTAGGGGTCACATCTAACATCCTTATTTATGTAAATGGAGAACTAAGACCTGCCCAGATTTGACCTGCCCAAGGTCACACGGATAGCCAGTAGCCAAGCCAGACTTAGGCTTGCTTAGTTCTTCTGATTCCAAATCCAGCTCTCTATCCACTAAATTATGCTGCTTCCAAGAAGAATACTTAAGGATTTTCCCTTCTCCCCAAGGAAACACACATTCCAAAACAGAGTCTGGGGGCCTTTCCTTGCCAAAAGACAACTGTGCAACAGATCAAGAAACAAATCTGGCTACATCACTTTATTCAAGGCTGGGCCTAACTCAGGCCAGTCCTCTGGTAATTTTAGGTTTGATATTGGAAAAAAATGAAACATGCTTAGGTCCTGCAGAAGTTAACCAGACTTTAATATTCTTTTTTTTCTCCAAAATATTTTTATTTTAAACTTAAATATTAAAATTTAAATACACAATAAGAAAAAAACATTATAAACTTAAATATTAAATACAAAAGAAGAAAGGCATCACCATGTGCACAGCAGAATGTAAGAGATTTAAAATATACAAAGGTAAATTTCCATTTCAAGAAAGCCTATATAATAAATACCATGTATTGTGTTCAGAATTGTCCTTCTTTTCTTTGCTTCCTTGTAAGTTTTCTCTTGTTTTATGCTGTGAGAATTTAATATTCTTTACTGCAAAAAGTATCTCTTATTCATCTCGGTTTTCAACTAATCATTTAATAAGATGTCTTGCACACAATAGGCCTGGGTAAAATTGTTGGGAGGGGAGAGGGCAGTTCTATGGTTCAATGATAGCATTCTAGACCCAGAGTTAGAAAGACCTGAGTGTAAATCTAGCCTTAGATACTCACTAGCTGTGTGACCCTAGGCAAGTCATTAACTCCATTTGCCTCAGTTTCCTCAGCTGCTGAAAGAAAAGGTAGACCTCTCCAGTGTCTTTGCCAAGAAAATCCCATTATAAGGTTGTTTGGGATGAAAAATACCCTTCATCCTTAATTTAATGAAAAGAAATAAACACAGAGATCTCTTAGGATAAGAACAGGACTTTATTCTCTTCCCCGTGAGAAGAGGGCGGTCTTCCCCATGACTCATGGAGAAAAGACCAGTTACAAAAGATAGTGCTGGAATTTATAACCTAACTTAGTCAAGACCCCTCCCAGACTATTCCCCCTCTCTTTGGTGGAGAAGCAGACTTCACCAAATACTTAGCCAACTGGGACAGCTAGGAAAGATAAGGGGAGGGTCCCACCAAGGCAGGGAAACAGACAAAGGAAGATAAAAGTGATTGACAGAAGCAATTGGAAAAGTTAACCACCCCAGATTGAGAAGTTTTCACTCATCCCATACAAGCTCATGAAGAATCTAACAACTGAAAAACTAAGTTGCTGAATTAAATGCAAGTGCCTTAAGAGAAGATAAGTCATTTTCCTCTTTGTGTTTACATCATTGTGAGAGATGGCCCTCAGTGAAGTTCCCTCACTAGTATCTCCCTACTACACCCTTACCTCTCTGCAAACAAATTCAGTTCCATTTCCTGAGTAACTCATGCTTTCCCCAGAACAAGGTAAGGAAACTTAAAGGACCCAACACTAGCCTTCTTCCCATTAGTTGTCCCCAAATTTGGTGCATGATGAGGGACTGGAAAACACCATCCTCTGATGGAATACTAATTCATGAATTATTATGGTAATGAAGGATTGAGATTGCTTTGTGCCCTTCCATTAGCTGGAGATTGTGAGCCCCCCTCACCAACCAGTGGTGAGACAGACAGGGGAGTGGGCCAGGTTAGGATTAGGGTAACAGGAGCCTGTGAGCTTCCCCAATTTGCACTCCCTGACAGACACCACTTGAGCCATGAGGGCTGTGTCCTTTCTCATGAGAAAGAATAAAGGACTTTTTCTGCTTTCTGACTCAGACTCCGATTTTAAAAATCTGATAGTGATCTCTATCCCACACATCCTCAATGCCTGGAAGAGTTATTGGAATATTGTGGGTGCTAACTAAATGGTTGTCAATGGACTGATTGATTTGTAATTCTATTCCCCAAGTGATGAGTAGTCTGTAGCCCATCTTCTATTTTGTCCTCCCCACCATGAGCCCTTCTTCTTTTCTTTATTTCCTCGATTCCCTCCTACCCCCAACCCAGAATCACCTAACAGCTAGGTTTAACAAGATTGAGGAGGATTGGCAAAGGAGAAAGAACATTCTGTGCCCTTCTCTGCCTCCTTCTTCCACAAACAGAAAAAAGAGGCTCTCAGTGAATTGACATTCCATCGCAACAATTTATATCTTCATGAAAGTGGAAGCCAGAGAACCAGAATTCCTTTTTTTATGCCTTAGTAGATTTGTTCTCCGGAGGAATGAAAACCTTTAAAATTTGTCTTTGAATCAATTTCATTGTTGTCATCATTGCACAAACTTTAGAAGCTCCATGAAAGGTGCCATAATGCATTTAAACAATAACCTAGGAAGGTCATTTTTCTCAATAAATTTTTAAAGATTTTTCTCTGAACTGTTTCCAACTAAGTTATTTCACTCATTTCTATTGGCAATGTTCTAATGTCCTTTAAATATTACTATTTTTTTTTTCTGTTAAGACAGCTAGGTGATGCAATAGAGTGCCAGACCAGCAATCAAGAAGACTCATCTTTGTGAGTTCAAATCCGGCCTCAGACACTTACCGGCAATGTGACCCTGGGCAAGTCACTTAACCCTGTTTGTTTCAATTTCTCATCTGTAAAATGAGCTAGAGAAAGAAATGGCAAACCACTCCAGGATCTTTGCCAAGAAAATTCTAAATGGGGTCACAAAGAGTCTGACATGACTGAACAACAACAATTTTATTCTGTCTCTTGTAGACATCATTCAGTCAGAAGAGACTACAAAGTTAAGTAGTATAGTCATATGAATACAGTTCAGCATAATTTTTGTTTGCCCCTTGAGGTGTTTAATAACTCTATCAACACTTATCGTCTGAAATTTTTATTTCTGAATAGTACCAAGGAAGTTTAAAATGCATCAATTAAAGGAGAACCAAATGAGTCTCTTTGGATAAGGAATGCTATATTGGAAACACCATCAGTCTCTTGAATTATGGCTCTCATAACAACTATTCTTCTCATGGGGCATTGGGCAGACATTATAGACTTTTTATGGGCTCATTGTTAGAAGGTTAGTTGTCTATCCATTTCATGCGGCAATAACATCATCCATCAACATTTCTCGGCATTCTAGCTATTAGGAGAGTGAGCCATAGGGCCAGAGCAAAAGGACTAGAAGAAGGGCATGCCAGAGGTCATGAGCCCATATAGAAAGGAAAGTTCCCTTTGATCACAATTGATTGTGTTCCTAAATGAACAAAAACCCACTGGGTCTAGATCTACCACAAGGCATTAGATTCAGAAGGTGAAATTTTATCTCCAGGACTCAAGATGGTGTTGAAAAGTGACAGGTAAGTGAAACCATAGGCCATAGAGTTAGAGAAGGAACTTGAACTCAGCATGGGACATGGGACTAAGATTTGTGGAGCATATAACCAGGAAAATTGTGGAAGTTTTTAAGCTACAGAAATTGTGTCCAATTCTTCTATCCCTGCAAATGTGAGGGGCTGGGTTCAAATTTGGGATCTTCTACTTTCCTACCTGAGTGTGACCTTGGACAAGTCACCTAACATCTGAGTCAGTTTGTCATCTGCCAAATGCAAGACATGATACTAGATAGCCTCTAAAGTCCTTTTCTACTCTAAATTTATGATCTACAGTGTTATGATCCTATTTTTTTAAGAACAGTGCTACGCTGTATTATCAATTGTCAAAGTTTCTATAGTTTGATTGGATAGCCTCTGAGAAAAGACTGGGGAATCTCCCCTTCTTCATCCTACCCTGACTACATTTTTGAAGTCACCTTTGAAGTGAATATATCTCAGCAAACATAGGACTAGTAGGTGACATCTGTGTTCTAAATGTACATTCTAATTCCATTTTAAAATATGAAAACATAAAAAGAGGTTTTTTTGAGTAAATGGACAGATTGAAAGGGCAGAAAATCAGGGAGAAAAGAAAGCCTGGAAGGACATTTAATGTCCTTTTTTCTCTGATAAAGCTTTAAACTAGAACCTTCAATCTTTTATTAACCAGAATCTGAAACTTAATTTGAAAAAACCAAAGTTTGGAAGAGGTGGATTCAGGGATAACAACAAATTTTGTTTTGGACATGCTGAGTGTTAGATGTCTTGATGACATACCATTTGAAATGTCAAAAAGGTGATTATTGATGTGTGAAATTGCTAGTTAAAAGATGAGATGATCACAAAAGGCTACATGTGGAAGCTGGTACTTGGGTTGCCTCTTGGAAGAAGAGAGGGATTCTCTGAGATGGAAGCAAGGAAGGAGTGTATTACCAGTATAAGAATTGCCATTACAAAAGCACTGAGATAAAGTGTCCCCTGTGAGGAACAGAAGGAAGGCCACCTTGGCTGGCCAGCAGAGTATGGGAGGGATACTAATATATAATGAGGCTAAAAATATAGGTTAGAGTCAGATTGTAAAGGGCTTTGAAAGTTAAATATGGGAATTTCTATCTTGTCCTAGAGGAAAACCCCATGGAGTGGAGTGAATAAAGGAGTGATGTGGTCAGACTTACATTTCAGAATAGGTACTTCAGTAGCTGTGGAGAAGATGGACTGGAGTGGGGAGAGACATGAGGCAGGGAAAGCAACTAGGAGGCCTTTGCAATAATCTAGACCAGAGGTGATGAAGGCAGGAACTGAGGTGATGGGTATATGAGCACATAGAAAGGGTCTGATGCCAGAGCTAGTGGGGATGTAGAAACAGCAAGACTTGGCAATTAACTGAATATGTGGGATGAAAAAGAGTGAAGAATTGAGGGTAACACCAGATTTACAAACCTGAGAATCTAGGGGAGTTGATGGTGCCTTTGACAGCAACAGGGAAATTTGGAAATGGGTGGATTTCATGGAGAAATAATAAATTCTGTCTTGGAAGTGTTGAATTTGAGATGTCCCTAGGACAGCCTATTTGAAATGCCTAATAAGTAATTCCTGATGCAGGAGTTTAAAGCTCAGAGGAGAAACTAGGGCTGAATACTTAGATTATGAATCATCTGCACAGAGATCATAATTAAAACCAAGACTTCATTGCAGAAGTGATGACAGAAGAGAACTGTGAAAAAAATATGTTGGAAAACATGATTTAAAAGTCAAAAGCAAGATTAGCTAAAGGTTTGTCAGCTGCACAGAAGTTCCATATCTCTATATTCAGAATATCTAGTAAATCTGGTACTGGAGGTACTGGACACAGCATGGTCAAATAGAAAGACATATACTTGCCACTTTGTTGTTGTCGTTGTTGTAGTTTTCGTGAAAGATTCCTAGTGCCGAGTCCTAACAGGTGCAGTATTTTCCCTAGCTGGTGAAGTGCTCTAATTGTTCCTAATTGCTTATCACTATATCGATAACATGAGGTCCTAGATTATCGAAGTGTCTCCCTGATTATATCTATGCTCATTCAAAATATTGTGACCTAACTATTCACACACAGACCCAAAAGTGGATGAATAATGTTGGTCCAGACAATGTTATATAATTGATGGGCAGCTCATGGTGCTGGGGTACATATATGTTGGGCAGATATGGCAGATGGATAATGAACTGTATCTAGATTTAATCCAGAAAAAATCAGGATGGATTGCATGGGAGGAGTTCTACAGTGCTTTTATGATCACAAATTTTCCCTGGTACAAAGACCTATCTTTTAAAAAGTAATATTCTTTTGTTGATGCTTTATGGTTGTGAGCTGTGGAATACCTATCTTTAAAGAATTAAAGTTGCTTATCGTGCAAAGGAAAATGAGAATTGACAACAACAAGGCCCATGTTGTGCATGACTATGCTACAACTCGTACCCATGAAGAATTACACAAGAGAAATGACACATTAGATGCCCATCGGAAAGGGGTGTGACCAGAAAAACAAGGGGGCTGGTCATGTAGCTTCAGTGAAAGGCAGCTGGTGGATCTGCTCAACTAGCATCAGTCAGGAGGTCCAAAGTAAGGCCCCTAGAGAAGGATCTCAGAAAAAAGTGGGGAAAAGTCACACAAGATGAGAAGATGTGAGCAGTTTATAACCCAAAGAAATGAAATAAACATTCCAAATCAAAAAAAGATAGTCTCTGTCCTCAAGAAGCTTATAGTCTAATGGAGGAAACAACATGAAAACAAATATATAGAGAGAGAAAGCTGTGTACTGGATAAATAGGGAACGATTAACAGAGATAAGGCACTAGAATTAAGAGGGGCTAGAGAAGGCTCCCTGTAGAAGGTGGGTTTTAAATTGGAACTTAAAGGAAGCTGGGGAATTCCACAGTCAGAGTGGAGGAGAGAGAGCCTTGCAGGAATGGGAGAAAGCCTGAGAAAGTGCCCAGAACTGGGAGATGGAGTGTCTTGTGCACAGAGTCACCGGGAAGCCAGAGTCATTGGATCAAAGTCATGTTCGGGAAATATTATTTAAGTTGCACCTACGTTTTTTTGTTTATTTGTTTCAGAGAGTTCTCTCTCTACACTCAGAATAATATAAGGTATTTCATAAATTAAGACAGTGAAATGACAAAAGGTCAAAGGATTTGGCAGGATTCAAATAACCAACTGGTGGTAAGTGAGGGATGAAAGTTTCCAGAATTCCAGACTTAGACTCAAACCACTAGACCATGTAACCTCTTAAAAGTGCATTGAAGCAATAAAGGAAGTCAAGTGCACTATCAATCTTGCTCTTCTCATACCCCAGATGTGTCATTATGCTTATTTAGAATGCGTCCGAAGGATCATATTAATAAATTCCTTCCTTATTCTTTGAACATAAATCAATAATATTCAGAAATAAGCAACCCTAAACACTTAACTGTCACTGCTGTCGAAACGTGACAGCTGCATTAGTTAAAAGCACTCAATACCTACAAGAGCCATAAATACATAATGCCCTTTAAAAGCTTTTCTAAATTACAGACACCTGAGGGGGAAATGAGATCCTATTTCTCAATTTGCTTCTAACAGAAAAGCTATTCCCTACCACCAAACCACCTCAGGCCACGGTTTTCAGCAACCAAGGCACAGATTACTGTGTTTGAATCTAGGCCATTAAATATTTAAAATTAAAAACATTATCAGATGGTGATTTTTAATGAAAAATTGAAAGCCTTGTTGATTTGATACCTTTCTTCCACCAATTAAACTGGACATACAAAAACATGGCAATTCCCAAGCCAGGAAAAGTATTTTTTTCACTTTTTTTTTAATTAATTTATTTTTAACTTAAATACTGAAACAAATACACAATAAGAAAGAAAAAGAAACATATAAACTTAAATAGAAAATAAGAAAAGTGAAAAAGCATTGCCATGAGCATGGTAGAACATAAGAGAAGATTCAAATTTTGTAATAAATTTCCATTTCAAGGAAGCCTATATAATAGGAAAGAAGTATTTTAATGGTGGAATTGAGCCCATTTTATTAAATGAAGGATCATAGCTTTGCTTAAAAGATAATTTGGGTCTTCTAAATGATAAGAATCTTCTAAGCAATAGGATTAAGAAGATAATGAAGTCTATCAGACTGTATTCTCTCCTAAAACTGATTAAGGAGTCCTGATCCCCTTGGACCAATGTCTGAGCCTCAGTTTACTAATCTATAAAATGGGATGATTGGACTAAATTATCTTAAAGGTCATTTTGAGCTCTAAGTCCTAGGACCCTAGGAACATATAACAAGAATCTTTTCTTTATTGAAAAAATTTCCAGCCTGTCTCCCTAAGCTAAAAGGCTATCTGTGTATCAAAAACCTCTTTATATCATGAAAGGTTCTAGATTTTTCTGTTTAGGGGAAGAGGAGTTGGGAGACCAGTTGGGGCTGATAGTTTGGGGAATCTAGTACTAAATTCTCCCCAGGGAAGTAATGGGATTTGGAGGAGACTGGGACTTGGGGTTGGGAGGTTTTAGGTAGTTTACAAGGACAAAATATTTGTTTTATTTTGTTGTAGGAAGAGGGTATTATTGTGGTAACCAGAAGCAATTGTGGAGGTTGCAAACTAAAGTCTTGGAGCAAATCCAGCACGCTGATTGTTTTTGTTTTGTTTTGTGAGACCCATGAGCTTAGAATGTTTTAGTTTCTCTTTTTAAATGTAATGACACATTTGCTGACTCCTGAATTATAATAATATTAATGATAACAATAAGCTAGCATTTATATAGTGTCTTATGATTTGCAAAACACCCTGCATAGGACTTGATCTGATCTTCCTGACAGGCCCATGAAGTAGGTGTCATTATTATTATTCTCATTTTACAAAGAAGGAAACTGAGTCTGAGAGTGATTGAGAAACTTTCCCAATGTCACTCAGCTAACCAAGTCAAGTGTTAGTTCAGCTCTGAGAAGACCTCAGAAGAAAAATAGTCAAAAAAAGAATTCTAAAGAGAGGATGAAAGGCAGGCCTGATAGCAGCTGAAACTTCTGCATCTCCAGATATGAACTGGCTCATGGGAGAGCTTCTTCAAGACCGCAGAAAGCTTCACAGACATTAGCCAAGATACCCCGTCATAGAACTGAACGGAGCTTAGTCTTTTCTGAAGGGGAAAGGCTCAGTAAATATAGCATCTGCAGTAGGTACAGGTGGCTCTTAAAGTAGCACCTTAGCTGAGGACAGGATTGGAGGCAGAGATTGGGAACTCCAATTACCCAGTACCGGCCAGGAGTGGGAGGAAAGCAACTTGTAAAAAGAATTGTAGCCACAGCATTCCTGGTGCTGGTGGAATGGATAGTGCTTGGTCAAGGAGACCTCAGTCTGAATTCTGCCTCAGTCACTCACTAGCTATAAAACCTTGGGTGACTCATCTAATTGCTCTCAATCTCGGTTTCCAAATACATAGAATGGAATAATAGTAGTTTCTATTTTATGGAGTTGTTATTGGAATCAACTCAAAGTGAGACTTTGCAAATCTTAATGCACCATATAAGTGCTAGCTTTTATTACTATTAAGTGACCATGAAATAGCCAGAACCAATAACTAGATGGAATAGAGAGCAATGTCTGGCTAAGTGCCGTGAGGTGCTCTTCATGGGAAGCCAATCTGGCAGAGGGCAGCATGATTGTATCAGTAGAAGACACTGGCAGCTCTGCAACATTGGAGTCATGGTTAATTCTGCTGTGCATGTGTCCTAACTAAATGTGTTTCCTCCTTATGTAAGTCTTTCGAACACAGAAGTCCACATATTCCCCATGTGTGGCTATCCTGTTCATAATTTCTACGAAGGTCCACTCTTCCAATTGAGCATGTATTTGTGGGTCAGAGAGTTTGGGGAGGAGAAGTGCTATGGTTACTTTATTTACATTGCCATTTAATTAAAATATCTGTTATGAACTGTGTTCTATGGTTGACTGGAAAAAGTAAAACATGTTGATGGGAGCTCTGGACCTGAAATCAGAAAGACTTGAGTTCAAATCTCACCTCAGATTCTTACTAAGCTGTGAGAACTTGAGCAAGTCAGTTCTTTGGTCCCGTCAGTTTTTTCATCTACGAAATAGAGATAATAAAACTTACCTCCAAGGTTTGTGTGAAGATAAATGGATGATGCTTGTAAAGCACTTTCCAAGTCTTAAAGTGTCATATACATGCTTGTTACCCTGATGATCCCATAAGGACCCCATCCTGAGAGAGCTAACTGAGAAGAGGTGAGAGTGAAACAGAACAAAGTCACACCCATGCTACAAAGACTTTGGGAAGCTGAGGTTCAGTCCTTGAGGGTCAATAATGGTTATTTTGGGCAAAATATTAGTACGGGCTTTGAAAACACTAGCCTGTCATAAATAAAACATGTATGAAGCCTAAAACACAAATCTGGCTAACGGATAGGTGTTTCTAAGAGAAAAAAAATAATGATAAAAAAACATGTTGTATCCTTAGAAAAACTGTTTAAGAGGAACTCAAACAGGAAATGGTTCCTTGTTTTTTGAAAGAAGTTCTTCTAGTGTTTTCTATTTGATTGACGTAAATCAATAGTCATAAAAGCAAATGTGTTCTCATTTGTCTTGCTGGTTTGAGCTGCTCTTAGGGAAGGAATATCCCCAAATCTTATGGCTGTTGTGTTTGTGCTGTCGGCTCTGAAGAGGGCCATTAAACATCTTCAAAAATATTTACAATGGAAAAAAAAATAGCAACCTCAGAATGGAAAAATCGTTCTAGTAAACAACGTATGCCACATGCATTTGTTGGAACCATCTGGAGCCAGCTTGCTGGTAATTCTGACAATTGTAGAGAAGAGAGAAAGTGGCTTTTTGGAGCATTATTTTTATCCACTGCCTGTTGTGATGATGGCACCAAGCACTGACAATATTCTAACATAACAACAATGAGAATCATCAAGGATTGAATTTTCCCTGCATGTATTTCCCTTTCCTTGGGTGGAACTCTCATTGATTTCAAAGGAAGCTTTGCATGTAAAAGGAGAATTGGCCCATCAGGAGAAAAGAGCTTGACCACAGAAAACAAATTAACACAGCAAAACAACTCTCCCACTTATATAAATGCGGTCTTTCTTCTAAAGAGTCCACAGTGTGCTTGTTCATCTTGTCTTTTTAATCCACTCAACTTGTCTGCAGATGGAGTAGTCAGTGATGCTCAATTACTCTCTAGAACAGAAGTTCGTAACTTTTTTTGTGTCCTAGACCCCTTTGGCAGTATGGCAAAGCCTGGGGATCCCTTCTCAGAATCATATTTTTACATGCATAAAATAAAATTCACACAATTACAAGGGAAAAATTCATATCTAAATTCAGTTATCAAAATACTTTTTTGAAAGTTCATGGATCCTTTGGGGGTTCATGTGCTCCAGGTTAAGAACCCATACTCATCAGAAATCAGCTTCTCAGTCTCTGTTGTCTCCTATTTTCCTAGGAAAGGGGAAAAGATGTAGTTGACCAAGGGGAGCATTTCTCTTACCCTCATTCAGCACTCAGCTGGCTGTGGAAACTTCTGTCAATAAAACTGCCTGCCAGATAATTGCCATCTGGAGTATAGAATTTTCCATTACAAGTGGCACATTCCAACACTCTGGTGTCCTTAGGAGACCATACACCTGGAGCTATCCTTTGCACAAAATGGGTAGAGTTAGGGTCAGCTGCTGTTTACTGGGTCCTCTGGAAATCACTTCTTGAGAATAGGAACTAGATCTTCATAGTTATCTTATTCAGAAGTCAACATCACATCATGTGACACCAGTTATTTGAGGGAGGAGAAACAGACTATGAACGAAAAACAAGAAGCAAGATCTCTCTTACTCAAGGTATTTAGGGACTCTCTGAAACAACATGGTCTTTATTGTCAAATGAGATATTTGTAATGCATTTAGTACAGTGCCTGGCATAGAGGAGGTACTCTATAAACCCTTACCTCTCTCCACTCCTTTCCCTTCCCTTCCCTTTCTACCCCACACCTCTTTTATGTACCCATTTAGATGTAAGTTTAGTCTTAGGAAAGTAGCATCATCTGCAGAGTAATGAATTAAATTAATGAGGAAGTTAACATAATATCATGTAATATCCTCTAATAATTTTTACTTTGAATTGATGCACTAAAAGTATTTAAATTCTATGATGTGAAGAGAATTTAATTATAGTTGAGTCTTTACAGTAAAATATCCAAGTCTTCAACTGTGGTCCTTGATTCTTCTCTCTCAGCCTTGAAGAGCAAGTTACTGTTGTATATGGCTGTGGATGTTGTTGCTTTGATGTAGCACAATGTCTTGCACTAAAGAAATATTTTAGTGACACCCTCTTCCCTTCTACATTCAGGTTCCATATTTCTAACTACCCTTTTTACAGTATGGTTAAGGCTACAGGAGCAGAGACCTGCACAGGTAGATCTAGAAGACCACTTAGAGGTCATTCAGGCTAACCTCTTTATTTTACAGATGAGGAAAGTAAGGTCCAGTGAAGGCCTTACTTACTTCTTTGTATTTGCTACACCAAATTTCTACTTGGGTTAAGTATAGTTTCTTTTTGTTTCTTTGTTTTTTGAGGGGGGAAGGCAAGACAACTGGGGTTAAATGACTTGCTCATGTCACATAGCTAGTAAGTGTCCAGTGTCAGAGGCTGAATTTGAACTCAGGGCCTCTTGACTCCAGGGTCAGTGCTCTATGTACTGTGCCACCTAGCTGTCCCAGTTAAGTATAGTTTCAAGAAAGAAATTCTTCTTCATAAGTATGTATGACAAGACCAAAGAATGGACAAAATTCTGCTCTCTTTTGGAAATGTGTTCCTTGAAAGGCAGACGTGGGGTCTATCTTGTAGTAAATGGGGTTTCTGGTTTCTAAACAAATGTCATATTGGAAAAAATAGTGAATATTCATAAATATTAGCTATTTTAAAACTCCTGGGTCTTTGGGAAACTAGGCAAGGATTGGGTTGAAGGAGTCAGTTCTCCTATGTCATCAAACTAGAAAACCATAGCTAAAGATTTGGGAATAGAGTAATGTTTGAACTACAAAGTAACATTAAAAAACCAAATGGAGAATCCTAAGTAAAAAGACTAGGAATAGACATTGTTGAACAGCCAGCACTGGAGAGGAAGCTTTAAAAGAGGAGGCAGTTTTGCTTCTGGGCTTACTAGATAGGCTGTGTGCCAAGGTGAAGAGAAAACAATGAAGTAAATTGAAACTTTTACCTGCTAAAGTGATTTTTGGAATCTAATCGATCAAGCATTATGCTCATCCCAAGCAGGCAGAATTACTTGAAGGTTAATAAAGGCAACTAAAGGTTTCTTATCTTAGACTTCACCCTATTGGATCAACATGAGTGGGTGCAGTGAGGTTTCAGAGACAAAATTCTTCAGAGGATGGAAAATTATTCATAGCAATTATTCATCAAATCCAGATGTCCCCTGGACTGTTTGTAACCATGTGTCTTTTGGTGCACGATGCCTCTGAGGCAGCCCCTAGACCAGCAGTTGTCAACCTGTGGGTTATGTTCAATTTAAATACATCCTGTATGTCAGATATTGACATTACAATTCAAAACAGTAGCAAAATTACAGTTATGAAGTAGCAACAAAAATAATTTTATGGTTGGGAGTCACCACAACATGAGGAACTGTATTAAAGAGTCGCAGCATTAGGAAGGTTGAGAACTACTGCCCTAGATGGAGATAGCTACCCATCCATGGCCAGATTTATTTCTTCATATTGCCTTCAGTAGTCAGGGCTCCCCAGATACCACAGTTTCTACTCATCTGAACCGTGTCTTCTAAGATTAGATGTAAACATGGCTATGGGTATAGATATAGATTAGATATCAATAAAGAGATGAATATAGATAGAGATAAGTTATATAGATATAGATGATAAACATATAGATACATTTATGAGGTGGCTAAGTGGCACAGTGAATACAGCAAGGAGCCCGGAGTCAGGAAGACCTGAATCCAAATCCTACCTCAAAGACTTTCTAGCTGTGTGACCCTGGGCAAGTCACTTAATCTAGCTTGGCCTAAAATACAGATAACACTTGCTTTCCAGAATTGTTGTGAGGATCAGATAAGATACTTGTAAAGTGCTTAGCATAGTGTCTGGCACATTATTATTATTAGAAATGGATATAAGGATAGATAGAGAAATAGACAGGTGGAGGGATGGACAGATGGACAGAGAGAGAGAGAGGGACAGATAGATAGATAGATAGACAGATAGATAGATAGATAGATAGATAGATAGATAGATAGATAGATACAGATGGACAGACAGATAGATAGATAGATAGATAGATAGATAGATAGATAGATAGATAGGTAGATAGATGATAGATGATAGATAGATAGATACAGATGGACAGATAGAGAGAGAGAGAGATAGATAGAGAGATAGATGGATGGATGGATGGATAGAGCAAGCATTTGACTTCAGGGGTAAGACTGAGCCAATATCTATGAAACATGCGTGGAACTTAGCTGAAGGGCTGAAGGAAAACATCCCGTACAGTATGTGTGGAGCTCAGCTGAGCACCCTGACCACTTCTGGTGACACATATGGCTCAGTACTAAAGGATTTGTGCTTTGGGATGATAAACAAAACCCATTGTTGGTTCACTAAATCCCTCTGACAGTGGCAGCAGGTGCCTGAGTCATAGGGCAGGCCACTGAGGCAGAACGAAAAGCATACCAACAGCAATGACTCTACCGTGATTATTCTCTCTCTCCCTATCTGCCAAGTAGGGGCCAGGTAGGGACTCTATAATGCTTTTACCTAGAGCTCCTGAGGAGGAAAGGAAGGTATACCTCTCACTATTCCCACCCCAGTGCCAATACCAACACCTCCTGTGGATACTTTACATGCCAGCTAGTGTATGTATTACCTAGGTAAGCTAGAACCTAGGCTTAGGGCTTTGTACCCCCAGTTACCTCTTCTGCTTTGTATTTCTTTCTCTAAGCAAAGGTGATAATATTCATATAAATAATATTACATAGGCACACATATATGCTACTTATTGACATAATATGCACATCTATTGAAGAACTCTATATGTATATATATATATTCATTGTGCACTTATAGAAGTATACATATATACACAAATGTATTAACTATGTGAAATTTTATTTTCTGAGTCTCAACATTTTATGATCTATACTGTGCAAAGTTAGTCAAATACATTTAAAGGAAACTTATGTAGATTTTCCATGATATTAATCTATTATAACGAACAAAAGATAAAGAAAATCAAGATGCTGAATGGCCTTTTAGACAACATAGTCATAATTGGTCTTTAAATCTCAAAGATTTTGCCTTGTTTACTGTTAAATGATTCAAAGGATTTAGGTACAGCACCTTCTTATAGTTTAAGAGATACCAAGAATTAAAAAAAAAAAAAAACATTTTTTGAAGTCTAAAATGTAGGATCATGGAACTATAGATTTAAAGGCCATCAAAGGTATTACCCTCTAATTTTATAGATGAGCCCAGGGAAGTTAAGTGACTGCCCTAAAGATACAAACGTAGTAAGTATAAAGGATGGATTTGAACCCATCTACTCTGATCAAGAAAGCATTTTTCCACTGTAGCATATCACCTAAAATCAAATTACCATTGCCTTACCCTTACAAATCAGTTAGCAAGTTCTATCAAACCTACTTTGGCAACGTTTTTCCCTTCCATACCTAAAAAACAAAATAATAATAAAAATATATATAGAGAGAAGAACTAGACAATGAGATCCCAGTCCATAAAATGTGCTTGAGTTTGACCTTCCCTATGAATAATAACAGAGTTCTGGTAGTAAATGTTTAACCACTAGCTCTCCAAAAACAGTATGACACACTTTTAACTTGACTCTGTATTATTAACATTTTCTCCACCACTTTTTTAAGTCTAAGCAATCAATAAAGGAATAAATCAAGCCCTGATTTGTGGTGTTTGCTGATTTCTACTGTGTAAATGCCTGGTACTCCTATCTCATCGGTACGTCTTCCCCTTTGATTGGACCCTCTGACTAGAGGGCAGGACCATTGGCTCCAGGATTTCTGGCTTAGTAATCTTCTCCCTATTTCCCACCAGTTACACTGCTTTCATACATCTTAGGACCTCTCCATCATGCCTTCCTTCCCCAGTAAACGCATCATTAGGAAATCTCATTATCCTGCAAGACTGAATCTTCCTGGTACTCATTTCTCATCAGTACCCTCTACCTCTCTGACTGAACCTTCTGACTAGAGGGCATGGCCATAGGCTCCAAGGCCACCATTTAAGAAGGGGACTGGCTCAAAACAGTCTTCTCCACTTCATTTTTCCATTGTAGAGACTAGTATAATATCTTTCATATTAGGACAATGTTGAACATTTTAGGAAAGAATATAGGCTCAGTATTTAATATTTCACTTTATGTCAATGGTCACGAAATGCATAGAGAAGCCTGGGCCTACTGAATATAGAGGAATGCTTATGTCTTCCTATTCTTTTTCAACACCATTTAACAGCAATGCTTTCTAAAGGCATGCTCTTGTGGTAAATGAGTAGCCATATCAGATACATGGAAAATAGTCCATGTATAATATTTGCATATCTAAAGCTGAATTTATTAGAATAAAACATCAGGAGTGCATTTGTCCAAATATATATGTATGTGTGTGTGCATGTATATATTTTTAATGTATACATATATTCTAAATAAGTTTAATACATGTTTATCCTAATACAACTATCCTAATATGCTAACATATGCCTTCTTTTTATGACTTCTTTATATTCTAATATTTGCTTTCTTATCCTAATGCAAATGGTTTCCTAATTTCCATACATATATATGTACACACATACACACACACACATATATATTCCTTTTTATTCTAACGCAAGTGTTATCCTAAACAAAATCTCATAGACTACAGCGTAAAAGCACAGAAACAACGTAACATACAAAAATTCATAGGTACAATTCCTTTGTGTGAAATTTAATTGTTTAATAATTCCTAGTAAAATATTCTCTTAAATAGAAGAAACCTGAAAATTTGCTTCTACAATTTGGATCAAGTTAAGTTATAGAATTATCGATCTGGTATTGTAGAACACTTCAGAGACAACCTGGCTCTTCCTTTTACAGTCGAGGAACCTAAGACCTGGGAAAACTAAGTGAAGTAGTAAGTGTGAGAGATGACTGTTCTAATGGCATAAGTATCACTATTTCCACTGTATCTTATTTACTCAACAGAAAAAAAAAATACAAGAGGATTTCTCCTAAGACCAAGAAAATAGGAACACAGGGTAAGTGTAAAGATTCTTAGCTCTTTGTATGTTCTTTCTATTACCTGAGAATGGGTGGCTTTCCACTTACATTACTCAGAAAGGTCAAAGGAAAATACCTTTTCTTCTATTTGTTTTTCTATAAAGGTGAGTTTTGCCATCAAATACAATAGGTACATATAGACACGAAGTACCAGTCAGAATAATGAATCTCAGTTTTTCTGCAGGGCAGGTTTTTTTCCCCCTCCCTAAGTGATTATCTCATGCTGGAAAAGGAAAAGATAGCTAATTTATTAAATAAAAAGAAAGGGATCTTACTATGCCTGATTTCTCCAGAATATTTATTCAATTACTGTCCTTGGTACTTTTAAGGTTCCCATTTAATATTCTGATCCCCTCCAAAATCCAAAATCCAAGAGGTGAGGTTAAGACAGGGTGAATCTGGAATGCAAAAATAAGGATTTATTTTGGAAGGAGATAAAATTAATTGCTGAGAAAGTGGCAAAAGCAGCAAAGGCAAAAAGCAATTTTCTTTGCTTTTGATACTCCAAAGTAAGTCTAAATCAAATCATTGCAACCCTAGGTACATATCCAATCCCAACTTTAAGCAGCATAAGCTAATTACTTTACAAAGGTCATGTTCAAAACTGCAATGACGGTTCCTAGTTAGGGGGATCTCACATCTGTGAATGGAATCAGCCAGAAAATTGAGGGGTTAGAAATATTGTTGGACAAGGATATCTTCGTAGTGAGAGAGTTATCTCCGTCTGTTATAGGGTTACGTATATTTTTAAAATGTGTGTGGGAAAAAAATGTGTTTAAAAAGTGTATTTGTATAGTTGTTTAGCATAGGAGTTTAATAAATGTTTATTAATTTATTGATTGATCATGCATTCATATCATTTCTTCAATCAACATGGTCTTTAAAAAGGTAGATGTATTAATAGTTTCATATATACTAGTTGTCTAAAGTCTTTTCAACTATTTTAGTGGAATGATTAACACCCATAGGATCTGAGATTAGTGTAATGAATTGTTCTTTGATCAGTGCAATAAGACCAATACATTTAGTGTAGCTTGCCAGAAATACTCTAGTTCTATCAAATTTCCATCAGATTTTAGTGGCAGATTAATGACTTTCTGGACACCAACCACTTCACTTTCCTTTCAAGTTGCTAAAAGAGCTTCAGCATCATTAGCAACCAGTGTATCTACACTCTCCAAGACCATCATCTAAATCAGTGGTTCTCAACCTTCCTACTGCTGCGGCCTTTTAATATTCATATGTGGGAGTATCTGCATGTGGGCAGACCCGCCTGGAGATGGATAGAGGAGTGGTGTCTCAGTTCCTAAAACCATCGGAAATATGTGTTTTCCAATGCTCTTAGGTGACCCCTGTGAAAGGGTCATTTGACCCCCAAAAGGGTTGCAACTCACAGGTGGAGAATCACTGATCTAAATAGTCCCCATACAACTTATGAAATGTCTCAAAATTTGAAGAATCTGTGATTTTTTTTCAATTTGTATAATACCACAATTGATGCAGATTATAAGTCCTCTATAAATTAGGAGATGAAATGTTAGAGTTCTTGTGACAGAAAGATTCATTAGCATGTGATTAATCTGGTGTTAAACTTCTCCAGATTTAATTAGGATGTTCTGAAAAAAGACATACAATTCATTGTATATCTTCTACCTAAAGTCTTTCTAGCTTCACAGACCTTGGGCTTTGCAAGCATGACCTCCAAGAACTCAGGATCAGTCATGTCAATATAAGGCTGGCACCAGAGTGGTGCATGAAGGTTTTTTAGTAGCTCTCAATAGATGAGTATTGCTTATTGGACTGGTTTCACAGGTCTTCTCTGGCTAGTAAAGATAGGAAACTTTGGTACCAGAACCAAAAGAGAGCTAACTAATCAGCATAAATAATGTAATATGAGCATAATCAAATAAGGATTTGCAAGGGCCTAAACAAGACCTGGAGTAATTTAGTTATCACTACAGCTCTGCATAAAGTATCTGTGCTTTAAAAAATCGTAAATGCAACTACTATAACTAGTATGCCTGTTGGATTATGTTCTTTATGATTAGGTTTAGTTGTTCATTTCTTAAAGATACACTAGCGTCTTGATCATTTCATCCCATTTTTTATTCCACAGGATTAGATGCCATCTTAAAAATTAATATTCCTCATAGCATAAAAGCTCCATGTGATTTTATAAAACTCATCCTCAGAGCCAGATTTTCCAAAATTTTGAGGGCCAGAAAGTGTATTCAATCAATTAACAGGGTTTTAAACATAATTTTCAAGATTTTTGTGAAATTTCTTCCATCTGTTGTCATCCAGATTCACATTTAGGGTAGGAAATGGATAAACACCACTTTGTGTTTCTGTATCTTGGACTGTCAGGTCCAGTGCATTGGGGTTGAGACACCACAGTATCAAGAACTGAATTGATATATATTATTATGTTAGGCAAAGTCCTTCAGAACTTGGTATATGAAGACAAGAACAGAATGATCAGAACAGCAGAATATGTGATGATTATACATGCTTTCGACATGCTGAGCAATCAAGGATATGCAAACTCCGCAAACCAAAAATTCTCTAAAATACCCTTTGACCCAGCAATACCACTACTAAGTCCAAACCTCAAAGAGATCGAAGTAAATGGAAAAGGAAAATATACAAAAATTTTTGTGGCAGGGGTTTTGGTGGTGGCAAAGAATTGGAAATTAAAGGAATGCCCATCAATTGAGGAATGGCTAAACAAGATTGTGATGGAATACTATGGTGCTATAATAAATGATGAGCAGAGTGCTTTCAAAAAACAATTGGGAAAACTTACGTGAACTGATGCAAAGTGAAATGAACAGAACCAGAAGAACATTGTAGATAGCAATAGCAATATTGTACAATGATCATTTGTGAATGACTTAGAAATTCTTATTCTTAGCAATATAATGATCCTAAACTTTTCTGAAGGACTTATAATTAAAAATGCTAGCCACTTCCAGAGAAATTACTAATGGGCTCTGAATACAGGTTGAAGCATACTTTTTTCTTTTTTTTATTATTTTTGGGGTTTTTTTTTTTGTCTGTGTTTCCTTTTGCAACATGGCTAATATGGATCTGTTTGGCAAGACATGCATGATCTTTATCAAATTGCTTGCCTTCTCAAGGAGGGAAGAGGACAGGGAGGGAGGGATAGAACTCAATTTTTTAAATGAATGTTAAAAATAAAAATAAAATTATAAAAATAATTTAAAATGATGAGGGATACCCTGTTTCTTGAAGAAAAATTTAGATTGATTTTATAAAAATATAAGCATATACCCATAAAATAGATCATAAAGGTATGTCATTATGATAATAGAACATTGGAAGTAAGAAAGGTCCTAGACTACTGAAGTCCAGGGAAGCAAATTGTGGCTTCACTCAATTTTGACTAATGGATAATATTATCAGAATATATTTAGACTTCTTTTTGTAGAGCAGCAGAGATACAACACTGATTTCCCATTGTCTCAAATCCTTTTTTTTTTTAAATCTATTTCAAATTCATGAATAATAAAGTAAGAGAATACAAGATTAAACTAGTCTATTTTCTATCCAGGACATGTTCAAGACTGAGAAATAAATAAAAGAATAAATAACACCTCAGACTATTACCTAAAGAAGTTTAACCAATAAAGATCAATTATCACATGATATAACAAAAAGATCCCACAAACAAGTTAGAAAATATGTGGTCTCCTTAGGATCATGTATCTATAGCTGTGAGGGACCTTAAAGACCATCAAGTTCAAGCTTTTGATTTCATAGATGAGGACACTTAGACCCAGAGAAGTGAGTGACTTTTCCAGAACCACATACCTAGTAAGTATGTGAGTAAGATCTTTCTGATCCCAAGTCCAGTGCCCTATCTACCTTGTCAAGCAGAGCTATGGCAGCCAATGCCAATATTGGCTTAGAATACAAACTTTATAATGGAAATTCTTATGGAGAAGTATGTGGAAGATTGTAAGTAACATTGCTTCATAAAAGAGTAAGCAATAGAGGGAAAAAAAATTTATACACTTAGTATATGTTGCATGGTATGCTCTTGTATTTTCTGTACCATCAGTCAACTGTGCAACTGTACAATATGGCTTGTTATAGAATATTCCTTGCAAAAACATGCATGTTTTCTTCTTTTAACTTCATCAACAATGCCTTTCTCATAGATTCTGCAAAGCAAAATGCCACCTAAAAGTCTCTCCTCCCACAAAAAAATGATTTTTAAAATGTATGATTCCTTGAAAGATTTAACCATGCAGAAAATGTATTTCATGACTCTAATTATTAACATCAAGAGACACATAAAATAGCAAGAAATATCAGTCAGTCAATCAACAAGCATTCATTAGGCACTTAGCTTTTTACCAGGCATTGTACTAAGCACTGGGAATATAGATGCAAGTAGAAAGAAAGCTCTACCTTCAAAAAAGTTTGCATCCTCATATGGGAAGACAACACATAAAAGAAAATGATATGGGAGCAAAGGGTGTAGATCAGAGGTTCTCAGCCTGTGGGTTGTGACTCCTTTGGGGGTTGAACGACCCGGTCACCTAAGACCATCAGAAAACACATATTTCTGATGGTCTTAGGAATCAAGACCCCGCTCCTCTATCCATCTCCAGGCAGGTTAACCCACATGCAGATATGCCCACATACGAGTATTAAAGGGTCGCGGCATTAGGAAGGTTGAGAACCACTGGTGTAGACAAAGTTACTCATTGAAAGAGTATGGTAGAGGAAGTCTGGAGTGCAGTTTAAATGGGAAACAATGAGACATACACCCTTCAAGGTGTTTGTTGCTCTCATAAAGGATATTCTGTACAGGATCCAGAGGAAAGAGGGATTCCCTA
Organism: Pseudochirops corinnae; assembly: GCA_028646515.1. Lineage (NCBI taxonomy): Eukaryota > Metazoa > Chordata > Mammalia > Diprotodontia > Pseudocheiridae > Pseudochirops > Pseudochirops corinnae. The sequence continues at coordinate 15,223,494 of CM053591.1, forward strand.
TTTCTTTCAAGATCTTCAAGATGTTCCCGTTTGTTGACAATATTGGGTTGGTTGGATCTGGCACCAAAATATTGAAAAGACTCCTAAATGACATAATCACTAAAAAGAGTTTAGCATGAATAGGAAAATTCAAGTGGCTTCATATTACATGATACAATTGGATAGACCTAGCAACAGAACCATGTTCTGGTCCTACTCCATATTTTGTCTTCATTGTCTGCCTGATCATTCTTTCATATACATATATAGATGGGATGATGGAAATTATTGGTATCAGTCTGCTTCCAAATGATTTTGGTTTCTTCTGCATGATCTCCATAATCAGATTTTTTTCATTCCATATAGTCCAAACATGACAAAAAATTCCACATGAGAACATCTATTTAAAATATTTTCTTACTTTCTCGATGGATTAATGGTTTATCCAAGCACTCATAAGTAATGAGTTCTGGTCATGATGAAGTTCAAATTCCAGCATAGTTTGTGAAACTCAAGAAAATTCCAGGACACAATCTGTAGTGTGAGAATTGATCATCTTTGAGTTTGTAAAGAATAGCAAGCCTGTGGTGTATAATTAAAGATGCATGGCTGAATCTTTCTAGATATCCAATAGACACTAATTTTTTTGCAACTCATAATGATATATTACATAGTTTCTACCATTTCACAGCATAATCTTCATTGGTCAACCAGTCTAGGCTCTTTGAGGATAACTTTTCCATAATTACTACTGGAAGGATATGATGATGAATCACTAAATTAAATTATTCCATTTCTATAAACAAATCCACATGGCTTGTCCACTTGTCCAACGTTTCTTTGATAATATATTGTCATTTGGGCTTCATTTGGAATAGCTTGTGTCAATCAGTCAGTCAGTCAACAAGCAGCAAGCATTTATTAAGCTCCTGCTGTGTGACAAATACTGGAGATACAAGAATAAAATCAAAAGGTTCTTTAATGGTGACATTCTAATGAACAACACAACCCAAATTCTCAGTCTATGAAATGCATGATTTATCCCAATATTTTACACCAAGATTCACATACAATAAAAATGGTACCACTGTGAAGTGTGTTGATAGAGAGGGTGATAGAAGACTATTGAATGTTCTGCAGATACTAGGAGCTACATTTTTTTCCCACTAACTGAGACTCAGTGACAAACTGAGTTTATTGTTAACAGAGTTACTTTTTTTGTTTCAGTCACACATTTACAATGCAATCACTCCCAATACTTTATTTCTACAAGATGTTTTTTAAGTAATTTAAGAACCTGAGTGCATAATTTAAAAATGTTTCACAAGTTCTGCAAAAAGCAATTGAATGATTCCTGTGATTTCTAGCTTAACAACCTATAGACATTAATATTCTGGCTACTGAATAATTACATGCAGCAAAGGACAGTTTTTCAAGTTCAATGTCATTTTGTAAAAGCAACTCTTCTCTGCAACTGACAGTCTTATAGTGGATTATCTAATTCATAAAAACAACTTCAACAAATTCAGAAGATTCATTAATAGAACACTAGATTTCTTTGGTAATGAAATTAATTGCATAAGGATACCACAGCCAGTAAGCAAAGAATTTTGCACATAATGCCATGGATTTCAATGAGGCTAAAAAATGTATTTTGTAAAAATTTTTCCATAGATCAAGAAAAAATTTGAAAGCAAAATACTCTGTTTAAAAGTTATCCTGTAGTCATTTTTCAAACACCTATATCCTCTGCTATTTGGTAGTAGAGAAAGGAGAGAGAAGAGTAGCTCTTTGTGTTAAAAAAAAAAAATTAAGATTTCACTTATTTTCTCCATCCAAATACCAAATTTCTTAATAGTAAAACATTAGAATCCTTACTTGGATCAAGTAGCTTCTATAGTCTGAGTTTGTATCTATGTCTGAGGCATTTTTCATACTGCTGTATATGTAGGGGTTAGATATGGCTCTTAGTCAATCGAGAAAATATAGAATTGATACTGTGTTCCTGTGCCAGGTGTGAACTTAGAGTATCTTGGAAAAGAGATGTGTTGTTCCAGAAAATCTTAAGGAGAGAAATATGTAGAGAGAAAGAAAGAATTTGGGATCTGCAGATGGGTTCCTCAATATGGCCTGATTTTTAACTTGCCTCCCTAGAGAACAAGAGAGAACTTCTCTTGGGGTGAGATTAGACTTTCTCTCTCTTAGTTTGAGCTAAGATCTTATCTCCTTCCATCTAAATGGCTCATTTGTTTTTCTATATTTTCTGGATCATGCTGATCTGTATAATTTCTCCAACTTCTATTTACTATTGGTTTAGATAAAGGCGTTTCCTTGTGGTCTTTTGTGTGATGAATGTTTGGTGGGAAAGAACCAAAGTGCCATGTATAACCTTAAGGCTACCTTTCCCCTTAAGAATGATCAGTGATATAGCTCTTGTTTTAACCTAGACCAATATTGTGGCAGGAGCAGGGGGAGCAATAGGTAACAGATGGATGTAAATCTAGCCTGATAGCCCTATAGAGATAAGGAAGGAGCAAGTGCTCAGCCACATATCTTTTGCTGTCCTCAAGGCAAACATCCCAGACTCCAATGGGAAAAGTAATCTAAATTCCCAAGATAACTATCCATGCCACATATGAGCTATGTGTTTATATAATTAGACAATCCATGTGGTCATATATGTCTAATGTGGGTAAATGCATTTTATACTTCCAAGACCAAGAGTAGGAGAAATTAAAGACCAAGAACAAGACCATACATTGCCTAAGTAATCAATAGCCTATGGCAAACTTTTTTTTTTTTTACAATAATGTTTCTCACATTAGGAAATACAAAGATTATCCTGTATTTCAGCAGAGGGGTCAAGACTAGACCTATGATCTCATTGGTAAAGAGAGAGGAAACTCCATCTCTCAATGTAGAACAGCAACTTCTCTGCAACTGACAGTCTTATAGTGGAGCTGTGCCATACTTCCTCTTATCCCTATATCTCAGGGTAGGTACATAGATATAGATACGTGTATATGTATATATATATATATATATATATATATATATGTATATCATATATAATGCTAATATGATATGTAATATTAACATGATATATTATATATACCTTATATCTATATGGTAGCATATTATAACATCGTATATAATTATATAATATACATTATGGTCTTTATCTCATCAGT
>CM053591.1:15227163-15251051 GCA_028646515.1 Pseudochirops corinnae
GAGGATCTTTGCCTGAGGTAGCCTGTCCTGTTTGAAGGCTTGAGGATGTGGGTGTTTACTACTGTGACCACATGTGCCAACTTCATCACTACTGGGTTGGCTTTGACTTTCTGGTTTTGGGACTCAGTCTTCTGGTATTTAAATGAATGCACTATCTATATTTCTTATGTAGAGAGCCTGTTCCATTTTGTGATTAATAGCTATATCAGCATATTTATAGTTACTGTAGGCATTGTGAATACTGCATTGCTGATACACTGATATAGACCCCTCCCCAAAAGGAAGCCCTGGGATCACCAAGGGAAAAGGGAGCTGAGGATACCAAAGGCTGTTTCAACATAATAAAGTAGTAAAGGTATGGTAGCAAAATCCAGCGTCAGAAACAGAGCTAAAAGGGGAAGGAGCCATGGAGGTAATCAGCTCTACCCACTTATTTTACACAAGAAGAAACTCAGACACAAGAGAACTGAGACACAGAAATTATGCAAATTGCTCAGGGTCACATAATTAGCAACAATCTAAGGCAAGACTTGATTCCCAACCCAAAGTCCCAACCATTAACAGCAATCTTTCTCATCTGCAGTGAGACTTTTTAATGTCTGTGTTCAAATGATAATGAAAGTGATGGCACCAAGTGTAGTAAGAAATCAAAAAAAGGAGGGGGGAAGATACCAGATGAACAGTGTCCCCAGGTATGTTCTAAGCTACTCAGGGTCATAAGGTCTTTTCCTTCAAGCTTCTTTTTTAACTAAAAGAATAAAAGCTTCAGTTAACTATAGCCTCACAATAAGCCAGTAGAGATTTTTCCATACCTAATCTAAGCCTTTCCAGGATGACAACGTCTTACTGTGGATGGTAAGAGAAGAAATGGCAAGAGTGAAATGCTCAAATGAAAGAACCAGAGAATAACAAAAATTTGCTCTTCGGGTGAATGATTCAGACTGATGGGAATCAAGACAGCCTCAGAGATATAGGTGAAAACTAGCAGGAGCTCTGCTCACTCCATTGGAAATGTTTAATAGAATGCCCCCTGACTGGTGAAAGCTTCCTTGGCACAGAGCCCAAACAGAGGTAGGGCGAATGGTCCATCCATAGCAAATCCCAGAGGAGACTAATTGCACAAAGGTAGAAAGGAACAAAAGCCTTAAATAACAAAACACAAGAAGTCAGTGTCTCAATCTTGAAATGAATGATGGCACCAATTCAGAGAAAAAAAAAGATATCTTCTTCCCTCATCTCTGTCAAAGGAGAAAACTCAGTAAAACTCTGCATAGAGAAGCCTTATAATGCAACAGACAGCTCCCGGAGTAGCATGTCACATTTCAGCAAGTAAAGGACAGAGTCTGTTTCTCCAGGGAATCACTGAGACTGGAAAAGAGAATTCAGCCACAACATAGCCAGAAGGAAAGGGAGTAACATTGAATTCAATGGTGAGGGTATGCCAGCCTTCAGAATTGAAAAAGGTAATGATAATATGGAGTACCTTCAATGAACTATTTGATGCTAAAATAGATTTGATTGATAGATAGATAGATAGATGGATGGATGGATGGATGGATGGATAGATGATAGATAGATACATAGATAAACAGTGAGACAGTCTCATATTATTGACTTAGATGTTAGGGGCAGCTAGGTGGCAAAGTAAATAGAGTACTGAGTCTAGAGTCAGGAAGACTCAACTTCAAGAGTTCAAATCTGGTCTCAGACACTTACTAGCTGTGTGACCCTGGGCAAGTCATTTAACTCTATTTGCCTCTAGAGAGGCTTCTCTAGCTATAGAAGGAAATGGCAAACTACTATAATATCTCTGCCAAGAAAACTAGAAGTGAAGTCACAAAGAGTTGGATGCGACTGAGAAAATGAAAGAAAAACCTGAAAAGCCTTACATGAACTGATGCTGAGTGAATTGAGCAGAACCAGGAGAACACTGTACATAGTAACTGCAACATTGCACAATGATCAGCTATGATGTGGTTAGCTCTTCTCAGCAATACTATGATCCAAAACAAATCTAAAGGACTCGTGATAGAAAATGCTAACATTCAGAGAAAGAGAGTCAGAATGCAGAGCAATGTATATTATCTTCACTTTTTTTGTTTTGTTTTTTTTTCTTTCTCATGGTTTTTCCCCTTTGTTCTTATTCTTCTTTCACAACATGACTAATGTGGAAACATGTTTTAACATGATTGTACATGTATAACCTATATCTGAATGCTCACTGTCTTGGGAAGAAGGTGGGGATTGAAGGGATGGAGAAAAATTTGGAACTCAAAATCTTACAAAAATAAATGTTGAAAACTATCTTTACATGTAATTGGAAAAAATAAAACACTATTAAGAAAACAAAAAGAGAAACAACTGAGCAACAATAATGTATTTGGGAGTATGTACGGGAGGGGAAATTACAGGTGTTCATAAAGTGTTGCACATGCTGTCAGATGCAGTCATTATGCTGATTTCTTTGTTACATTGGGCTAGGTCTACTGAGAATGGGGAAGAAACATTGCTTATGGTGGAAAAACAAAAAAAGTCAATAAAACATTATTTAAAGAAGATGTCTCTGTGAGCACCTTCTTTGTAGTAAAATAGGCATGTAGTTACGGTGTTTTGCTTTAGGGGGCCTTTGAGAATAGTTGATCATTCAGCATTTATTGAATTCTTACCACTTGCTTACTAAGGGAAGCTTCTGTTTGATAGATTCTAGAAAGGTAGATTTAAGAACTGGAGTGCAGAAAGATTAGGCCCAACGAAATGCAGAAAGAGGGTAGACTGTTATGGGGCTTACTTAACACAGGAACAAAGTTTCCTAGTTAAACAGCACAATTTCTGGCTCGTGTGTATTTTGGCCAGTCCAGAGCATTTCCCCTACAGATCGGCATTTGAATTGGTCCTTTTCTGTAGGCCATGTGTTCTGGCCCCTTAATAAAGGACATCACGGGGGATATAATTTTGGAAAAGAAACTTTAAACTCACAGTGGACTAAGGGATCCAGGGGAGAGGCTCCATCTCCCACTTTTGGCACATCTGCTTTGAGAATATCCAGTGTTTCCTCTCCGCTGGACTTCAGAAAGAAGGAGAAAGGATTTCTTTCCCTCCTAAACTGACACCCCTTGACCACCAACAATGTCTGCCCACAATACAAACACATTTCAATGAGAATATATGTTTATCTAGGTGAGCCTAAGAGCCTAGCTACATTTTTCTATCTGTGTGGTTTTGTTTTGTTTTGTTTTGTTTTGTTTTGTTTTGTTTTGTTTTTGTCTTGCTTTGTTTTGTTTCTGAGCATAGCTCTGCAATCTGAAATCCCATCTTCCGCAAAATGCCTTTTCTGGTCTCTCATTCACCTCCATCCCTATCCCCACCACAAACTGATTGTGCCCTCCCACAATATATATATATATATATATGTACATAATTGTTTGTATGTTTGTGGGTAGAATGTGAGCCAGAAGACAGGGACCATGCTTTTACCTTTCTTTGTATCCTTAGTGCTTAGCAAAGTGCCTGGTTTATAGTAGATAGTTAGCAAATGCTTATTCACTAACTGAGAGATGGATACTTCCAGACTGAAAGAATCTCTGAGAACTTGGAGGAAAGCCGGATTTTACTAACTTCCCTCTCCCACTGACTTCCCTTCTAAAAGCAAAGTGCCCAGAAAACATCTGGAAGCATCCCAGGTTACCCTTTGCTCCACATAAAAACCAGCTCACAAATTATTTTTTGGTTTTTTAATATGAATTGTGAACAGAAATAGGCTTCCTTCCTATTTCTGCCTTTAGTCTGTGTGTCCATCATCATCTCAAATATGTCTTTCTTTCAATTCCCTTTGAATTCTGCCTCCCATTTAATCTCATTTTTCACTAGGTGACAATTGCCTTCCTGACTGCTCCTTTCCGCCAGTTACACTGAATTTTATCTTTTCCATTTAGCAAGAATATTGAAATGCTAAATGTCTCCCCGGTCCCTTTTCTCCTGCAACATCGATTCCAAAGTTCATTATTCCAGAATCTGACAGGCTTTGGGCTTCTTGAATTTTATCTCCTGCCTGAGGTCACTAAGAGTCTATCTCTAAAGAAGCGCTCTGGCTCTTTTCACTGGATTGTAGAAAGCTCCTATAGCGAATTGGGTTACTGAGTTTCTTAATTTTTGGTTCTCTCTTATTAACAGTACTCTAACTTTGGGGGCTTGGAGGAACTGGGAAATGTTACATTCAAATAAGATTCTTAATTCCATGGTTTCAGTCATTAAAGCCATTTTTAATATTGAATTCTCCAGTAAAATGATTCTCCAGTAAAATATAAGCTCTTTGAGGGCAAGTATTGAGAAAAATGCCATTGGAACTGGTAGCTAAGAGATCGTTGATAACTTTGGAGAGATCAGTTTCATCTGAGTGATGGAGGAGTTGAGAGAGTGGAGAATGGTGAGCGGAAAGGAGAGAAGAGGAGAGAGAGTATGTAGTCTAGACAGCTTTTTCTAGAAGTTTGGTGAGAAACGAAGGAGAGATATGGGATGATGATTTGACAAATGAAGGCTTTTTAAGAATGGTAGCAATACAGGGAATGTTTGAAAGCAGCAGGGAATTAACTCCTCAAGTTTTGAATTTGGATAATTAGTGAGAGGGGCAATCAGGTGACACAATGGATAGAGAGCTGGGCCTGAAGTCAGGATGGCTCATCTTCCTGAGTTCAAATTCTGGCTTCAGATGCTTACTAGTTGTATTACCCTGGGCAAGCCACTTTAACCCTGTTTGCCTCACTTTCCTCATCTGCAAAATCAGCTAAAGAAGGAAATGATAAACTACTCCAGTATCTTTGCCAAGAAAACCCCAAATGGGATCAGACAGAACTTAAAAATGACTGAACAACAACAATTAATGAGGGATACCTGGCCCTCCGGTATAATGAAAACCATATGCTATCAAAAAAAAAAAATACATTGTCACAAAATCAAATTACCAAAAAAATTAGATTTTATGAAATTGAAGAGTTTTAAATTGAACAGTAAATCAATATATTTCAGAAAAAGTAGCAAGGATATGCTACTACCCATGATTTTTTCCTTGTATTCAGTATCTGGACTTGAGGATCATACCTGTGATACAATTCTGAATTGAGAAAGGTCCAGGTAATTCACCAATGCTAACCCTGGAGAAGAACGCAATCCAAATTATTCTTGGGCCTTCTCTGACAATGGTATTTCCTCAGGGTCTGGGTACATAAAATCTGTGGTAGTGAAGAAAGGGTTGTGGGACAGAGGACCTTGGTTCAAATCCTCCTTCTATCACTAACTACACATGTGACCTTAGGAAAGTCTTTTAATTTGTCTAGATCACCCCCACTTGTAAAACGAGAGAATTTGATTAGATCTAGTCTAAGGTCTCTGACAGCTCTAAATTACTATCCTATGGTTTTTCCCTGTTAGCAAGGATCCTCAGTACAACTTTTCCTGTGCCCCTTCACTTTGTCCTTTGCTGACTGCACTAGCCTGACACATAATAGGAACTTTTAAAATGTTTGTTGACTGACTAATAAATCATAATCTTAGAGATAAAGGAGACTTTAGTGATCACCTAGTCTAAAGTCTCACCCTGTAAAGGAATGCTATATATAGGTATTTACTAGTAAATAAGATGAGGATACAGAGGTGCCCTAAGGGTTAAAAATAACAGTAAGGGTTGCTTTCTCAGTACCTTGGGAGGCTCTCCTGAGTCTGAGAGCATCCTAAAGTAAACTTTTCCCCATAAACTTCCTTGTCTCCCCCCATCCTGGGTCATAAATCTTGTGTCATCCATCTTCCTCATCCTGTCCCTACATCTCCAACCCCATTAGAAACTCTAAAATTACATCGTCATCCTACAGGCTGTGCAGCTTTCTGGCTATCTAAGTCCAGTCCTTATCCTATATCAACGCCTTTGTTTAGCTCCTTGCTAAATCTCAGGCCCGCATGCTTTTGCATTAATAAAGCTCCATTTGGCTAAAGAGAAGGTCTGATTGAATTCTTTCAAAAATCTGAACCAGCTCTCCCAACTCTGAACTTCAACAGGTATTTAATAAATGCTTATTTGATTGAATCATACAGTTAATTAGAGCCAAAACTAGGACCCAGGTCCTGATTAATAGCCCAATTTTCCACTATATGCCACAGTTTCTCACTAAAAAGTGCTGTTTTCATTTCACAAAATTTTCAAAGCTACCCCCTTTGGAAAAGTTGATCATTTTCTTAGTTTTGTAGATACTATTTCAGAAGTGAAGATTTCCGCCCCCAGTGAATCAATGAACTATAATTCTATATTTCATGCCACAGAGTTTTTCAAAAATCATTTTCTTATCCATTATCTCTTAACTTCTCACCTAAAACATAAAAAAAAAAAACTTATTTAAGGTCCCATTGTTAGTAATTGTCAGAGGCTAAGATTTGAACTTACCTATTCTGTCTCCAGGCCTAGCATCTTATCTACTATTCTATGGCTGTTCCTAATCAGAATTGTTAAAATAATAATCAATAATAATTCTTGTTCCCTAAGTCATTATTCTGGCTTTGAGGACTATTTGTAACATCTCCTATCACCTATAAAGGTGCTTGCCACACAGTGTACAAAAATAATCTGGTTTTAGGTTCCTTTGGGGTGATTTGGCTATAAAGTATGCCTTATATCCTGACACTTTACAGGAAACATCTTCACTCTGCCCAGACTTTTAACTTGTGGGAGGAGACGTGATAACCAGCAACTCAGCTATTGCTTCTGCCCTCATTAATTCTACATCATCCTGAACAGCAGTTTTAGATTGAAAAGATATGGGTTGTTCGCAACTCTGCCTCTCTTGGAGCCATAACAGTGAGGCTCATTTCCATTATCCCTGACCAGTGGAACTGATGGAGTGGTGGGAGGGGTAGAAGAAAATTGAAATAATTCTTTAAACCATACTAAACCTTTGTTAATCATTGAGGAAGTAGACTGGGTAGGCAGTGACTCAGAGAGACAACTGGGGTGGGGGAAAGAGGAAACGTGTGAAGTTTAAAAGGTTTGAGAGACGTGATTTCTGGGCAATTAATCATTTTATTAATAATGCTAGCATCTTAATAAAAGAAGTCAATGGGACTATCAAATGCCCAAGACCCACATGGTAGCAGGCTCAAGGATTATATGCCCTTGGGAAAGTGGGTGTTCCAGAGTATGGCAATCAAATCTGCTTAACAAGTAATGAATATTACAATGAGGGGTTGGTTCTATTCTAATGAACTTTGATTACGTCATTGGCTTCTAAATTGTCCAGCCTTGGGCAATCTACTCAAAGAATTTATCCTCCCCCGAACCAGAGAAGAACACTTTGGGCTTCCCCATCTTACATTAAATTCTTAATAAGGTTGGGAGAGGGGGTAGGTGGAGACAGAGACAGGAAGGGTCTGACCAAGACTGAGGAGAAAATTAATTTAACTTTCAGAGACTAATTTTTGAAATAAGACCTTTAGAAAATGGAGGGATGACTCTGGATCTCCCAAAATCACTGGTTATTAATAATCAGTATTAATAATAATTTCTCTTGGAAGGCAAAGTTCACATACATATAATCAGCTCATAGTAACAATTGCTAACGTGTATGTAGTGTTATCTTATTGGGTCCTCACAACAACTCTGGGACATAGTTGTTCTAATTATCTCCATTTTACAGATGAGTAAACTAAGGTAAACAGAACTTGGGGTATTTCACCACATAATTGTCTTAGATTTTTTTGCCAAAATGTTTTGCAAAAAACTGGGGTGCGACTTTATGTGATGCTTTAAAAAATGTGCCGGTATTACTTAAAAATCATTTATTACTAAACTAACTTGGGTGCAAGATTAGGAGGCACAACAGAATACTCGTGAATATACAAAAATATTAAATACTGACAATGCAGGTGCCCTGAGAATTCTAGGCTCCTGGCTCCCAACGCACTAGAGATGAATGCATATCCATATATCCCCAGTGAATACATTGCTGCCCTGTTTAGCTTTTAAGTGGCTTGATGACCGGAATTATACCATGTGACAAACACATGATGAAAGGTTAGAAAGCAATTTTTGGACTAAAAAGAGTAAGACAATTATGTGGTGAAATACAGTAAATAACTTGCTCTGGGTCTCAGCTGGTAAATACAGGAGGCTTGAATTCCCCACTGGGTGCTCTGTCCACAGCCCTAGCTGCCACAATACTTCCTAATGTCAGCAAGATAATGGCCCTCTCTTCTTTCCCTGTGCTTACCTCCATCTCCTTCATTGCTTCTTTAAGTCCCCCTTTATGGACATGCTCTGATAGTACCTGTAGAAAAATATGAGGAGGAGGGGAGATTGAGTTGCTTCTGTCTCTTCCTTTCCTCCCAAATGACTCTGGGATCCATACTACCCCAGAGCTGTCCTTAAAAGGCGGAAAATGTGCATGGGGTTGTCAGGTTAAAGAGAGGACATAGAGAAATGACATTTTATTTTCTTCAACAAATTGACGGTAAGGAAGAGGGTGTTTGAAAAGTAGGCAATGACTTAGATTTCACTTGAGAAATTTCTTAATCAGCATGCACTTGGGAGGGGTGGGGAAGGGCGCTGCCCAGATCACCTGGGCCTGGTTCAAATATAACTCCATTCAGCAAAGAGTGTCTGAGCCATCTTGATGCCCATCTTCTCTGCCCTCCACTATCTCACCCACCCCCTTCAGCTGTGATTTAAAAAGAGAAATAGTTTGGGGGGAAAACCACTTTAGTTCTCATTGTGATTTTCCCTGTCGCCAGAGAAGTTCAATTGGGCCTTTGACACAATCATTTACAATTTAACTTTTTTATTGAGGCAGGAAAGGCTCTTGCAGGAAAATGAGAATTGCACCTTTTTAAAATTAGGGCCCTGAAGGGCTGAGTAAGTTGTTGGAGTTCAAGACTTTACGTTTTTATTAAACCAGTCCCAGGGCCTTGGGGAATTTCATACCAAGACTTTCAAAGAAAAATCTTTAATCTTCTGAGACCTACCCCAGCAACTACAGTCAGGCAATGAATGCTTCCTTAACGTAAAAGGACTGTATATCACTATGGTCTTGGCCATCTGCCAGGAAGTACAAACTAGACGCCTGGCACGTATTGTACCATTGAACAATAAATACGTCTTTACCTGCACAACTATGATAAGGGAAGAAATGACAATTGGGAGCCTTCAGATTGAATGAGTCTAATTTTTTGTGTTCAGTGGGATCATAGGTCTAAAGCTGGAAAGGGCTTCATAGGACACCTAGTGCAAAATCTTCATTGCATCCATGAAGGATTCTTCACATAATCCAAAATCTTCCTGAAAAGTTGGATATAAATTAAGTTGTTGTTTTTTTAATCTAATTGTATTTTAAATGTGCCAAGATAATTTGTTTTTTAAGGAAATCCTTAAGTCACTCAGGGTCACAACCTTGGGGTCAAAGTCTTATACTATATATAATAGGCTTGTGGGTTGAAGTCCCTAAATCGTATTTATCTGACTCAATCATTTACCTTCCACCTGTGTGAGATGAAAGAGTTCGGAGTCTGAATCTAAGGTCAGAAAAGGTCTTTATTCTTTCTCATGAGAAAGGGCCCTGCTCCCGCTGCCCAACATGGCATCTGCAGGGAGAGAGCGCCAGGTAGAAGCCAGGCCATGGTTATATAATCTTCCAATGCAGAAACCCAACCCCCTCAACTGGCCTTCACTCTTATTGGTAGGGGGGCTGCCCCACAACCTAAGCACAGGAATCTCTCTGAGACAAAGGACCCGGAAACATGTGGGTGTCCAGTGAAAGCAGTCTTAACCTTATTTGGCGTATCTTCTGCTGAGTTGGCTCTGAGGGAGGGTCTCCATTGCTCTAAGCCCCAGATTGCCTGAAAGTCAGGGGACCTGACCTTAGGCCTAGTGAATACTGAAGCCATTCTAGATTGATTTTTCAGAATGGGGAAACTTCACTATAAATTATCCCTCACACACCACAACCAATCAGTTAGCCATATTTTGCCACAACATTTCTGACAAGTCCCCTTCTCTCCATTCATATAATTATAACTTTCATTCAAGCTCTTAACCTATAATTGCGTATATTTTTATAACAGCCTCCTAATTGATCTCCCTTGATTCCAGTCTCTCCTGTCTGTCTTCCCCTTCTTTTCCTCTTCATCTCTTATCTTTTCTTCTTATTTTCTCCCCCTTTCCCTCCCTCCCTCACCCTTCTGTGTCTCTCTTTCTGTGTGTGTCTCTCGGTCTCTCTTTCTCTCTCTGTCTTTCTCTCTGTCTGTCTCTCTGTCTCTCTCTCTCTTTCTCTCTCTCTCTGTCTTTCTCTCTGTTTCTCTGTCTGCCTCTCTGTCTCTGTGTGTCTTTCTCTGTCTGTCTTTCTCTCTGTCTCCATCCCTCTCTGCATCTATGTGTGTGTGTGTATGTGTGTGTCTCTCTCTCTCTCTATCTGTCTTTCTCTCTGTCTCTCTCTACTATCCTCCACAAAGGCTTCAAAATAATCTTGCTTAGATGCAAGCTCATAAATTTGGAGCTAGATACAACCTCAGAGGACATCTAGCCCTATCTCCTTATTTTACAGATAAGGAAGCTGAGACCCAGATTGGTAAAGAGATTTACCCAAGGTCAGAGATGACAGAGCCAGGATTTGAACCTCTGTCCTTGTCTCTAAATCTATCGTTTCTTCCACTGCACTGCACTGTTTGTTTGATTTTGCTGTTCTTCTCAGAAACCTTCAGTGGCTCCCCATTTTCTCTAAAGTAAAATACCAAGTTCTTACTTTGTATTTAAAGGCCTTCCTTTAATCTGACTCCAACCTACCTTTCCAACATTATTTTACATTACTTACCTCTAGGCTGTGTTAGAGTCAAATTGTACTAACAGCATGTCTGTATGTTCCAAATTCCATCTCAGGTTTCTATTGTTATGAATAAGATGTGACTGTAATATCTCTTCTGCTCTGCCTCTCTGAATTAGTAACACCTTCCTTCAAGGCTCACCTAAGGTGCTACTATAGCTTCAGTCGCTCCTGTCTCCCCTCCCCTTCCCTCTTTCTCTTTTCTCCTCCTCCTCCTCCTTCTTCTCTGTCTCTGTCTCTGTCTCTCTCTCTCTGTCTCTCTTTCTCTCTCTCCTCAAGTTTTTCCCTCCTCAAATTATCTTTGTATTTTATCTTTTCCTATATTTATGTGCATGTATACATGTGGCATGCTCCTAATAGAATGTAAGCTTCTTGAAGGCAAGAATTGTTTTATGTTTGTCTTTGCATCCCTAGTATCAAGAACAGTTGTTTGTTTTTGTTTGTTTGTTTGTTTTTTTCTTTTTTTGGAGGGGAGGAAGGTAGGGCAACTGGGGTTAAGTGATTTGCCCAAGGTCATATGGCTAGTTTTTTTTATGGTAAGTTTCTGAGGCTGGATTTGAACTCAGGTCTTCCTGATTCCAGGGCTGGTGCTCTATGTTGTTTGTTTGTTTTTCAATTACAATCAAGTGCTAAATAAATGTTGATTGGATGGAATTCAATCCTGAGAAGAATTCTTTACACAAATTCAGACAAAAAGATGAGCCCTTTCATGAATCTTGATTTTCAAAATCAACCAAAATACACCTACATCACTGTCCTAGTCTTTACAGAAATCCAAACAGGACTGAACAACTTTGGAATTCTGCCCCTCCAGACCTTGATGGAACACAGCAAACTGTGCACTGCCAGACAATATTCTTCTGTGTAGAAAAATGTAAATAGCTTCCGAGCTGCTGAAGAGACACACGTGGGGACTTCATGCTCTGCTGAGCTGTCAAGCTCAAGGCCAGTGTTAACAATATCAAACTCACTGAACAGCAACAATGCTCAATACTGTTGGCAGCATGGGCTTGCTCCTTGCTAGAAGATGGAAAAATCCTGAGAAATTAGGGAGTGAGTTTAGAGGGAAAGGTGGGTGAGAAAGAGGGCGATTGACAGTTCTCTATGACCTGAAAAAAAAATGTTTTTGTGTGTTTTTGCTAAGCATACTGATGTTTGCAGAAAATGGAAAAGTTTTCCTGTGAAAAGCAATTGAAGACATGGTTTCTGAATGATCTCCAAATCACATTTCCCCACTCTGGCAGCTGAAGGGAGCTGAGCTTGGGCGGCATTCCCGGAGGTGGTGATTGCCTTTAGGCAGCTCACTCAACCGCACAAACCTTGTGACACTCATCCACCCGCCTCTCTCAGTCTGGAGACTGAATGATGAAACCCAAGGTGACCAGAGCTATGCAGGCTAATGGAAATGATGGTTCTACTCCTTTTCTCCATGCCCTTTGACACTGTCTCTCATGGGCTCCAGAGAATGAGAAAGAAAAGGATTGGAGGAAGGAGGCAGCCAAAATGAATCTAGCTAAGGTCTAGGGAAGAAAGGGAAATCAATAGGAAAAAGAAAGCAACCCAAATGAGAAGAGCACATTATAACATGGAATAAAAGAGAAAATAAAGGACAAGAACACAGGGAGACATTTTTTTTCCTCTGGTCTGAATGCATGTGTAACTATCGTGCCGACATGAAGTGTTCAGATTCATCCTGGGGAATGGCTCAGTTTTCTAGCTCCCAGCCCCCATCCAAAGAACCTGGGGACTCCATCCACATTGCTCACGTGAATTAGATTCCAGGCAGCTCCACGTAGGAAATTTTTATTGAATGGTTGAAGGAAACAAAAACAACTTGAATCTCTTGAAGAACAGACACCCTCCCATAAGCAGCCTTCTCCGAAAGGTCTGAGCTCCATTTAATCACACTTCTCTGACTTGGATTCAAAACTAGGTAGGGCTCTCAGCAGTCAGGAAATCTTGCTGCAGTGCTGGGCAGCTCCCAGAAGATGGTAGAAGGCATCAATCTCCATCAGGACTCCTCTTGCTTTTCTGGAATTCACAGAGAATACCTGAGGCAATTGGGTATTTTTTTCAAGTCACTTTGGACCACGTGGATCTAGGAAATTATACATTCTCCTGACTGTCCAGCACATATTCCCTTAGGGAAGGAATAGCAAAGAGACAGGAACGGTACCCAAAGCGAATATGTTGGGTTTGTTGTTTTGGTTTTTTGTTTGTTGTTCATCCTCTGTTAGGCAATTGAATATGAATATGGTGGTGGAGAGACCTGAACAGCAGGTCTAGACAAATGATACAGAGATGCTGAAAAATTTCCTAAAAATTGTTGAGTTGTCTAAAAGTGGAATGGACTATCTCTGGAGGTAGTGAGTTCCCTATCACCAAAGGCATTGAAGAAGGAGTTGAATGACCACTTGACAGGGATGTTGAAAAGAAGATTCCTGCTTAGCTAAGGGATTTACCCTATGACCTTGCCAATTCTGTGGAACAAATGAAATCATATATGTAAAATACTTTACAAAGCTCAAAGAACTGTATAAAGGCCAGCAATTGTTATTCTGTGGTGCTAGATCTCAGGGTCTAGGATGTGATGAGGTCTAGGATGTGATGAAGTCTAGCATGTGAGAAAGTGTAATTAAATGGTTTGAGACCTAGAAATTTTAGAAGTCATTCTGAAAAACAATTCATGGGTGTGATTAGAGTAGCCCCAGAACAAGCAAAATTGAGAAGAGGTCATTCTTTCCCAATTCCCCAGCCTCCCAACTTCGGTTCCATTTCTGCTCATTTCTATGAGCGTGTTGCCCTTTATGATAAGAAAGACTGGAGCTGATAAACACATAAAGTGAATTAAATGGATTAAATGGATGCTCCAGACATTACCTGCCTTGCAGCGCTTGTCTGCATCACTGACAGGATGCTGAATCCCCTGAGGAAACCCTCCCATTTTAATTCTGGTTTCCACTGATCCACACTCCAATTAATGGGACTCCTCTAAATAAGCTTTAGAAACCTATCTAGACAGTGGAAAATATGGCAGCAGACCCTGTGTGATTTTTGTTCCTGCAAATCTACTCAAAACAGCCCATTTATTCTTTGTTCACATCCCCTCCCCCTTCACAAGCCAATGTCACCATAGATAATGATTAAAGTGTGTTCTCCTCCAGGCAAGTGAGGGAATTTCCACCTCATTCACTTCTTTTTAATTTTTAAAATTTTATTATATATCTTTAACATTTTTTTCTTTTTAGATTCTGAGTTCTGAATTCTCCCCCTCACTCCCACCACTGAGGAAGCAAGCAAAATTCTATCAATTAATTATACATATGAAATCATGCAAAGCATGTTTCCACATTAGCTATATCACAAAAAAAGACAAAAAAATATAATAAAATGAAAAAATTATGTTTCACTTTGCACTCAAAGTCCATCAGTTTTCTCTCTGGAAGTAGTGAGGGTTTGTTTTTGTTTTTATGTTGTTTTTTTTTTAGTTTGAGTTTTGTTTGTTTGTTTTTATTGTGAGTCACTTGGAATTGCCTCATTATTACACTGATCAGAGTAACCAAGTCTTTTGTGGTTGATTATCATTACAACATTGTTGTCATTGTGTATAATGATATCCTGCTTCTTTTCACTTTATATTGGTCTTGCCTTTTTTTTTTTCTCAAACTACCTCCCTCACTATTTCTTATAACATAATAATACTCCATCACAGTCACATACCACAACTTGTTCCCCATATGATAAGCATCTCCTAAATTTCCAATTCTTTGCCCTCACAAAAAGAGTTGCTACAAGTATTTTTGTACATAAAGGTCTCTTCCCTTTCTCTTTGATCTCTTTGGTGTATAGACCTAGTAGTACACTGATCAAATGGTCTATACAAGCAAGTTACTCTGATGAGCCAAATTTATAACAGTTAAGAACCACTTCCCAGTTAACAAGTGGTCAAAGAATATGAATAGGCAGTTTTCAGAAAAAGAAATCGAAGCTATTAATAGTCACATAAAATATGCTCTAAATCACTACTGATTAAATAAATGAAAATTAAAACATCTTTGAGATATTACCTCACACCTATAATATTGACTAACATGACAGAAAAGGTTTGAAATGTCAAATGCTGGAGAGAAGATGGAAAAAAAATGGAACACTAATGCACTGCTGGTAGAATTGTGGACTAGTACAACCATTCTGGAGAACGATTTGAAATTATATTCAAAGGGCTATAAAACTGTGTATGCCCTTTGACTCAGCAATAGCACTATGATGTCTATATTTGATTTGTTTCTTTCTGGCCCCTCACAATATTATCTCCTTGACCTTTTTTCCTTGATCTGGAAGCTTTGGAATTTGTCCATAATAGCCCTGAGAGTTTTCATTTTGGGATCTCTTTCAGAAAGTGATCAGTGGATTCTTTTCATTTCTATTTTATCCTCTGGTTCTAGGATATCAAGGCAGTTTTCTTTTATAATTTCTTGAAAAATGATGTCTACACTCTTTTTTCTGATGATGACTTTCAGATACTTCAATAATTCCTAAATTATCTCTCCTAGATATGTTTTCCAGGTCAGTTGTTTCTCCAATAAGATGTTTCACATTTTATTTTATTTTATTTTATTTTTTTACTTTGTTTTGTTTTTTCTTGATGTTTCATGGAGCCATTAACTTTCACTTGCCCAATTTTACTTTTCAATGAATTATTTTCTTTAGGGAACTTCTATACCTCTTTTTCCATTTGGTCAATTCTGCTTTTTAAGGAGTTTTTCTCTTCAATAATTTTTGTGCCTCTTTTAACCATTGGGCCAATTTTGTAGTTTTGAGGTGTTAGTTTCCTCAGTATTTTTTGTACCTCTTTTAATCAAACTATTAATTCTCTTTTCATAATTTTCTTGCATCACTCTCATTTCTTTTACCAATTTTTCCTCTACCACTCTTATTTTTTTCTTTAACTCTTCCAGAAATTCCTATTGGGTTTGGGTCAAATTAGCATTTTTCTTTGAGGCTTTGTTTGTAATTGTTTTCACATTGTTGTCTTTTTCTGAGTTTATGTCTTTGCCTTCCCTGCCAGTTTAGTAGCTTTTTGTTGTCAAGTTCTTTTTGCTGTTGTTGTTTGATCTACTCTATTTTTCTTTTTTTTTTATTTTGAGGGGGGAAAATAGGTCAGTTGGGGTTAAGTGACTTGCTCAAGGTCACATAGCTAGTGTGTGTGTGTGTGTGTGTGTGTGTGTGTGTGTGTGTGAGTGTGTGTGTGTGTGTGTGTTAAGTGTCTGAGGCTGGATTTAAACTCAGGTCCTCCTGAATGCAGGGTTGGTACTCAATTCACTGTGCCACCTAGCCTCCCCAATCCAGTCTATTTTTCTAGCCAATTTCTTGACCTTGAACTTTATGTTAAAGTTGGGATCTAGTTACCTGAGGAATGGAAAACACTGTCCCAAGCTCCAGGGTTTTTTTGTGCTGCTGTTTTCAAAGCTAGTTTGCAGGGTCTAAAAGTTTTCTGTTTTTCTCAGGTGGTGTTATCCTGGGAGAGGTGTGTTCACTGATCTCCTGGTCTGTGCTCTGGTCTTTACTCAGGAAGGGTGCTGATTCACTGTAACCATAAGCTTTAGCATTCATCTTGGCCCTTGAACTGTATCCAGGGCTCCTACTCCCCAGCAGTTACAAGTGACTCCTCTTTGCCTTGGAACTATGAACAGGACCCCTACTCCCATGTGACCAATCCCTGGCACTCCCTACTGCCCTAGAACTACAACCCAGAACTGAGTATGGGCAATAGAGGTGCCAATTAGCGCAACTGCACCCAGTGCCAGCAAAGGAACCCCTATGATCTCTTTCTGATAAGTTGTCTGACCCCCTTGATGTCTCTGGGCTGGAAGTTCTTGAAGCTGCTGCTGTTGCTGCTGCTGCCAGTGATGCTGCTTTGTTCCAGGTTAGCTCCAACCCTGGTATCACAGAGCTCTCCTGCCGACCTCCTAAACTGTCTTAGACTAGACATAAATATCTTACTCTGTCCTTTTGTTGGCTCTGTGGCTCCAAAATTTGATTTGAAGAGTTATTTTAAAGTTTTTTTGGAGTGGAATGTTGGGAGTGTTCAACTGTATTGCTGCCCACTTTCTGCCATCTTCTGTTTCAGTTCTGCCTCGTTTGCTTTTGACAGAATTGTCTCCAATCCTAACTGATCACTTACCCACTGGCAACCCATGAATTGGATTTAAATAATTTAGCATTCCTATTTAGGGTAAGAAATTCTCATAATAAAAGATTACCTTAGCTGAGATAACTTGTAAGGGGATAGATCTGTTCTGCCCTAATTATGCCAATTACAGAGGAGTATACCCTCTGAGAGAGTACTGAGATGCCAAAGAAAGAGGAGCTCATACCAGTTTGGCTGTTAATAGGCTTGATTAGGGCTAATTAAGGTAATTGGGGGAGTTTACTCACAAGAGGCCGGTCATCCTGAATGGCAGCAGGTCAGAGTAACATTATGGCTCCTCATAAAACCCAGGACAGGTCAGACATCATATAGAAATAGAACAAAGAGGGCATAGTGCCAGGATCACCCAAGGTCATGTGTGAGTTTTTCCTTTTGTTGCTTACATTCACTCAAAGTAATTTACATTTTCTGTAGAGTCATAGCTCACATTCCCACTCTAGTTACAATCATATATAGTTCACATCTTTATGATTGAGGTATAATGTTTCCTGCTATTTAAAACTACCTTTACTTATGTATGGAATCCCCAATCATAGTACATATCCCTTTTTATGTTACAGGTATGTATATATTATAGGAGTGGTAGTTCAGTGTTTCAAAACTCCATAATTTCAACCATATGAATTCTCTCTCCATTGAGAATGATTACGATTTAGCAGATGGCCTTCATAAGTGTGTCAGTCATAAATAGGTTGACATGACTACGGCTAAGAAGGAAAAAAGTCTAATTTGGAGGCTGCTAACATCACTGGCACATCCACTGGCAATATAGAAAATTGAGCTTAACAAATAGTAAAAATAACCAGTTAAACTGGATAATTACCCATGACCAACTCTCAAAGTGAGTCTTCCCCAGAAGTAGCCTCCAGCTTGGGTGTTGGGGCCTAAGTCTCTCTCGTCAAGGGCATTTGTGTGTCATTTTGTGTCAGTTGCCTTAAGCGTGGCATATGGTACTTTTCTTGGGAACAGAACTCCCTCTGGTAACTATGATCCAAAAATGTCACCAGCTGGTGGCCAAACGTCTCCTGGGCAGCCCTGTTGAAATAAACTAGGCTGGTACATAGATGGGAACTCTGTGATTCTATGCTTGAGGCCTGTCTAGCCTGGCAAGATCTGTTCTTGACTGGCATGTTCAATATCCTAAGACCTTCAAGTCTGTAATGACCCTGTGGTCACCTCATCAGACCACAGCAAGGCATCAGTGTAGGACTTGAGTGGAGAATATGTAGGACATATTTAATATATGGTATATGGAAAAGAGTGTTTATTCTGACGGTGAAAAGTAGGCGATTTCCTTGGTTACCTCTATTTTCTTTGTAGGTTTTTAAGCTGCATCTGTCTGAGTGGCTCATACATTTCATTTATGTCACTCACCCAATCAACTATTTATGAATAGATGTTAGCTCTTTAGCATAGAAGCAGGTCTTTTAAGGAATCCAGAAGGTCTCTGCTTTCAAGGAGCTAACAAATTAATCGGTAAGACAAAGCCAACCAAAACGCATGAAATAGCAGTGATCGGTATAAAACAGCAGATGATTAGCTAGAAAATCATGTTGTAAGTATTGTTAAAATTCCAGAGAAAAGGAGATCAGGAAGGCTTAAACATGTCACGTAAAGCTTCAGGAAGAGATAAGACTTGAGCAAGACTTTAGGTATCACTTCTCTAACCTGTGGTTATATAGGAGTGTGTTGCAGGGAGGGAGTGATAGGAGACGTTGGAGGGAAGCCAGCTTGTAGGGTGCATGGTCTAGGACAAAAGAAAAGGGTGGAGTACTTACAGCAGTGGTACTCCAGTGGTAATCATGTACCTCTTACCAACCCTACCCTCCATGGGGCTGGAGTCCATGTTACTCTCTATGAATACAGAACCTTTGAAGGTGAGAGAGAGAGAGAGATAAAATGTCAGAGTGTTGCTGCTTCAGTCCTCTCTTGTGCTACCTGGACATACTCTATAGTCCTGGGCTTCTACTTGGGGACAGCCCAGACAGGATTTACTTATTAGACAGCTAAGGCCACACTTGAACCTGCTACTTGCAGGATGGGAGTGGGGAGAGCAGAAGACAGCACAAGGTGACACATTCATACCTTTTTCAAATCTTCGGTCCAAGGTACCTAGGGCATCCCAGTGTAAAGTGGTAAAGACTTAAGGTGAAACTTGCTGCCGTAATCCTTTTCCTCTTACCTGCTGGAGACAGTCTTGCATGGCTATAAGAGTGCTAGATTCAGAGTTAGAGGAGTTGGATTCAAATCCTAACTTTTTCACTTATTACCTATGTAATTATCTGTATGACCTATGTAATTTATTACCTTGGATAATTCACTTAACCTTTTTGGGTTTCAATTTCCTTAATTGTAAAATGAAGGGGTTGAAATAGATGATCTCAGAGGTTCCTTCCAGGAAATAATTAGCAAAGGAAAACTGTAGAAAGGAATCATGTCTAAATGTGGATTGGACTTAATAACTGTTGAAGTTTCTCCTAACTTTTGAGATTCTGTGATATTATTAAATCAGAATCTGTATCTACTTGGATCTCACTAGATGCAGTTCCCTAGTAGAATATGAGTTTCTTGAGGGTAGGAATTGTCTTTCCTTTTGTCTTTGTATCTCAGGTACCTTGCAGAATGGATTCTTAAATAGAAGTTTGTTGAATTAAATTGAATAAAACAAATTTTTAAATAACTTGTTGAGAATAAAGGGCCCCATTATAAACAAATTATAACAGTTGATCACCATATTTCTTTCTGGATTTGATAAAAACAACAACAAAGAATCCACACATTCATTTCTCTTGAGACTCTTTTGAAAGTAGTGTTTTCTAGGAATATTTAAAGAGATGGTATTGTTAAATCCTTGGATGATTTCCTCTTGACTTTGTGTATAACAGTATTTTTCTCCTTTATTGAACCTACTTTTTGTTGAAAGCTCTGATTTTCTTTGAATCTGAAAATACTATTTTTTTTTCTGAAACAGCTCAGATGACACAAGAAATCCTTAACCATTCGCACAAAATACATTCCATAGAAATGAACTTATTGGGGGCAGCCAGCCCTGGAATCAGGAGAATCTGAGTTCAAATCCAGCCTTAGACACATAACACAAAACTAGCCGTGTGACCTTGAGCAAGTCACTTAACCCCAATTGCCCTACCTTCTCCCCTCCAAAAAGAAAAAAAAGAAATGAACTTATTGGTGAAAGCTAGCAATATATTTGGAGGACACAAATGATTCCAGGTTCTCTTCAGAGAGATCCTTGGAGAGAGGAGAAAAAGAAACATTGGCAAGTTGTCAACATTTAGTTTTCAGTTTGCTTCCTTGCAACTTTGGGAAATTTCACCATGGGTGAGACAGACTACTCTCTTGAGGAAGCTGAAATATTTTACTCCCAGTAGGAAAGTTTATTCACTCCATGAATTGTCTAGTGTATTATAACCTGCATCACTTCTCTGGCTTTAATTTGCTATCTGCTTGGAGAAATGGATTTATTTGCCATTCACTATCTGTGATACACTTTTGTGTAATTAGCATTTGGTGAGAAGGGACTCAAGCCTTCAGATATAATTTGGGTCACTCCTTTCCCTTTAAGGAAAATAGCTTGAAAACTAAAACTTATTTTCCCCAGACTAACAATATTTAGAAGGGGCGGGTAGGAATAATTCTAGGCCAGCACTGTCTCTTTGAGGAGAGCTGAACAGTTAACCTTTGGCCCCAAACTCCTGTTTTGCTCTAGGTAGGAATCAAAGAGAATAGATATTTATTCATCCCTCCCTATGAGCCACTTTAGACAAATCTATGGGGGCAAACACATAACCTACATTGGCAACATACCCTAGACTATATTCCAGAACAGGCTTAGTCTCATGATGCAGCAGAAAGTTCATCAAATCTGGAATCAGAGAAGCTGGGTGACAATCCTACCTCTGCTTCTTGCTCTCTATGTAGCCTTAAGTCAGGTCATTAACACCCCTGGACCCCTTCCTCAATCCTCTTCATCCCCCTTGGGACTCTGCCTCGGAGACCATGGGCTCTGATAGGTGATCTTTCACTTTAATTTGTCTAGAACCAGGGCTACCTCATTTTGCCTTTATTTCCCCAATATACCAACATACACAGACTCTTCTCCCCTTTTTTCCCCTCCTCTGTTCCCCCCCACCTGGATTACACTAGAAGCTACCTGAAACCATCTTGTTACTTATTTTTATATCCTCAACACTTACTACAATGTCTGGCACATAGTAAACACTTCAGTACTTTATAAATCAACTCAGTTCTTTCATCTGTAATATAATGGAGTTATGCTGGTATCAAGTCCCTGCCAGAGGCTGGTAGGTGGTACAGTGAATAGAGCTCTAGATCTGGAGTCAGAAAGACCTGAGTTCAAATGTAACCTAAGATACTTACCGGCTATGTGACACTGGGCAAGTTACAAACTACCTCAGTTTCCTCAACTGTAAAACAGGAATAATAATAGTACCTACCTCACAGCATTGTTGTAAGGCTCAATTGAGATAATTTTTGTAAATATTCATTTCCTTTCCTTCCTTCTGTTGAGGTTTAGGGATGCTGGGACCCCAAAATAGTGACCCACCAGGTCCTGCCCAAATGACTTCAACCCAAGTTTTCTTTCAGCCAAAGAAAAACAAAATGTGTTAAAATCTGCCACATTGGGTAGACTCTAAAGGAATCTCAGCATTGGCTAGACTCTTAAGGAATCTGAGCACTTGTATTGCTAATGCCAGCAGGCCAGATTGAATTTGAGCCTCTGTGACACTTGTATCAACAAGTGGCCAGAATGAATCGGAGCACTTTGATGGAAACAAGATGGATCTTATATACAGAGAGACTAAGGGAGGAATCCAAGGGTGGTCAAGTAGTCTGGGGTGTCTGCAGGAGGGGTGGAGGATCTAGGGAGGGTCTTGATAGGAGTGGTCAGTAGCCTGAGATGACTAGAAGTCAAATCTAGGGAGGATCTTGATGGAAGTGAACAGTAATCTGGAGAATGGGATTAGGGTGGGAAGTAGCTGAACAGAGATTTGGGCACAGGGATAATGAAAGGCTTATGGCTTCAAGGGAGTGCCAGATCAAGTGGGGAAATCCAAGGAGATTTCAAAGGGGGATTTTTCAGGTTCCTTAGACAAATAGGACCCAAACTCTTTTGGGGTAAGGGGCAAAGGTCTAGGCTTGGGCTTGTACCCTGTCACTTCCAGCTCTAAATCTATGATCCTATTATTGTGTTGGCTCAAATCTGTGAGGGAAATTTATGCAATGGGGCTCAGATTTGTAACAATTTCACAGTCATGAAATGGTTCTTGCATATGGCCACAGTGAGACAGTAGAACTCTAACAAAAGGCAAGGGTTTTAGCTTCTGGCCCTGTACTAAGAAAAGCAAAAAAAAAGCACCAGAACGTCTGAAAACAAGATCAACCACAAGTGCCTATAAAATTAATACTAAAAATCCAGCAAATTTAGTCTTCTAACAAATTAAAACACACAGTTAAGCAGAAGGAAGATAGGTAAGGCCCATTCTTTCCCATTATCAGGTTTTCTCTCAACATTCCTTCTATGAAATGAATACCCAATAAAAACTTCCACTTGTTCATGAAGAGATTGCATCCCATATCTCTTTAAAAGGACTTTGCAGGTATCTTGGACACGTGGTTATGCTGCTGCCATCTGCCTTTCTGTCCTTCATCGTCACGTCCCCCGTGATCTGTAGTAGTCTGTCAAAACTCCTCTCCCCTACTCCATTTGGGGGCTTGTCTCAAACTACTTTCCTCTCTTCCTGAACTAGGAAATGACAGAGAGTTTTGCAGCTAACTCATCCCCTTACCTTGAGTGGTTGCCCTATATCCCCATGAGATCTTATGATTCATCTTATGATTCATCTCCGCCCCTCATTATCCTTCATCTCTAAGGCACCTTCCTGTTCAAAATCCTGTACCTTCTAACGAGTAGGTGAGAGTGTGGATAGGGAAGATCTCCACTAGAAAGAGATGTTAATCTCTTCTCCAACATAAGGAACTTTGGGGATAATAATAATAGCTTAAGGGGGTGGCTAGGTGGCTCAGTGAATAGAGCACCAGCCCTGGAGTCAGGAGGACCTGAGTTCAAATCTGGCCTCAGAAATTTAACATAAAAACTAATCATGGGACCTTGGGCAAGTCACTTAACCCCAATTGCCCTCCAAAAAAAAATAATAATAATAATAGCTTAATTTTGCAAAACTATTTACATTCCTTATCTCACTTAATCTTCAGAACAGTGCTATCACAAAACCATTCTAGGTATTTTGTTTAAATTTACAGGTGAAGAAATTAAGAGTCAGAAAGGTTGTCTGTCCACAGTCACAGAATGAAAAAGTGTTAAAGAAGTGATTCAAATTCAGCTCTCTTTCCACTATACCATATAAAAATTTCCTATTGGGGGGCGGAGCCAAGATGGAGGCATAGCAGCAGCAACATATCGCAGCTCTCACATAGCCACCCCAAAATACCCATAAAATAGGACTCTAAAACAATCCTAGAACTCCAAAACGCACACAAAGATACTTCCCACTAAAGTCAGCTCGGCTACAAGGAACCATATCAGCACTGCGAATGGAAGCCAGCCTGGCCTGAAGCCGTGGCTGTGCCCCGGGGGTGGCTGGACAGGAGGAGCCTCTCAGGTGAGCGGAGATTAGCACCAGCTGCGAGTGGGGATTGTGAAATGGGGAGATAAGCAGTCTAGCCAAAAGGTCTCCAGAGCAGAAAAGCAAAAGGCAGAGGTTTTGCACCCACCTCCGCATTGTAGCTTCCCACCCGCGGCCTGCAGACAGCAGGGGGATGAGCGATTG
>CM053591.1:15251551-15303956 GCA_028646515.1 Pseudochirops corinnae
CTCTCTCTCTCTCTCTCTCTCTCTCTCTCTCTCTCTCTCTGTCTCTCTCTCCATAGATACATATTTTGAGGAAGGAGACTTTTATCAGAAAAATGCTGTGGAAGTGTTTGATATTGCTTCATTGTTCATGATACCTTTTATCATAATGTAGTTTCCCTGATTATCTCTTTTAATTTGGTTTATTTTTGTTTTTGCTTTGTCTGAGATCATAATTGCTACTACCTTTGTCTTTTTTACTTCAGTTGAAACACATTAGATTCTGCTCCAGTCCTTTTTTTTTAAAAAATTGGAATGTATCTTTATGTTTTAATTGTGTCTCTGGTAAAAAATATATTGTTGGATTCTGGTTCCTAATCCATTCTATTATTTGTAACCATTTTATAGGTGAGCTCATTTCATTCACATCCACTTATGACTTCTATATATTTCACTCCATCCCATTTTCTTTTCTTTCTTCCTCTCTCTCTTTTGATCCTGTCCCTCCCCAAAAGTCAATTTTGCTTCTAGTTACTGGCTACCTTAATCTTCCCTCCCTTTTATCATCTCCCTCCCCCCTTTCCCTGTTCCCCTCATATTTCCCTACTGGGTAAGTTACATTTCTATACATACCCAACTCTCTCTCTCTCTCTTCTCTCTCTCTCTCTCTTTCTTTCTCTCCCTCCTTCCTTCCTTCCCTCCTCCCTCTCTCTCTCCCTCTCTTTCTCTTTGTTCTTTCTTCTTTGAACCAATTCTGATGAGAGTGAGATTCAGGAATTGCCCACTCCCACCCCCACTTCTCATTTCCCCCTCCATTGTAAAGCTGTTCCTTGTACATCACTTTTATGTAAGAAAAATTTCCCCATTTTACCTCTCCCTTCCTCCTTCTCCCAGTATATTTTTCTTTCCCTTTATTCTTTTGGAGATCATTGCAACACAATTGATTCATACCCATGCCCTCTGTCTATGTAAAGTCCTTTTAATTGCCCTAATAATGATAAAGTTCTTAGGAGTTACATGTATTATCTTTCTATATAGGGATGTAAATGGTTTGACTTTATTAAGCCTCTTATGGTTACTTTTTCATGTTTACCCTTTTATGGTCCTCTTGTGTTTGAATGTCAGATTTTTTATTTAGCTCTGGTCTTTTCATCAGAAATGCTTGAAAGTTTCATTAAATATCCATTTTCCCCCCTGAAGGATCACACTCAGTTTTTCTGAGTAGGTTATTCTTGGTTGTAATCCTAGCGCCATTGCCTTGCTGAATATCATACTCTTAGCTTTCTTTTGCCTTAACATAGAAGGGAGTCATGAAATCTTCTGTGATCCTGGCTGTTTTGAATTGTTTCTTTCTGACTGCTTGAAGTATTTTCTCTTTGACCTGGGAGCTCTGGAATTCAGATATAATATTCTTAGAAATTTTCATTTGGGGATTTCTTTCAAGAAGTGATTAATGGATTCTTTCAATTTCATTTACTCTTTGAATCTAAGATATCAGGGCAGTTTTCCTTGATAATTTATTGCAATATGATATCTAAGGAAGAGAAAAATGAGCAGAACCAAGAGAACATGCAATATTGTAGAGCCACTATGAACTAATAAGTCATTTGGACTATTATAAATACCCACATTAACTACAAAGGGCATGTGAAGAAAGACATCTGCATCCAGAGAAAGAAATGATAAATAGAAGTATGTATAGAATATTTTTAAAATATGTATGCACACATATATTCACATATGTATATATGTATATATAATATACAAATGTGTACACACACAAACACACACGCACACACACACACACACACACACACACACACACACACACACACACACATATATATATATATATATATATATATATTTGTGTCTAATGGTAGCCATCTCTAGGGTAGAATGAAGAGGGAAGAAAAAAGAAAAAAAAAGAAATTTTATATATATATATATATATGTATATGTATATATATAAATTAATTGATTATATGTTTTAATGGAGCAGAAAGTTGTACATAATAGATTTTCAGTTTCATGCACAATCATTTTAAAAATTTTACCATGTTATGGAAATTCTTGTTTTATACCATAAATTAAAAAAAAAAAAACTCCAAAGGAACAGACAGAAATATGTTGTCTAGGTTTTTTCTTTGATCATAGTTTTAAATGTAGTTTAAAAAAATTTAAATTTTTTAGCCTCAGTTTTTTCCAGGTCTGTTGTTTTCCCAATGAGATATTTTATGCTTTCTTTTATTTTTTCATTCTTTTGATTTTATTTTATTGTTTCTTGATGGAGTCATTAGCTTCTATTTGTCCAATTCTAATTTTTAAGAAATTATTTTCTTCAGTGAACTTTTGTATCTCTTTTTCCATTTGACCAAATCTGTTTTTAAAGTTGCTCTTCTCTTTAGTGAATTTTGTGCCTATTTTATCATTTGGCCAATTTTGTTTTTTACAGTATTATTTTCTTCAGTAACTTTTGTGCCTCTTTTAATCAAATTGTTAATTATCTTTTCATATTTTTCTTGTATCACTCTGTCTTCTTTTTTGTTTTTTCTACTACTTTCATCTCATTCTTTAATTTTTCCAGGAATTCCTTTTGGGTTTGGGTCCAATTAGCATATTTCTTAGAGACTTTTTTGGATAGCTCTTTTGGCATCATTGTCATCTTCTGAGTTTATGTCTTAATCTTCCCTGATACTGTAGTAGCTTTTTATGATAAAATTAATTTTTTTTAGCTTATTTTTTCCAGCCTATTCATTGACTTTGAACTTTATACTAAAATTGGGCTCTGTCTCCCTGGGGGTGAGGAAACACTATCCCAAGCTTTTTCTGCTGCTGTTTTCAAAGCTACTTCAAGGGGTCCAAGAGGTTTTAGAGTT
This sequence comes from Pseudochirops corinnae, assembly GCA_028646515.1. Classification (NCBI taxonomy): domain Eukaryota; kingdom Metazoa; phylum Chordata; class Mammalia; order Diprotodontia; family Pseudocheiridae; genus Pseudochirops; species Pseudochirops corinnae. The sequence goes on from CM053591.1 coordinate 15,254,407, forward strand.
TCAAAGGTGGTGTGATCCTAGGAGAGGCATGGTCACTGCTTTCCTGGTCTGCTCTTTGGTCTTTATCCAGGAAGGGCCTCTTGGCCCCTGTACCTCCTGTTCCCTTGTCACCAACCACCAGTGCTCCTCTCTGTCCTGGAAGCACTATCCAGAACTGAATATGGACAATAGAACTGCCAACCAACACCAACTGTATCTGGAGCCAGCAAAGGATCTTCTATAATCTCTTTCTGACCAGTTGTCCAATCCCCTTATTGTCTCTGGTCTGGGAACTCCCAAAGCTGCCACTGCAATCACTGTTGTCATGACCGTGTATGTGTATTTTGGACATGCCTCCATCCTAATATCACAGACTTTCTTTGTCAAACTCTTAAATTTTTTCAGGTTGGAAAAATGTCTCACCTCAATCTTTCATTGGCTCTCCCACTCCAAAATTTGATTTGAGGAATTATTTTAAAATTGTTTGGAGGGGAATATTGGGAGAATTCAGATGGGTGGCTTCTCCTAATCTGTCATCTTGGACAGATCTTTTATCTTCCTTCCTCTTAGGGAGAGATGTCTGATTTTATGTCTACTCTCTGGCCTCCTGCATGCCTAGAGATAGAATAATTGCCTCTTGTTTACTCTATGGCTTCCTGGTTATTAGAAGATGGATATCTGGTTTCTTGTCTATTTTTTTTTGGACAGGTTTCTTTCCTCTACTGCATTTGTATCCTTTGTAAAGACATCTGCTAAGTTTACTATACCCATGCCCTCTAACTGACAAGTTAAAGCAAAACTGCCTGCAAAGGTATTTTGAAGTAAAATGACTTCTATTCTTCCCAGCCAGTAACTCAGAATTATTTTAAGTAATGGACAATAGGATGCTTGACTGGCTGAAACTCACTCAATAAAAAGATGGTTTTACTCTAGAGAAAGGGAGAAAAATATTTATTGAGGACAGGCAAGTACCCAGACTTCAAACTAAATGTGTAGCTCAGGATAAACATACAAATCCACTGCAAATCCTCTGGAATTTGAAAAGGTAATAAATAAGGCACAGAAGTATATTCATAAAAAAGAATGTAATTAGAATACTACTCCTAGATCCAATTGAGCCTGCCTTGACATGAGGTCACCTAAACCTCCTAACTCCAAGCAGAGAGATGAAAGAGAGGGAGAAAGGATCATAAAGGGAAAGAAAAGGTGGAAGGGGCAGAAGAAGCAAGAGGGAGAGGAGGAAGGTCTCCTATCTTTGAGGTAGGAAGAGTGAGAGGTGGGGGGAATGCTGTAATTTTCTCTCCCACACACCAAACAAACAAGGAGAAACTAAGGAGAAATGCTTCTTTTCCCTGTCATTTTAGTGACTAGGATGAGAGAGCGCTTTGAGAAGTTCTGTGTGTCTGGGCGCTGTCCAATGCTCCCCATTTTGGTCAAGTCAAATATAATTACATTTCTTCTGGCTTGAATTTCTATAGACTTCTCTTGAGTGCCTCTGATCACCTGTAAGAAATACTATCCTTTCTAGGCTTGAACTTCTTTGTCAGATGGGAGGCTCAGGTTGAGGGTCTCAGCCTTTTTTCTTCTCCTGTTTCAGTGCAACATGGATTTATTCAATACTGAACTTAGAGTACATTAAATATGGCTAAATTAAAGCATAATAATTATATAACAATTAAAACTTTCTATGGGACCATACTAATGATCCTCTATATCCTCTTCCTGATCTTTTGTTCCTTTTGCTTTTTTCCCCAATTAATAATCATTTATTTTCTCTTCTCCCTTTTTGCAATTATTTAAAGAAATGTTTGAATCAGGATCACACCAGATAACTTTTCAACAGAAAGCTGACATTTCAATCCATCCACACAGTCATTTCCATAAACAGGATAAATTTGTAATAGAAATTACTTTCCCCAGGTGGCTAGATGGTACAGGGAATAGAGCACCAGCCCTGGAGGCAGGAGGACCTGAGTTCAAATCTAGACTCAGACACTTAACACTTGCTAGCTGTATGACCATGGACAAGTCACTTAACCCAAATTGCCCTACTTTTCCCCCTCCAAAAAAAGTAAAAAAAAAAAAAAAAAAGAAATTACTTTCTGTTGCCTATTGTCCTGAGAACTTCTGGCTGAAGCTTGGTGGAGGTAGGGTGAGTTATTATGTTCTCTACTCTTTCAAATTTAAAAAAGCTAGAAAATAACAAGGTATAAGTTAATAAGGATTTCCAAGAATGGCTGAAAAGATAGACTCCTGATGCCCTAGTCTTTTGACTTAATTCACACCACTCTATGGATTTATCTTCTTTCCTAATGCCCTGGTATTCTTTCCACTACACATATTATCACCTTGGACTCAGCCTGTGATGTAATTACTTTTAGTAACTCAGGCCATATGAAAATACAAAAGCATTAATCCATTTAGCACACTGGGAAACTGACATTTACAGAGTGAAGGGAGAGATATTATATTGCAAAGATATAGATGATGATAGTTTCTAGAGCCACAAAAATGGCTGAAGCTTAAGGAAACTAGAGAAGACAGAGTAGCCAATGATTGATTATAATAAAGGACTGGAAGAGGGACCAATGGCTATTTGTGCCCAACCTGTGGTAGAGCTTTCTGAGCTTGTATTGGTATGATCAGCCACAGAAAGAAACCCTGGATATTGATCCCAACATTGTGATGCTATTTTGGTCCTCTTTGAGCATGAAGGATAAACAGTAACAAGAATAAAGGAAAAGAGAGAAAGGAGACACCAGTCACCTAATACAGAAGAGACCATAACATGGTCTCTATTCATCCATTCAGTTTGGCTTTCTGAGTAGTGCTAACATATGTCTCTATAAATTTTTTCCAAGCAGCTGTCTCCTATTAGGTCCTTTTCTGGCATAACACCATTTCTAAAGATTCCACTGGGTATTATTTTTTTCCAGGGTCAAAGCTTTTGCTCAGGCTATCCTCTATGTTTAGAAGGGGCCCTCCTCCTCATCTCTACCTGCTGAAGTCCCTTCCCTCAAGAGCTAATCGAAATATTATCTTCATGAAACTTTCCCTGATCCCCACCTTTATAGGGTGAACGTGATATCTCCTCCCTCCAATTTCTTAGAGTACGTTCCTGAGATCTCTCCTTTGTAACAATCACAATCTCCCTTTTCTTTTCAGTCAGTAGGTCCCCTTTGAGACAGATCTGTTTCCTCTTTATCTCTGCACTCTCATCTCTTAATACAGTGCCTGTACACAGTAGGTGCATCATAAATCTGTATTGACTGAAGTACACATGAGACATTTGATAATTACTTGTTGAATTGAATTTCGTCCAACCAATATCATAAAAGGCAACAAGGTGATAATTTCAAGAAAAAAGGGAGTGGGCAGGAGTTTGATGGGGGAGTTAAGAAATAGACTTTAAGAGAGTGGTTTGTAAAAGCTAGATTCTACAGGGGCTTCTGAGTCGTGGTCCTTGGATGTCCATCACTAGATTTCAGGGAGTCTATGAGCTTGCTTCAAATATTTTTGATAACTATATTTCAATATAGTCTCCTCTATAATCAATACATGTTATTTTATGCATTTACAAACATCATTTTGAGAAGTCCATGGGGTTCACCAGGCTACACGACATAAAAGAGGTTAAGAATGCCTGGGATAGAGAAATCAGCGAGTGAAACTAGAATGTTCTTTTTTTAAAAGTTTGGTAATAAAATGAGAGATATTAAAATTTCAGTGGGTATTGGAGTTGAGACAATGCAATTTTAGGATAGGGAAGATGAACATATTTCTTGGAAGCTGGAAAAGAGTTAGTAGAGATAGAGAGATTAAAGATCTAAAAAGGTGGTGAGGGTGGGAACTATTGAAAGAGCAAAGTGGCATGAGGGGATAGGATTAAGAGTGTATGTATGGGCACCCACCTTAGCAAAGAGATGATCCAAAGAGTTTATATACTTCTCAACCATATGTGTCACATTTACAAAAATTGACTGTACGGCCACAAAAGCCTCATTAAAAATGCAGAAAAGCAAAAATGCTGAGCGTGTTATTTTCTAGTCATAATACGGTAAGAATTATATTCAATGAAGAGTGCTTAAAATAATTTCAAAGCAATTATTAATGAAAGTATTTCATCATATATATTTCCCCTTTGATCTGTCTCACTATATTTTGCTGAATTCTTAGATTTTCATTGAAAAGTTTTTTTTGTTTTAAAATTTGCTTAATGTTGGAGGCAGTGGAAGGGAAAGATTAAAATACTTACCTGAAAAACAAAAGGAGGGAATGCGTTGGATAGAGAGTTGGAATTGGAGTCAAGAAGACCTTATTTCAAATGCTTTCTCAAATGCTAATTATCTATGCAAACCTGTGAAAGTCATTTAACATCTTCCTGACTCAGTTTTCTCATATGTAAAATGAGATGAATTATAGAATTTACCTCACAAGGTGGTTGTGAGGATCAAAGGAGATAACATTTGTGAAGTCTTTGTAAACCCTAAAGGGCTATTTATTGTTATTGTTATTCAATTGTTTCAATTTTGTCCAACTCTCCAAGACCCCATTTGGGGTTTTCTCAGCGAAATGTCTGGACTGGTTTGCTATTTCCTTCTTGAGTTCATTTTAAAGATGAAGAACTCAGGCAAACAGAATTAAGTGACTTGCTTGGGGTCGCACAACTGGTAAATGTCTGAGGCCAGATTTGAACTCATGGAGATGAGTCTTCTTGACTTCAGGCCTGACACTCCATCCTCTGTATCACGTAGCTGCTCCCTAAGTGCTTTATAAATATTAACTATTAATACTCTCTGAAATGACTATGAAGATGAGAGAAGTAAGTAAATACAAAAATGGTGACAAGAAGCAAATTTGAGCCCACATTTAAGTCTGGACCTTGGTAGCAGAGTAGTCAGGATGCCCTTATTGCCTTCTACCTCTAGCAAGGGTTACTCATTTGTGACACATCCTATTACCACTATCAGTAAGAAAGAAAAAAAAAATCCCCTAAGCCAGGATTCTTAACATTTTTGATTCATGGACATTTTTGTCAGTCTGGTGAAGTCAATATGCCCTTTTCAGAAAAAAACATTTTCAAATGACTAGAGAAAAAATATATATAATTATAACGAAAACCAGTTATAATGGAATATAATTTTCAAAATACATGAGAAGAAAGAAAAGAAAAAGTTCATAGGAAAGAAAAAAAGTTGATAAATAGAAAAGTTCACAGATTAAGACCTCCTACCCAAAAAAGAGCATGGTATTTAGTAGCTATATGTGTGAATACTAGTTGACTCAGATCTCAGGTCATTGGAAGATGGACCACACAAGCTACATTAAAAGCTTCTAATATACTCAAATACATTAGCTAAATAATAGTCAGAAGAATTCCCAGTACATTATGGTTTGGTCAGGTCATCTGAAAAAGATTGAGGGGTTTTAGTGGACTTCAAGCACACTTTGCATTAGCAACATTCTATCTATAGTAACCAAGGAAGCTAATGCAATCTTAGAGTTCACTGAAATGAGTAACATCTAAGACGATAGCGATGATAGTATTGCTGTATTTTTCTCTGATCAGACCACATCTACTTAGTTCTAGGCATCACATTCTAAAATAAATTTCATTTTACATATGAGAAAACTGAGTCAGGAAGATGTTAAATGACTTTCACAGATTTATATAGATAATTAGCTTTAATTTTTTTTGTCTTTATTAATTTTTTTTTTTTTTACTTTTAGCTTACAAAATTCAGTTCCACAATCCCTTGAGTTTCAAGTTTTCTCCCCCTCTCTTCCATCCCACCCTTCCATAGTGAGATGCAATCAAGTATAGGATCTGCAAATACTTTCATATTAGATATTAGTTAGGTTACAAAGAGGGATGGAATGAACAATGGGAAAGAGGAAATAAAACCAAAAAAGAAGGAGAACGAGAACAGATAGTTTACTTCAATCTACATTCAAACTCTGTTCTTTCTAGTTCTTTCTCTGAATGTAGACATCTCTCTCCATCATGAGTCTTTTGGGGTTGTCTTATAACCCTGCATTGCTGAGATGAGTCCAGTCTATCAAAGTTGGTCTTCACACATATATTGTGTCTATAATTGTGTACAAATTTCTCCTGGTTCTGCTCTTCTCACTCAAAATCAGTTTGTATGCGTCTCTCCAGGTAAATATGAAGTCCGTCTGCTCCTCATTTCTTATAGCACGGTAGTATTCCATTGCATTCATATAACACAATTTGTTTAGCCATTCCCCAATTGATGGGTATCCCCTTAATTTCCAATTCTTTGCCACCACAAAAAGAGCTGCTATAAATATTTTTGTGCATTGGGTCTTCCCCCCACTTCTATGATCTCTTTGGGATACAACCCTAGAAGTGGTATTACTGGGTCAAAGAGTATGCAATTATTTATAGTCCCTTGGGCATATTTCCAGATTGCTCCCCAGAGTGGTTGAATCAATAATTAGCTTTTGAGAAAGTATTTGAAATCAGGTCTTCTTGACTCCAACTATGACACTCTATCCAATGCATTGCCTCCTTTTTTTTTTTTTTTAAGTAAGTATTTTAATCTGTCCCTTCCACTACCTCCAACATTAAAAGAAGAAGAAGAAAAAGAAGAAAGAAACAGGGGCTATTTAGCTTGGAAAAGAGGATAAAATATTAATTCTCTTCAAGTATTTGAGGGATTTACATGGAAGAAAGATTGGAATTATTCTGCTTGGACCCAGAGGGCACAATTAAGAGTGAGAGGTAGAAGATGCAAAGATGAAAATTTAGGCTTGAGGTGAGAATAAACTTCCCAAATATAGCCATTAGATTTCCACTTATTGGAGGTTTCCACTTGTCAAATATCAATTAATCAATTTATATTTATTAGGTGCTTATTATGTGCCAGACCCTGTGAGAAGCATGTTGGGAATACAAAGAGAGGGAAAGGATGGCACCTGCCTTCAAGGACCTTACAGTCTAAAGGGAGAGACAACATGCAAACAAATATATTAATAATTAATCGCAAGCTATCTATAAGATAAACAGGAAATAATTAACAAAGGGAAGCTGTAGAAAGAAATCTTGTCTGAATGTGGATTGGATGGAACGACTATTGAAGTTTCTCTTAACTCTTACAATTCTGTAATGCCATGAAATCATAATTCTATCAAAATTGTAACAATCCAATTTCAGATGCAGAGATTAAACACCTGCTATGAGCAAAGCACTGAGTGAGATGCTGAGAATAAAATGTTGAAAATTCCCCCACTTTCAGTCTGATTCCCCAGGACCAGTGTAAATTCCTCTATGTTGTCACCCTCATACCCCTTCTACAATGGAGAAGAAGAGTAATATCCCTCCCTGTTCCCTTCTTTGCTTGCAGTATTTTGCTGAATCACTTTCCTATCTAGGTGTCGACCACTAGAAAAGAGACAAACAGACAGTAATAGAAAAATTACATTATTTATTCCTTATTATTCCCTTAAGGCTAGCACTACTGCTCAATGAGTGAAGGACTGAAGTCCTGATTGATGAACAGAGAAGTCATAAGACTTTTTATACATTTTTAGAACCATCCCAGTTCAGGATGACTGTCATAAAACTTTATGACTTGCATGTGTTACCAACTATATGTGATACAGAGTTCCTTGGTTGTAAATGCAAATTGACAATGACCAGAGCAAGGTCTGTTTACATTTTATGGTCTCAGGATATCTGCTTTGCTCTCATGTGGAGTAAGTCCCAAGATAAGGGGAATCTCACCTCTGGTCTTTGAAGCTGCAGACACAGGGAAAGGCATTTTAAATCAGAGCTATTTGTTGGATTAAATCAGACTTTAGCTAAAATATGATATTAAATGATTATCATAGGATAAAAAGACATTTGTGGTTGCTGGGGCTTGTTCTCTCCTCTCCTCTCTGGGTGGGCGTTACATCTAGTGTGAATCAAGGGGACATGTATTGTAGCACTGTTCTGCCTATTATCCCCACCCCCAACCTTATTATCTCTCTTTCATTATATTCATATGTTAAATTTTTGTCAAGTTCTTCAGTTGTTTTGGTAATGTCTGACTCTATGTGACTCCATTTGGGTTTTTTTTTTTTTTGGCAAAAATATTGGAGTGGTTTGCCATTTCCTTCTCCAGCTTCTTTTGCACATGAGGAAATTGAGGCAAACAGGGTTAAGTTCCTTGCTTAGGGACACATAGCTAGTAAGTGTCTGAGGCAGGATTTGAACTCAGATCTTTCCGACTTCAGGCCTGGTTCTCTACCACTGTGCCACCTAGCTGCCCTCCTGTCTTAAACAGGGCATAATAATGCTTCCCCTCAGATACCTAGCAGGATTATGGCAAGAACTAATTAGATAATGGTGGGGTAAAATGCTCTCAACTCCTCAGAAGGGAAAAAAATATCCATAACATTTTGTAAATATAACAAATTAGTCACCTTTGCTGTCTGGTCAAATAGCTTGAAACTGCTGGAGTTAAAAGGGCATTCTATTTCACTTTGCAAGGTGTATTTATTAGTATTCTAAAGGCCCCTGACATCCCAGAGCTTTGCGTATTATTCTTTTAATGCACCTCAGCCTCAAGCTCGTAAGCCTTGAGAACGCCTGGGAGGTAGATTTTGAATAAGGTATCAGAAAGTGTTTCTTGTGCCTACTTCAAATAGCCAGTTTGCTCAGGTGGGTTTTAAAACATCTGAGCCTGAGACAGCCAAGGGAAGGGCCACTTTGAATCAGAATGCAGCAGATCTGATCCATTGAAACAAAAGTTAAATGTTAGTGGGATAGTCTGACTTTTACAGTTTTATTTTAGTTAATTTTCTTGAAATGGTAAACACTTGTATGAGTGTCTAAAACAGTGGTTCTCAACCTGTGGGTCACGACCCCTTTGGGGGTTGAATGACCCTTTCACAGGGGTCACAGGGGTAGCCTAAGACCATCGGGAAACATATATTTCCCGATGGTCTTAGGAACTGAGACACTGCTCCTCTATCCATCTCCAGGAGGGTCCACCCACATGCAGATACACCCACATACCAGTATTAAAGGGTTCCGGCATTAGGAAGGTTGAGAACCATAAAGGGCTGAGATTGGAGAATATTAATTTTTAAAAATATCATTCTCTATTATTTGAGTCATTAAAATCACCATGCTAAATACTTAGCCCTGGCTCCCATGGTCCATTATCTTGGGAGTTTTCCCATTTACAATAATGATTAATTCTTCAGTACCTTCATTTTCTTGCCATTGGCCCAAGATGAATAGATGACAATTTAGGCTAATTATTGAGTGCCAGACTCTACCATTCTTTAAATCTGACTGTTCTCTAATTTTGCCTGCCTAAAGGAAACAATGAAAATCCTGACTGAGTTAGGTATTTGGAGGGTTTTTTTCTCCAGAAACTTTAGTTCTCCTTCCCATCCCTCCTCACTTCAAAGATACCTGAATAATTTTTCTTTTGACAGTAGGTGGTTGTCTTGAAGTTTTTTATTTTTTATCTTGAGGAAGTGATTCAGTGGCTCTCAAATACAGCAGAGATCAATAACCACATTGCCTTTGAGCAAAAGTGGAAGAGAATGAGATTATTGTAAATCCCTTTTCATATTTAAAGCATTCTCAAAATACTTCATAAAATAAGCCCATATTACTCCAAATAATATCCTCTCACAGTGGGTAAGTATAAAAGCAACTACAGAAAACTCTTGTTATCCAGAATGTTTGGGAATAGGGTGTTGAGTCCATTTAATATTCTGGATAACTAAAAGTTCTTGAAACAAAATATACAGGTTACCAATTTCCTCTGTTTTAGAATGAAGCTAGGCAGCTAGGTGGTGCAACGGAAAGAGTGCCAGGCCTGGCTGGAGTCAGGAAGACTCATTTTCATTGAGTTCAAATCCAACCTCAGAAACATACTAGCTATGTGACTCTGGGCAAGTTATACAACCATGTTTGCCTCAGTTTCCTCATCTGTAAAATGAGCTGGAGAAGGAAATGGCTAACCACTCCACTGTTTCTGCCAAGAAAACCCCAGATGGGGTCGTGAAAAGTGGGACATGACTGAAATGAATGAACAATAGCAAAAGGAATAAAACTAACGTCAAAATACCGCACAATGAAATTTAATCTATTTTACAGAATCATTGAGAACATCAGTTTTTATTGTACTAATTAGCACAGAAAAAACTAGGACTTGGAACTTTCCAATTTATGGATTCTGGATAAATGAAAACTTTCATCTTTTGGTGGAGGCTCCATCATGATCAAAGTTTAGGAAATTGGAACCTCTTTTCCTTAGAAAAAGATTAAGATAATTATACCTCTTAGTCAGTTTTGGCTTTTCTTCAAGGAATTCAGAGTACCTTTTGTACAATATGCCGTTGAGTCTCAGAACATGTTTTTAAGTAGAGAATTGCTTTGTTTTCCAAATGAAGAAAGAGGCCTAGACAGAGAATGTGGGTATGTGGGGAGTTAGAGCAGAGGAAAGGGATCAGCCAAGATTATATTGCAAATAATGCCGCTGACCTGAGGTCATCTGTAGTACCAGTCCATTGGTTCCTTGACCAAGGGATAGCCTGTAATGTCTTTGTGAGTATCAGATCTGACCTGAGGTCATCTGTAGTACCAGTCCATTGGTTCCTTGACCAAGGGATAGCCTGTAATGTCTTTGTGAGTATCAGATCTGACCTGAGGTCATCTGTAGTACCAGTCCATTGGTTCCTTGACCGAGGGATAGCCTGTAATGTCTTTGTGAGTATCAGATTGGAACTACTCTGCTGTCCTGGATGCCCAAAAGGTTACCTAAAGGAATGATTCTATAATTCAGCTGTTCAGGGGACAGAAATCACTATGTGCTTAGCTGCCTAACCAACCATATGACATTGCAAGGATAGGAGAACAGCTGTGGGAGAAACAGCTGCTAAAGGTGTTTCATTATGGCACTTCAACCATGTTGGGGAGATGCAATTTAAACTTGGGTGCCTTTGGTAATGTTGGGTCAAACAACCTCTGGGTTATGGAAAATTGGGGCAATTATCCCAGATGCCATGTTTTAGGGCAAATTTTTTGAATCAGTCACCTCATCAATGAAAGGAAGGAAGGAAACATGTATTGAGTGCCCACTATGCTCAGGCAAGTTCCCTACAAATGTAAAGAACTTCATTGTGAAGATTTAATTTCATCCTTACAATAACCCTATGAAGTTGGTGCTATCATATACTCAAGGAAACTGAGGCAGATGGAGACATTAGGTGATTTTCCCAGGATCATGCAACTAGTAAGTGTCAGAAACTGAATTGAATTAAGGTCTTCCTGACTCCAGGCACAGCACTCCATCCACTGTGCCACCTAGCTGCCTATATACATATAGTATTGTATTGATATTTTTATGTATAGTAATAATTAGAACTGTCCAAAAAGGGGATGGGCTGCCTCCCAAAGCGGTGGGTGCTGCCTCTTTGGTGACTTTAAGACAGAGATTGGATGAGCTCTGAGTCTGATGTACTGTAGTAGGAATTTCTTTCATACTAGACTAGATGACAGCTGAGGTCTCTTTTAGCTCCCAAATTCTGAGTTTCTGTACATCATGGAACATACAAAAAAGTAGATTTTTTAAAAAATATATGAATGAAATAAATATTTTAAAATTATTTTGTACAATGCTATAAAACTGAGCAGTGAGATTGAATATATTTCGTTATATTTTTAAAAATCTCTAAGTATGTCCTGGGAAATATGGCAAACTTGAAAATAATAATTGTTCTTTTGGAATTAATTATTCAATTAATTTGTTTAATATAGCAAGACAGGCAGGTGATTTTTTTAAAGAAAAATTAGGTAACTTTTTATTGATGTTTTCTGTTATTTTACATGATCATATTATCCCAGTATTCCTCCCCATTTTCCAATCAGAGATCCACCTCATATAACAAATTTTTTTTAAACAAAAATCAAAAGAAGAAAAAATCAGTACAACTCCTCCCTACATTGAAGTCATGCAAAAATATGGACAATTTGCAACACCTGTGGACCTTTCACCTTCACAAAGGATTGGGTTGGGGATGTTCCCACATATATTTTTATGCAAGTCATACTTGATCTTTAAATTTTGTTTCATTCAATTTTGATTTTGGGGGGTGTGCATTGGTCTCTCCATTTGTATTTTTGTAGTTAACCGTGTACATTGGTTTCTTGGATCTGCTTACTTTACTCTGCATCTGTTCACGTAGATCTTCCCATACTTCTTTGTATTAATCACATATAATTTCTTGCAGCACAGTAATGCTCCATAACATCTATTTATCACATTTATTTATCCATTTGCCCAATCAATGGGCATCTACTTTGTTTCCACTTTTTTTTTTTGCTTTTTACAAAAAAAGCGCCATTATGAATATCTTGCCATATATGGACTTTCTTCTTATCAATGACTTTCTTAGGATATAAATCCAGTAATGGGTTCAATGGGTATAAATATTTTAGTCACTTTATTTGCACAATTGCAAGTTTCTTTTCAAAGCAGTTGTACCACTTCATAGCTCCTCTGACAATGTATTAATGTGCCTATCATTTCACAAATCCTCCCATATTAAATATTGTCATTTTTGTCATCTTTGCCAATTTTCAGGGTATGAAATCAAACCTCAGGGTTACTTTACTTTGCATTTCTTCATTATTGATTTGAAGCATTTTTCATTCTTCTTTTTCAAGTCTTCTTTTGAGAATTATTTGTTTTCATCTTTGTTCATGACCTTTGACTACTTGTCTATTGGAGAAATAGCTGTTAGTCACACGCACATATATACATACATACAAACATATATACATGTGTAATATCTTAGAGGGCACAATGAATAGAGTGCCAGGCCTAGAGTTGGGAAGACATCTTCTTAAATTCAAAACTGGCCTCAGACACTTACTAGCTGTGACCTTGGTCAAGTCACTTAACCCTGTTTGCCTCAGTCCCTCATCTGTAAAATAAGATGGAGAAGGAAATGACAAAAGTATCCTGGATGTCAAGCCCTTATCGGGGAAGTCTGATACAAAGATTTTTTTTTTCTCACTCAATGGTTTCCATTATTCCTAGGTGCATTTTTTTGTCTCTGCAGAAACTTTTCAGTTATATGTAATCAAAATTTTATCTTTTGCAATTGTGTCTATCTCTTATTTGCGTAAGATTATATTTCCCATAAGTGACTTTCTTAGTTGAATGATGCAAAAAGAATATATGAACTGGGGAAAACATAGTGGCTGTGGATTCAGAAGACCGAGGTTATAATCCTACCACAAATGCTTGCTACTTATTTGACCTTGGTTCTGTGGGTTTGGGTTCCTCCATATACCAAATAATAGAGTCAGATTAGTCAGCTTTTGAGGTTTCTAGAAACTTTAGCTCTATGATCCTATGAAGATAAACAATACTGCAATAAAAATATTCATAATATTCAGTGACTGTCACACTTTTCAACAGGAGTAATTTTATTTTATGTATAGATATTCACAACATGAAATGTAGAGATGATAAAAAAAGGGGAATTGTCTGATTTCAACTCAGGAGAAAAATTTCAATTTAAATCCATTTTTCTTTGTGGTTCTTCTGCTCAGTGCATGATATTATACCTTAATTTATTATTCATTTTTGTTGTTTTTATTTCATCTTTTATATTTTATGCTAGAATCAATAGAGATCAGCTTAAACATATTCAGGTTTTTTTTGAGGAGGGTGACAGGGTCAGATTTGCATTTTAGGAAAATTGCTTTGTCATATATTTGGAAGATAGGAATGCTGAGAGACTTGGAGCAGGGAGTCTTTGTGCTCATTTGGATGCAATAGCTCAACAGAGTTGAAGAAATAGGGTGTGTGCATGGAGACAAGGTTCCTGGTATGACAGATATTAAAAAAAAAACAACTAAAAAAATCTGGCAATTGCTGAGATATGTGTGAAAAATGAAGAGCTAAGGATGACATTGAAGTTTTGAACTTGGGTGACTGGAAGGATGTTAGTTGGTATCCTCAACAGAAACAGGGAAGTATAAAAGAGGGATGGGTTTGGGAGAAAGACGATGTAAAGACATCTGTGATGCAGATCACATCCCCTCTATGCCTATTCTTCATGTGCCTAGCACTTTGCCCCACTCAAAATGAAAAGGACGGGAGGGCAGAGGTTCATTTTGGTCAATGCTCCAGAGAGCAGAGCCCACCCTTTGAAGAATGCCTACTGTAGTCATGGTGTGACCTGGAGAGTCAGAGATGTATATGTTGGGTGGGGGGAGAGGGATGGAAGTATGGAATTTTCTCCCTGGTAGCTAGACAGCTTCTGCTGCAGTCACTCAGGTTGGGATTAGGTTTTAGCTAAAATGATACAAAGTGAAGTGATCAGAAACAGGCAGACCATTTACATCAGAAGAACAACATTGCAAAAACAATTTTGGAAGATTTAAGGACTCCCATCACTGTAATGACCAATCATGATTCCAGAGGGCTGATGATGAAGAATATTATCCTGACGGAAAGATGATAGACTAAACATGAAGAACAAAACATACATTTTTAGACCTGACTCATGAAGGTATTTCTTTTTTTTCCCCCATTATGAATATTTGTTATGAGTTTCATTTTCCTTTATTTTTCTTTTTTTAATAAGGAAAGCAGGTGAGAAAGAAAGAAAAGAAATGCTTGTCAATTAAAAAAAAACTGACTTGAACAGCTAGTCCCCAGAACAGAAGTGGTGGTAGTTTGCACAGCAATAAAGATACAGATGCGGTGAGCAATGTTGAATAATGGGGAAAAGTAGGGTTTTTGTGTTTGAGACAAGCCCCCCAACTGGCTTTCTTGGGGAAGGTGGAATGTGTACCTTGTTCTCACATTCAGACTGGTTAATCCCATACTACCTGGGATCAGGTGGTGGCTCTCCAACTGGCTGGGGCCCTCTTTTGGGGATTTGTGCTCTTTGATGTAGAGACTAGGGAGCTGAAGCTATGCAGTGACCCAGGACAGGAGGGTGCTAAAAGAAAGCAGTGGTGTTTCCAGCTGGGATTCAGAAATCTGGGGGCACTTGTATGCCTATCACCTTCTGTGCTTCTTCGATCTCCACCATGCACAATGTTAGGACTGTGGCTACCTGCCTGCCAACAGTTCTCTACATGCTAACTCATTCACACCTTAGTCTCTCTGTTGCCTTTTCCTGAGAATCCCCTTCCATTGTGTGAAGGCTTTTTTCTAATTTTCAACCATAGTTACTCTTGATTTTTGTGCTCTTGGTCTCATTGATGAAACTATTGTTTAAATCTAGTTTCCTCTATATACATACACTTATGTATATTTAGCTGGTGGGGGTGGGCAGTAAGGAATGTTGGATGGTGGTACATAACTCATAGGATTAGTGGGTTGATGACAAGCCCCACAACAGCATCAGGATCCATATTTTGGATGGATCTTTAAAAAAGCACCTCCTAGATTGTCTAATGGTCTGTTAACTCATCCTCCTTGACCTTGCGTCTGCCAGGAGATGTGGATTCTGGACAGAGTTGTCCCTATGATTTGCCAGGTCAGTGCAATTAAACTTTATGGTTTGGATCTTGTGTAGGGTAATGATGGGGGCCATTCCTGGAGTGTTCAGAACATTTACTAAGTATTAAATAAGGTGCAACAAAATAAAAGTGGTAGCTTTTTATTTAGATTTTTGTTAAGTCAGATTCACATTCTTTTTGGGTGGGAATTAATGTAATTTATGAAGTCTTCTTGGCTACATCTAACATAATATCAAAGTTCTCAATGAATGGTCTGCTCTAGGGGATCTCAGTAACCGCAATACTGCTCTCTTGTCCCACATATTTTCTGCTTGTCAGAAGAATAATATATTAGTCCCAACCTTCTAAATGTTTTTTTTTTCCATAATCACTGGATCATTAAACATATTCCAATTTGAACATCAGAATTATTGCCTGCTCTATATTAGAAATGTGCTCCCTCTTCACATGTACCTCCCCAAATTCCTAAATTCCTTCAAAGCCCACCTCTGGTGCCATTTTCCATATTAAGCCTTTCCTGATTTCCATAGTTATCACTGTCTTCCTCTTGAAATTACTCTGTATATACATCGTATATATCCAGCCTCAGAAAACTTCCAGCAGTGTGACCCTACACAAGTCTCTGCTTTGGTTTCCTTACATGTAAAAGAGCTATAAGAATAGCTCCTTCTTGACAGGGTTATTATAAGGATCAAATAAAATATTTGTAAGCATGTTTAGCACAATGCCTGGTGCATTGCTGTGTAAATGCTATCCCCTTCCCTCCTTTGTCTTGCTAGGGGAAGATACTTGAGTTTGGATCCGGCGTTCTGCTGGCTGAACAAGTCCACCAGGCTCTTGATGACATCTCCCTATTTTCCTTATTTCTCTCTCTAGCTTCCGGCATCAATGTGTCAGAGGTGCCTGAGAAGGCTTTGGGGACCCACTTGGCAATAGAATGCAGTGAAGATTAAGGATGTGTGAATAGCATGGAATTTAGAATCTGCAGGTCTATTATTTGGGAATGGCTGAAGATTGTTTGGATAAACTAATAATAGGGCTAAAATGTGAACCACAATGGGCAAGGGAGTGAGAGTAGCAGCTGTCGCATCACAAGATCAGGCTGAGATGAAAACAGGGGTGTTTGTGAGCTTTTCATCCAAGATGATGGAAGCATTCCGTCCATTTGTCATTCAACTCAACAGGATGCAAGATCCACCCTTGAGAGCTAAATATAAATACATATGGGAGTGGGACTTCTCATTGTGCTGGCTTGATGTGCTCTGCTCAGTATCACAGAAAGAACCATTTTTAGGGATTTACTACATTTCACTCTAGAATTTATGAGTATTTCATGTTCTCACCTGGTTTACAAAGACCATTATAGAAAGAAGAAATGACAAAGAAATGGGTTAGAACAGGAAGTCTGTCCAAGTCTTGGTATTTGGTTGGCCCAAAGATAGACAGGCCCAAAGATAGACAGTGGAGATGGCAGCAAGTCTGCCACCCAAGATTAAAAAAAAACTCAGATGTGACATTTTCTCTGGTAGGCAATGGTACATTTAACAATATACCAATGTGAGCATCAATGATATAGATTATATTTTGTCCTATATCCTAGCCTTAGGAATTTAGAGGAGAAATAGATACCTTTGAAATGCACTTGGGAGTTGCTTTCTGTTCCTATGTAATGTCAAGGTTTGAAAGGATTTTCTAAAATTCTTTCCTTGGAAAATTGATGTAATTAACCAGCATTTATGCAGCACTTTAAGTTTTCAGGGAGCTTTTCAAGTTTGTCTCATTTTATCTTCACAGTAACCCTGAGAGGTAGATGCTGTTATTATCATCCCCATCTTAGAGATGAGGAAACTGAGGCAGACATCTCAAGGTTAAGTGACTTGTCTATTTGTGTATTTGAACTCTGGCACTATAGACTCCAGACTCAGTTCTCCTAGCCACTATGGCAACCATACAGCCTACAGGTGATGTGTATTGCTTTTGAAATGAAGGGACCCCAACCAGTAACTAGCATGTATGGTAGCAGCCTGCATCATAGATCGAGAGCTGGAAAAAACCTTATAGACTGTTCAGTCCAACCTCCCCATTTTATAGATGAGAAAATTGAATTTTAGAGAATCTAAGGGTTGCCTAATGTCACCCAAGTTGTTAGTGACAGTTTGAACCTAGTACTTCTGACTACAAAGTCTTTGGTTTTTCCAGTGTATCATGTTGATGCCTCCTCAAGCATTGAACTCCACCCATGTAAATCCAGAGCTTTAGGTTCCAAGCTAAAGCACGTTCTTTAATATATTGGGTTTGGGAAACTGGAGAAATAATATCTATTTCTGTTCTCCTAAATTCCAAGCTTAATGTCATTTTTTGTCTGAGAAGGCAAAAGATACCACTTTGGGTTTCTAAACTCTGTATTGTAATTTGGCTCCCAAATTCATCAGTGGGATAAAGGGTAGAAGTAAAGTTAGCCTTGACAAAAAGGAAAGTTAACTTTTCTTCAGGGCCTGGAGAAAAGCAGGAGAGGAAATATAAGGAACTGGGGGCATCTTTAGGTATTGAGTAGGACAGATGAAGGATCTCCTTCTGAAGGATGACTTTGATTTTCTTTGTGAAGTAGGGGGGTCAGTATATTCTGGGTGAGAGTGTTAGCCAGAAGTGGACACGAAAGCTTGAGAAGAGAGAATCCTTCTCTTTTTTCTGTTCCTTTTTTCAGTTTTACAAACTTTGGCTCTTTTAATTTCACCACCAAAGTCTTGGATTTGATATGACTGTTCTTCGGGAATGACCTATGTTTGCTTCTCTTTTGTGACACAGACATTTGTCAAGGAGTGAGGTTACTCTTCCTCAATAAGAAATATTTTTACTTCTATCAATCTAACAGCCCACCTATTTATGCCTGCTGCTTCCGCTGAATACTGCATAAAGTGGTCAGTACCAGCATTTTAAAAACTTATTAGTGACAAATGCTAATGTGGAAAGACATGTAGAAGAAATAAACTCTCTACATTGGCACACCGATCAGGAGAAAAGTTAGAAGACCAGAGTTCAGATGCTTGTTTTATAAGTCACTCATTCTTTGAATATTTGAAATAACCATGATTAATTATTTCCACTTTTATTATGAATGTTTTACAAGCTTGTACTCACTACAGTCAACTGAATAAACACTTGTATCAGCAATGCAGTATTCACAATGCCTACAGTAACTATACATATGCTGATATAGTTATTAATCACAAAATGGAACAGGCTCTCTACATAAGAAATATAGATAGTGCATTCATTTAAATACCAGAAGACGGAGTCCCAAAACCAGAAAGTCAAAGCCAACCCAGTAGTGATGAAGTTGGCACATGTGGTCAAAGCAGTAAATACCCACATCCTCAAGCCTTCAAACAGGACAGGCTACCTCAGGCAAAGATCCTCCTCTCCTCACGCACGCAACTGCTCAGCGTCCAGGCAGCTTGGTCCCAGCAGCTCCGGCGCCTGGCAGTTCCTGCTCCAGGCAGTCCTCAGCAGGAGTCCTTGGCAGAGATTCTGGCCCCGCTCAAGGCCAAAAGAGTTCGCAGCCGCAGCCACTGCCTCTAACGCCGCTTCCAGTCCCCACCGCATGGAGACTAGCTTGGCTCCGGCGTTCTCTTGCTCCACCCCTTCCTGCTACGTCAGCAAGCTCAAAGGGCATGGAAGATCTTCAAATCCCAGTATTGTTACAACACTGAATGATGGTATAATAAGAAATATATTTTACTGAAAATCAGATTTTAGTTAGAGTCATTAAAAGGCAATGCCATATGAACTTTAACTCTGGGTGATCTAGCCTTTTCCCCAGGATGGGAATTTTAAAACTCCTCTGATAACACTGATATTCCTTAAGGAGAACATTAGCAAATCTGTTGGGGGGGGTGCAGAATGGAACCCACTGACAAGATGGTGGGAGTGGGTTCCTATAAGGTCTCTTGGGGAGTGGAGTTACTCATCTGTGACTGGTTTCCTTTTGTAAGATTTATATAGGGCAAGCCAGGAGAAAGGTGGTGGAACCCAAGAATAATGTGCCCCAAACTTAAGACCAGAGTGAACAGGAGAAGTCTGAGGAATCCCCTTTCCATTCAGCTGCTCTTCATGAGTCAGGAGACCATGATTAGATCCTTGGGAAAGGACAGTGATTCCAGGTAAGCCATATTTCAACAGTGTAGATGAAAGCATACAGGCCCATAAGTCAAGGGACCTTAGATCTGCTCCTGCTCTGACAATAATTCTGGGCCTCTTTTTCCTCCTGTGCTATATCAGGTAGATAGGGTGGCTTGGAGAAGGTGGTTGGGTAAGTGTAGGTGGGAGAACATTGTATTTTCCAGCTCCAAGAGTACGTGAGACCAGATACAGTTTCCTAAGAATTGAATATACCTTCTTCTTTTTGAGAAAATCACTTCCCTTGCCTGAGGCTTCAGTTTTCCTCTCTGTAAGAAAGATGAAAGAATTAAACTAAATGGTCTCTAAGGCTCCGTCTAGCTTTATGAAAATGCCATATTAATTTGAGAGTATATTTTTTGGGGTATGCATATGTTAACGGCAAGGGTTACCATTTTTTCCCTCCTCAAATAGTTGGGTTTATATGTCATCTCAAAAGTAACAGTGACCTTAGTTCCTAGTTACCACACTTTTGATTATGGGGGAGAAAGGGAGGGACCTGGGATTTCATTGGAATGGGAATTTGTTGGTGAGAAAACACCCTTCCCCAATGCAGATCAGCAACTGTTACTTATCCAAAGTCACCCTGTCAGAGGTAAGACTTGAACCTAAGTCTTCTTGATTATGTCTCTACCCACAATCTTCAGGATTACAGGGTTAAAACAGAGAGTTACTAGATGGCTTTCATCCTGTTCCTGAGGGCAGTTTTGTGAGTGCTGCCTGCACGTTACACATGTGAGAGCTAGAGTACGACAGTTAAGAGGCTCTGTCTCCTCCTTTAAGGGCAAATCCCTGCTCTTTGGAGTGGAGTTTGTGGTTCTTGCCATAAATATAAACGTTTCTAGTTTCACTTTGTATGTTACTTCAAAGCAGAAAGTCACGAAGCGTAGGAATTTCATGTTTACTGCTTTAGATAGGGAGAAAAAAATAGGAAGCAACATAGATATTCATTAATTATAGGATGGGCAAAAAAGTTGGAGCATATGAATGTGGCATAATATTGCTCTGCTATGAGACAATGAATATGATGAATGCCAGAACCATGGGAAAAGTTATATGAACTAATGCAAAATGAAGGAGAACCAAGGAAATAATGTAAGCCATTATCCCAACAACGTAAATGGGAAAAAATAAAATAGAGTAACAAAACATTTGAAACTGAATGTGCAATTATAGTGATCAAACAGCCCATAGAAGAAAATTAAGAAGACACTTTCCTCTCTTTGCTAAATTACGGGATTATGGATTATACATGTAAGATGTATGGATTGTGGATCTCACATTACAGATAGTTTTTTTTGGTGTTGATTTTCCTAAATTCTTTCTTTTTTCCCTTCCTTCCTTCCTTCCTTCTTTCCTTTCTTTCCTTCCTTCCTTCTTTCTTTCTTTCCTTCTTTCCTTCCTTCCTTCTTTCCTTCCTTCCTTCCTTCCTTCCTTCCTTCCTTCCTTCCTTCCTTCCCTCTTTCCTTCATTCCTTCCTTTTTTCCTTCCTTCCTTCCTTCCTTCCTTCCTTCCTTCCTTCCTTCCCTCTTTCCTTCATTCCTTCCTTTTTTCCTTCCTTCCTTCCTTCCTTCCTTCCTTCCTTCCTTCCCTTCCTTCCTTTCTTCTCCTTTCTTTTCCTTTCCTTTTTATTAATTTTAAACTTCAATACTAAGACTAAACTATGCAAGAAAAGAAACAATATAATCTTAAATATTAAAACACATACAAAATACGAAAAGAAAGCATTGCCATATACACAGAAGAATGTAAGAGAGGATTCAAAATATATATTTACATTTTAAGAAAGTCTATGTAATAAATACTCTGTCTTGTATTCTGAACTGTCCATCTTGTCTTTGATTCCTTGTAAGTTTTCTTTTGTTCTCTGATGGGCACTTTTTACTTTGTTCTTTTCTTCTCTCTTCTTTCACTCCCTCTCCTGGGAATGCTCCAATTAAGCACAGATATGTATGCATATATATATATATATATATATATATATATACACACACACACACACATATATGTATGTATGCACATATTAATATAAACACATGCACACATGCATCTATACACACACACAAAGATATATACATACATATACACATATATTTCTTTTCTTTTCTTTCCCTTCCTTCTTTTCTTTCTTTCTCTCTCTTTTTTTTCCTTTCTGTCTTTCTTTTTCCTCTCTTTCTTTTCTTTCTTTCCTGAAAAAAAAGCTCTCTCTTATAAGGGATGGTTTCCTGGAAGGGGGAAGACAAAAACATATCAGCAAAAATTTTCCATATTTGAATGGAACAAAAAAAGTAGAATTCACTAGTCTATTCACACTATTTAAATAGAATTTTTTTTGAACACTCAAATCTGTTATCAGTTCCTTTTCTCTACCACCTTTGATTGTAAATCCATGTTTGTTAGTAGAATATGCTTATAGTTTGGTACCCCCACCACTAATCCCTCCACATCCAGTTTTGCTATCCTGATTCTTTCCCCAAAAGATAGAGGCTATACAGCCCTCCTATAAATAACCTTGGCATATATCCTGAGTAACTAACTTTTTTTTCAGATGCAGAAGCTTCTTGGCCAAAATGCTGGCCCATTTCCAGTCATAAATATTTGAGATTTAATTTTTTTTTTTTTACTCTGCTCCTGCATAACAGAACA
The DNA here is from genome assembly GCA_028646515.1 of Pseudochirops corinnae. Taxonomy (NCBI): domain Eukaryota; kingdom Metazoa; phylum Chordata; class Mammalia; order Diprotodontia; family Pseudocheiridae; genus Pseudochirops; species Pseudochirops corinnae. Next base: position 15,276,722 of record CM053591.1, read on the forward strand.
TCATATTCCTTGAAGAAGCAGATATCTAGATCACTGAAGGGGAAAATGCAAACATTTATTTAAGCTAAAAACCAAACAAACAAGCAAATTTCCTCTATCTGGGTTGTTATCACTTCTAGAACTCTCTAAACCTCAATGTAGCAGGTATTCACAAGAAAATCTCAGCCTTACTTTCACCTCCTCCCAAGTAAATGGAAATTATGGTCCAGCATTTCAGAAATAGGCTGTCAAAATGACAGTGCTGGGAAGATGCTTCATTATCAACACAGTAACTGGTTCACCAAGATGAATTTATCAGGTTTTTATTATGCACATACCCTGATGTGACTATTAATTGCTCCCTCCTACATCTGTACTTTCAGAACTCATCCGAAAGTCTCAGTTTTTGAGCCCTCTCTGGAAGTGAGGGGGACATACACTGTGATCTCTAGGTATTCAAGAGCCTCCAAAATGGAGGTAAGCCTCACTCCCGAGAAACTCAAATTCATTAACTCTTCTATTTCCATACCCTTAGATTTATGTTTTCTTGTCATTTCTTTCCTCTTGCTTAAATAGGGTTTGTGTTTTGGCATTTCCCCCACTTCACCCAATCTCTCCACATCCAATTTTGCACTCTTGATTTTTTTCCCAAAAGGTAGGGGATATAAAATCCTTCTAGAAGCATCCTTGTCCCAGGAACTATTCTGGGTGCTGGGAATACAAATATAAAATGGAATAATCCTTGCTCTCAGGAAGCTTAAATTCTTTTGCCAGGAAACAACATGTACAGAGAAAAATAAATATAAAATACATACAAGCTAAATATAGAATAATATTCAGGGGAAAAAAGGAGGGAAATAAGCCTATTCTGTGCCATAATGTAGCCAAGGGCTACATCCTTTCTTATATCATCTCATTTCATTCTCACAGTAACTAAGAGAAGTGACAGGAGAGGGGCTAGGATTAAGAGAGGTTTCACATAAGAGGTGGCACCTGAACTGAGTCTTGGAGGAATATAGGGATTTTGTGAGATGGAAAGAGGGTGGGAGTATAGATTATACCAAGTCTGGAAGATAGGAGATGGAATGGAATGTGTAAGTAATAGCGAATGGATCACTTAGGCTGGATCATAGAATACTAACAGGCTTAATGTTTGATAAATAGAATAAACTCTCGTTGTGATGGAGAGTAGACTCTAATGAAGCAAAAGTAGAATAGATTCTCAATATAATGAGCCTCAAATGCCAAACAGAGGAATTGGTACTTTATCCTAGAGAGAAGAGGGAGCCATCAGAACTTCAGGAGAGAAATGTGGTCTGAACTGTGTGTATTTTGTTGTTGTTCAATTGTTTCAGTCATGTCTGACTCTTTGTGGTCCCATTTGGGGTTTTCTTGACAAAGATCTTGGAGTGGTTTGCCATTTCCTTCTCTAGCTCATTTTACAGATGAGGAAACTGAAGCAAACAAGGTTTGCCCAGGGTTACATGGACTGTAAGTGTCTGAGACCAGATTTGAACTCAGATCTTCCTGATTCCAGACCTGGCATTCTGTCTACTGAGCCACTTAGTTGCCCAGACTTCTGTTAGGAATAGCCAATTGGCACCTACATGGGAAATGGATTGATGAAGGGAGACTAAATGCAAGGAGACCAAATAGGACATAATTGACATTGTCTAGGTGAAAGCTGAGTTGGATCCAAGCTAGAATAATGACTGCATCCATGAGAGGTATCATAGAGATGATATAGGAGAGTGAAGCACTGGGTATGTGTTCAAAATTGTTCCTATTTAATTCCTTGAATCATTATTTTCTAGCCCTTTGAATATCATTGGGTATTTCCTAAAAATCATCTCCATTGGTAATGCTTAGCTCCTCTCTGATCCTTGCCCTCTTTCCCCTGGTCCATAATAGAGAGATTTCTCTACCTTTCACTTTTAGCACATTTTCTTTTTTTCATAATTCCTAATTTTTAAAAATTATCCAGGATATAGTTATACAGATCACTTATGAATCTATATTTCTTGCCACACTTTCTCTCGCAAGCTCTGAAACAGGATTTTCAACTATCAGACATCTGTACTTCTTTGTCACACGATTATCTCAGTCTCAATCATCAACCAGTCAGAATTTATAAGTCTCCTACCACATGCTAGAAACTGTGCAGGGCAGTGGTGAGACAAATCTTTGAGCTCAAGTAGATTACTTTTTACTGGGGGAGGGGTGGTATTGAAATACAACATTTTCACAGAAACATAAATACAAGATAACAACTGGGGAAATGAGTAAAGCTCTTTTAAAGAATCTTAGCATTCTAAGAAAAGAAGCTGAGGAGGCATCCCAGGCATGGAGAACAATATATACAAAGGAATGGAGGCTGGAGATACAATGCTGTGATAGGTAACAGCATGTTTGGGAAGCAATATAACATAGTAGAAAAATTGCTGAAGTTGTAATCACAGGACCTGAGTTCAAATTCTGGTTATACTACTTCTTTCTTTTTTGACCTTGGGTAAGTCACTTAATCTCTATGGGTCTCAGTTTTGTTACCAGTAAAATTTAGGGATTTAGACTAGCTTACCTCTAACAGCCAATCCATCTCTAAATTTCTGCTTTTATAAACTTATGGAAAGTTGGTTGATTTTTCCTTAGGAGATTATGTGGTGGGAAGAAACATATAATCAGCCTAGAAAGATAGTCTGCAGCCAGGTTGTAAAGAACTTTAAGTGACAGAACATTTTATATTTTATGCTAGAGGAAATGGGGAGCCAAGGAAGCTTCTTGAGCAGAGGAATGATATAGTCGGACCTGAATTTGAGAAACATGAATTTGACTCATGTAAAGGAAAAAAAAATGAAATGAGAGAAACTGGGTCCTGAGAAACCAATTGAAATATTTTGTAATAGTCTAGCTGAGAAATGATAAAGGTCTAAACTATGGTGGTGGCTTGGCTATCTAAGTAAACAGAAAAGCATTTATAAAGGTGATGGTCTACCTTTGGGGAAAGAATTGAATGCAGATCAAAGCATACTATTTAAAAAAGAAATTTTTTTGTGGGGTGTGTGTGTGTTTTCTTTTACAACATGACTAATATGGAAATATTTTGCATGACTACACATGCATAACCTATATTAAACTGCCTGCCTTCTTAATGGAGGGGAGAAATAGAGGGAAGGGCAGAATTGGAACTCAAAACTTAAAAAAAAACCCAAATGTTAAAATCATTTTTTCTTGTAATTAGAAAAAATAAAATAATTTTTAAAAAGTTATGTTGGAAAGGTAGAAACAACTGATTGTATATGTAGGTAAGCAAGAATGAGGAGTTGAGGATGACACTCAGGTTGTGAATCTAATTAGAAGGATGAATCTAATTAGAAGAGCAGTGGGTTTTGGAAGAAAGTCAAGGAATGATGCTTTGGACATGCTCAGTTTGAGATACCTCTGGGTCATTCATTTACAAAGGTTGAAAAGATAATTCTTGTTGCAAGAATGGAGCTGAGAGAAGAGACCAGGGCAGGATATATTGATCTTGGAGTCATAGACTTCATAGATTACGAGATTTTGAGGTAGAAGGGACCTATCATTTTACAGGTAAGGAAATTGAGATACAGAGGTGCATAGACTATTGCTACAGTGTCCCAATGGATCCCTGACTCCAATTTCTCCTCACTCAAATCAGTCCTCCAAATAGCTGCCATTTTTCCTGAAGTGAAGGTCTAATCACACTCAATAAACTCCAGTAGCTGCTTATTACATCTAGGATCAAATATAGACTCTCTTGTTTGATGTTTAAAGCTCTTTACAATCTAACCCCAATTTATCTTTCCAGATTTATTACATATGAATCAATCCCCTTTCACATACTCTATGGTCTGGCACTCCACTCACTTCTGTGCCTTTTACAAACCGTCCCCCATGCCTGGAATGCACAGCTTCTTCAATTGTGCCTTGTACCATCCCTAGTATTCTTCAGGACAGTTAAGCACCATCAACAAGAATATTTCTTGATCCTCCCAACTATCTTTCCTTCAGAAAATTACATTCTATTTATGATGTATGCATTTTGAGTATTCTTATGAAGTGTTATTGTTGTGTTGTTTCAGTCAGGTCTGACTCTCCATGACCCAATTTGAAGTTTTCTTGGCAAAGATACTGGAATGATTTAACATTTCCTTCTCTAGCTCAATTTACATATGAGGAAACTGAGGCAAAAAGGATGAATTGACTTGTCCAAGGTCACACAGCTAGTGTCCGAGAATTTGAAGTCAGGTTCTCCTGCTTCCAAGCCCAGCATTCCTATATGAATGTATACCAGCACCACATAGAGGAATGTAAACATTTGAATTTCCTGATTGGATAGAAACTCCTCAAGGAAGAGAATGTTTTCACTTTTATTTTGTATTCCCAGTGTCTAGAATAGTGGCCTGACCTAATCTATGCTTGCTGATTATTCATGATGTTGATAAGGGTGATGGTGATGATGATAATTGCTGAGCATCTCCTGCACAGCAAAGTAGGGATTTGAACCCACATCCTTATGAGCAACTCAGTGCTCTTTCCTTTAATTTGAACTGAAATCCATTTTAGCTGTTTGGTAAAAATCAAGTGTCTATTTTTTTCTTAATGTAATGTGCTACAAGAAGCCTTTTGATGTTTAGATCAGGGAAGGGAAATCAAACATTCCTTTCAGAGTTAATGTGAAGAAAATGCAACAAAGAGGAGATCAAAAAGATTGGATGCTGAAGGTGCTATTCATTTACCAAACAGTCTTACAACTAAAAATATTATGACAAAACCTTTTAAAAGAGAAGACTTTTTACATAAATCAAATGTTTCTATTGTAAAAAGGTAAACTGCTAATAGGGTAGTCATTTGTCAGCTCATTTACTTAGCTTTGTCTTGATTTTCACCATTAAAATGCAAATGATTTTGTAGTTTAGGTTCTATGATTATATCTTTTCTTCCCCACCTCCACTCCTACTTTTGTTAGTGAATAGTTTTATTTTGATCTATGATTTTCTTTTAAGAATAATGGTCACCAAATAGATACTACTGTAATGGTAATTAATTTAAATATAAAGACCCCTTTTTTTGTTATGTCAAATAAGCAGGTACTTAGCCCTTAGTAACTAAGGCTAAGTACCTCTGTGAAAGAAACAGAAGGTGTGAACTCTGTCTCCTGTTGCTGACATAACAGGAAATGGTTGTCTGAGACAGGAAGCCAGTATGTGTGTGTGTGTGTGTGTGTGTGTGTGTGTGTGTGTGTGTGTGTGTGTGTGTGTATAAGAAGAACCCCAGAGAGGCAGTCAGAATTACACTTTTCCTCCTGTCTGGCTCCTGGTGGAGGAAACAGAATTTTCCCAGCATCTGGAAGCAGGGCTGCTACTTGCTGGACTGAGAACTGAATTGGACTTTTCTATGAGACCAGAATCTGGTGAAGGCTGAAGTTGCTGCCAAGAAGGCTGCCTGGAAGGCTGAGATTTCTTCTGGGCCCTAGGGCCAGCCAAGCTGCTGGAGGACTGAAGAAGCATGACTGGGATAAGACTTTATTTGTGGCTTGGTTGATCCTTGAGTTCCCGGCAACAGAAATGGTGAAGGTTTTGAGATGTGCTGGACCCTGTGAACTTCAGTGTGGACCAAAAACTGCCTGGAGGACTGGATGAGAACCTGGGAGTTGTCTGCCTCTGAATCCATGTGACTGTTTGTTGGATTCAAGTAGGAGCTGGGACCATGGAAGGGGATCCAGGGAATCTGAGAGACTACCCCGAGTCAAGATGAAGAAAAAGCCTCTGCTTGAATATTGAATTTGTGATGAAATTGAAGTCTATTAGAGACTGAGGGGTGGAGAGTTTGTGTAATTTTTTAATGATTGTATTTAGTGACTAACATACTTAGTGACTGATTGCTAGATAAATGACTGATTAAGTTAACCTAAAATTGCCCATGAGTGGAAGATAGATTTGTATTGTAAAATGATTGAATGATTAAATAAGGAGGCAACCCCCCTTAGGGATACCGGATGATTGCTCTTTTTGTTCTTTGTTCTAAATACTGTGACCACTTTGGTGAAAACTATGTGGCCATTTTAATGTTAAGCTGTTGTGAACACTATATTGTGATTTTCTATGATAAGATGTGATGTTATGAACATTATATTGTAATTTATTGTGAATGTTTGCCTTGATTTGTTATGGAATAAATGGAGTGTTCACTATACTGTGTAATCAGAATTTTAAAAGCCCTTCACGGTAGCATTCTTTTGGGAAGCTGCTCATGCATACCATTACAACTACTGAAATGACTCAATTCATTTTAGCATCATTTTAATTAACAATAGGAGACTAAACCATCCGTTTCATTCTTGGTGTTTTTAGCAAGGACTGAATACTTTGTTCACAGACAATGACAGATTAGAGCACGAGAAAACTCTGGAGTACTTCTGATACAAAGTCATATCAATGTCACAGAGCTTATGTTAACACAGATATAAGCAAAAGCTCTTTTTCCCCAGTACTCAGTTTCATCTGCACCAGGACATACTTAAGCTGAGTTCCAAGAAATAATCATCTTCGTGAAGCTGGTCCTAATAGTCCCCTGTGTCTCTCTCAAAGTAACAAAGGGATCTATCTTGGCAGATGTTTAGTGGCTTCCATTTCTGTTTCAGGAAGATGTCTGGAATTTTATTTGTAGATTAAACAACAAAAAAGCCCAACGTGACAGTAGTCCTGCTATAGGCAATGTTATTCCACTCTTAACAAGATGGATAGGTATTCTTCCTACTTTAAAGCTTGAAGTTTGCCTGAAGAATTGGGTTATCTAAGTTAGAAAGAGAATTCTAAGATGGTGAAGAGAGAATGGCCATTTTACCATTGACATTAATCCTTTTTTAGAAATAGTAAATCTTCACAATGGACTTTGTGTGTCTGTTACTTTGTTCATCTCTGAGGTGAAACAGGACTTGATTTCTCAACCTTTCCAGAATGTTTTTAGAAAAAGTGAGCAAAAAAAGATCTGTCATTGAGTCAAGATAGTGGAGTAAGAAGTAAGTAGCTCTTATTCTCCCTTATTGACCTCTAAAGCCTCCCCCCCCCCAAAATCACACAGGAAAAATCCTGGAAGAGATGAGCCAGTAGAAAAATGGTATGTAGCAGTCTTTTAAACTAGGAAGCTTGGGGGATTAATGGGAAAGGAACCTCTTGCTCTGGTGGAAGAAGAGCAGGACAGGATGGGAGGGGTCCCAGCAAACCAGTGACAAGCCCCACCTCAGCAAACCAGTGGGAGATCCTGAGACCCAGGGTGGTAAAGCAGGTAAACACCAATAGCAGGACCCCTGAGTGTCTTGGCACAGGCAGGGCAACTGGTAGACTTCAGGAGCCAAATCTTCCAGTTCTCCAGCACAGCTCCAGAAAGCACAACTCCAGGCTGGCAGGCATTCTCCAACAGCCAAAACTACTGGTGCTTCAGAGCAGCCATTCTTGAGAGAACAGACCCCTTTTCACCCTGAGAGCTTCCCTGTTGCTGACCCCAGCTCAGCACCATGTAAACTACCAGACCCCTATAGCTACCAGCTGCCAGCACCTGAGGACCCAACACACAAAGTTAGTGACCAGGTCCCTGATCCTCTGAACAAGAAGCTTGGGTCAGTGCACCCTGTGATCCATCAGGAGAGCTCAACTTTAAAAGCCAGAAAATAGGCAAACATCATGAGCAAAAAGCGGAAATGGACAATGACCATAGATTCATACTATGGGGATAGGGAAGATCAAAACTCAAATTCAGAAGAGGACAACGCTGTCAATATACTCACATGTGAAACATCAAAAGGGCATATGAATTGGTCTCAAGTCCAAAAAGCCTTCTTGGAAGAGCTCAAGAAGGATTTAAAAAGTAAATTAAAAGAGGTAGAATAAAAATTGGGAAAAGAAATGAGAGGTATGCAAGAGAGAGTCAATAGGTTAGAAAAGAAAGGACAAAAATTGACTGTAGAAAACAACTCCTTAAAAAGTAGAATTGGCCACATGGAAAAGGAGGCACAAAAACGCATTGAAGAGAACTCCTTAAAAGTAAAATGGGCCAAATAGAAAAGGAGGTATAAAAACTATTTGAAGAAAACAATTTCTTTTCAAAGACACTCTCTTTTAAAAGATACTTCTCTTTATGAAATATGATTGAAATGCAATTTTTGGTAGCCAGGAAATATGCATTTTTAAGGCACTATGCTTTTAAAGATTATAATTACATTTTACATTCATGAATGTTTTGTGAACTAATGTTAATCCTCTACTAACTTTTCATTTTTTATCAAAATCATTAAGAAATTTGGAAATCACTTCAAATTTTTCGCTCTACATTTTCTTCTATTTTTTTCATTCTTTTGGTTTTGTTTGACTCATCATTGATGTCTCATAGAGTCATTAGTTTCCACTTGCCCAGATCTGATTTTTAACAAATTGTTAAATGTTATTGTTAAATTGTTAAATATTTACAAATGTAAAATACTTCATTGGGAAAACATCTGACCTCAAAAATAGATTCAGGAGAGATAATCTAAGAATTTATTAGTCTGTCTAAAAGCTATGATCAAAAAAAGAGCCTAGACAGCATCTTTCAAGAAATCATCAAGGTCCTAGAACCAGGGGGTAAAATAGTCATTGAAAGAATCCACCAATCACTTCCTGAAAGGGATTCCCAATTGAAAACTCCAAGGAATATTGTAGCCAAATTCCAGAATTATCAGGTCAGGGAGAAAATACTGCAAGCAGTCAGAGAGAAACAATTTAAATATCATGGAGCCATAGTCAGGATTATGCAGGACTTTGCATCGTCTACATTAAAAGATAAGAGGCTTGCAATGTGATATTCTGTAAGACAAAGGAGCTTGGATTACAACCAAGGATCAACTACCCAGCAAAACTGAATACAATCTTTCAGGGGAGGAGATGGACTTTCAATGAAATAAGGGAATTCCAAACTTTCCTGATGAAAAGACAAGAACTCAACAGAAAATTTGATCTTCAAATACAAGACTCAAGAAAAGCATAAAAAGGTAAACAGGAAAGAAAAAAAAAAACCAACCACAACATATTATTCAATAAAGGCAAACTATTTACATCCCTCAGCAATTTACATCTCAGCAATGCAAGGATCTAAGACAACTCCAAAAGATTCATGATGGAAAATACTATCCACATCCATAGAAAGAATTTTGGAGTCTGAATGCAGATGGAAACATACTATTTGCTCTCTTTTTTTGTAGTTTTGTTTTGTTTCTTCTTTCTCATGTTTCCTCCCATTGGTTCTAATTTTTCTGTATGACATGACTAATGTGAAAACATGTTTGATAAAAATGTATATGTAGAGCCTGTATCACGTTGCACACCATCTTGGGAAGGAAGGAGGAGAGGGTGGGGGAGAAAATTAAAAACTCAGAATCTTATGGAAATGAATGTTGAAAACTAAAAAGAAATTATTTTTAAAAAATTTATAAAAAGAAAATGGCACACAAAATGGTCACAACATGATGTTTTCTGAAGGATGAACACATGAGATTTCTTGTTTTAAAACATTTGGAGTGATTTCCAAAATTCTTAATGATTTTGATAAAAAATGAAAAGTTAGTAGAGGATTAACATTAGTTCACAAAACATTCATGAATGTAAAATGTAATTATAATCTTTAAAAGCATAGTGCCTTAAAAATGCAAATTTCCTGGCTACCGAAAGTTGCATGTCAATCGTATTTCATAAAGAGAAGTATCTTTTAAAAGACAGTGTCAATTTGAACCCATTATTTTTTTAAGCAGAGTAAAATTTTAAGTGTTTCATAACAATGATTATGAACGAAACCAGGACTTTTTCAGTTGCAAAAAAACTGATTTGGGTTATTACATATATAAATGTATATATGCAGAAATTAATATAAAAATGAGAAAAATAAAAAAAAAACATGTAGCCTATGGATATGATCTACAGTATTTGAATAATTAAAATAGTTTTTTTAATTGACTTTCATAATTCCTGCAGAATTCTACATTTAAAGGGAAATTAGAAGTAATCCACTCCTACAATCAACTGAACAGTAACAATCCCACATAGTGTCCATCAACTTCTATTTGAAGGCCTACAGAACTACATCAAGAAATATTCTTTAAGTACCTACTAAGTGCCAAGTACTGTGTTAAGTTCTGAGGATATAAAGAAAGGCAAAATATAGTTCCTGCTCTCAAGGATCTACTCACTACTTCTAAATAAAGTAGCTCATCCAATCATTGGGTAGCCCTGATTATTAGAAATTATTTCCTTATGGAGAATCAGAATTTGCCTTTCTGCTATTTCTATGCACTACTCTTAGTTTTTCTCTCTGGTACCAAGCAAAAGAAGTCTCATCCTTTTTTCATGTGATAACTTTTTCAAATGCTTGAAGACAGCAAACATCCCAAGGCTTCACTTCTTTTTAAACTGTCTTCAAATGACATCAACCTAAGGATTTTTAGCTTACTCATCTAAATATGTTCCAGATTATCATTGCCCTCCATAAAGTGTAGTATCCAGAATTGAACACAATGCTTCAGATGTTCTCTGAGCAGGGCAGAGTGAAAGGAGATTGTCAACTCCTTATTCCTGAAAGCTACTACACCTCATAATTCAGTCTCATATTGGATTAACTTTTTTGACAACTACACCATATCATGGATTCATATTAATTCTGAATCCATGATTTTTTAAATATCCTGTCTGAACATGCCTCTCACATCTTAAACTAGTAAATTTGGATTTTTGACCCGAACTCTAGGATTTTACATTTATCTCTGTTAAATTTCATTGTGTTATATTTAGTCCATTATTTTTGCCTGTTCAAATTCTTCCTCTCCTTCTTTCCTTTTCTCTCTACCCTTCCCCTCCTACCATCTCCTTTCTTTTATCTTGTCATGTGAAATTTCTCAAAAATTAAAAAAAAATCATTTCCAGAGGTTTAAAAGCATGCCCCATAGTGTTTTTTCTCATTATCTTAGTATGGCATCATCCAGACAGTGACAATCTCACTAAAGCACTCAATTGCTCCCTTATCATCTCCCTTATCTTGTGTTTCATCTTTCTTTTACAATTTTATTCCATTCTTTGCAGACTGAAAACTATTTTCTCTATCATAAACATAAAAGAAAAAGAAGCAAAATAAGATTTGAGTAATTTTCCCTTTTCCACCATCTGTTGCCGTTATCCCAACATTTTATTATTTCACTCTAATTTTTTTTTGTCATGATGACTTTTTTATAAAGTGGTGTGTGGAAACTATATGACATCTCCTGTTCTGAACCAGGGGCCTTTCTCATGCCTGCAATGTCCCCCTTCCTATAGCCTTTTCCTTCAAATAATGCTTTTCCTTGTAGGACCTCCTTTTGGAGAAATATCCATACCAATCGTGATCCCTCCAAGCCCAAACTAGCCCATGATTTTCAGACTAGTTTTCTTCTCCCCCCACCCCACCTTGCCCTCATGAAAATACTTTTTCTCCCATCTCCAAGCTTTTCATATCTCTTTTACTTGTTGTATTCCCCGCGATAAAGTAATCATTCTGAGGACATGGGTTATCTTTTCTTTTAGCATGTGTTTATGTTCTTAGTGCTCTCTCTCTCTCTGTTTCTCTCTCTGTCTCTGTCTCGGTCTCTCTCTTTTAGCTGTCTCTAATTAAGGTGTCTAGATTATATTTTCACCTCTGCTAATAGCCATTATGATCATGAACCAGTCATTTCACTTCTCTTGGCTTCCCTCAATTTATTCTCTGAACAATCAGAAGTTCAGATTAGATCAGAGGTTATCAAATTGTCTTAAATTCTTAACAGTTATTGAGGACTCCTGTATACTCTTAAAAATTAGCATGGAGATCTTTTGTTCATGTTGGCTATATTCATCTATATTTGCTATCTTAGAAATAAAAACTAATAATTTAAAAATATTTAGTAATTGATTTAAAATAACAAGAATAGGTGCATTACATGTTAACATGTGTCATATTTTATGAAAGATAACAATAGTTTCTTAAAATGGTGAGTAGAATGGCATTATTTTACATATTTATTTTGAAATCTCTTTAAAGTTTAGCTTAATAGAAGGCAGTTATATTCCTAATAACTGCTTCTGCATTTAATCTGTTATGATATTTTTGCTTTGGTTGAAGTATATGAAGAAAATCTGTCTTTGTACACATATATAGTAAGAAAAGGTAGGAATATTTTAAGAGGCAAATAAAGTCTTAAAATTTTGATGAAAACAATGTTGTCTTCAAGGCCCACTACATAGGGTTTTTGGCATCTTCACAGATGCATGAATCACGCTTTGAGAGCCACTGAACTAGCTGATCCAAGGTCACTTTAAACTCATATACTTTATAGACTTAATACTTTTTAAATTCTAAAAAGTAATAGTTTTTGTCAATAGGTTTGGTGTTATATCATCACCTTCTTCTTTATCATCATCATCATCATCATCTTCTTTGACATCTTCATTATCATTGTTGTCATCATCATCCCAAGGCATTAAGTGCCTACTACAATGCCTTGTATATTATCAGTAAGGAATCAGTAAACATCTGCTCCTTGATGAAGTGACTGTTTGTGTATGGTATTGTGTTAGATGACATACAGAACAATTTTCTCAGGTATTATCTTTCTTTATCTCTTTAAGGAAACTGGAATGATCTGTTGATCAGGCTATACATGACTGAATCCAGGACCTCAAAGGCTCTCATTCTCTGTTCAACATTAGTGAGAGCATCTAAGGGCTCACTGGATGTAATTTTTGGTTGAAATCTTAGTGATCTGAGATGGATGTAGCCAGTCGTGAAGGTGACTTTGACAAGTTGGAGATTTGGGGTCTATCAGTTGTAGCTGAATGGGGAGAAGAGGTATTTCTGTATCATAGAAGGTGACCATGGACAAGAGGATCAACCCAACCCTAGCATGACTTAATAGAAGATAGAAACCCATGGGGAAGTGTTTGGACAGTGCAGAAACAACATGAAATATAAAATACCTCTTCAGAAATCCTTCATATTACGTTATGTCTTGATGTTTAAGAATCAGGCAACAAGGCAACAAGTATGTATTAAGAGCTTATCACATTCTAGAGAGTTTCATCATGAGTGTAACAGCAGTTTTAAGATACTGAATACTCAAGTTTGGTCATGTCTGTGACTTTTCATTTAGCATTCCTTATGTGTAGAGAAAATAAATAACAACTGTGCCATACCTGATTCATATTGTACATTAAATATATTTTTACTGCTTCCTTTGAGGATACCTTAAAAATGAACCAAACATAAACTGTAAGTAATTTTTTCTTCTGGGGCAACACAGTGGTCGTATAATAAGCCAAAGAGTAAGAGAAAGGGAGTCTTATCTTTCTTTTAAGTCACCAAGCTCCCACAGGATTCAAATCATCCTTCCTGCATGAATGAGTCCAGAGATAAAAGGGGTCCCTTAGTGTGCAGGGACAGTGTGGAACACTCCAGCCCCCAGCCCCCAGCTTTGGTTCATGTGGACAAGAATCACATAGGATGAGAGAGCAAGGGCAGGTTGGGATATGTATCAGTATCTCGCGTTGATGAGATCACAAATCTAGTGAAGTATACAGTATTGACCTTGAGTCTGCAAATACATGCTGAAAAATTGGGGGCTACTGAGACAAATAACCATAGGAGAAGAGACAAGAAAAGACAGAAGATAAGGAAAAAGTAAATATACAATGAGTTTTCAGTTTGGAAATTTTCAAGGACAGGTTTTTGTCAAAAATAGTGCTGTGGAAGTGCATTCTTTTACTTTTATTGGATTCTTTCTACAATGCAAACTTTTCCCATGGCAAACGCCATGAAAATCTAGGATAATAAAGAAACTCCAAAAGAATTCTTCATCACTTTCACACAATGAAAGCACTAACAGTTAATGAGAACAGATGTCAATATTACCTGCTCCAGAGGGGTAAAGGCAAAATTGAAGGAAAAACATTGCAGTGATATTTTTATTGCTTCAGATCAGCTTTTGCATTAAAAATGTCAATTTGATGTGAATTTTTAATTAAGTCAGCATCATATAAAGTGCCTCATGCTTGATATATCACTGACCACATAATGGGTGCTGGAATAGCTAAAAAGCTTGAGAATAACTACCTTCATTTAAGCAATAAAGGTATAAGTTGATTTATAAGCAACACAGCCTTCTACTTTCTTTTAAAAGAAGACCTATAAAGGTTTATAATCAAACATTCTGTCCTTCCCCCCAGTACACACACACACACACACACACACACACAAACACTCCTCTATTCCAGCCTTGTTTAGCCTGTCTACTGGGAAGGTTTTACCAGAGTGTGGCTCCTGTACATGCTACAGCTTTTTGTAGCCAGAGATGAGAGTTGGGCCACAGGTAGACACCAAGGGTGAACGAACACTCCTAGAAAGGGCTGAAAAGGATCAGTACCTCTGATGGGAGGGCTTATCGTGGGTAGTGAATGCACAAAATAAGTCAGAGCTTTCCATTGTTTAAATAAGTCAAGTCCACAAGACCTAAACCAGGCTGAGGATAACTGAGACACTTCAACTACATCAGTGAGTTGGGGGAATGTTAACCTCGAGCATGTGAAGTCTTCCCCAGTGGAATGGGCAAATAAGAACGATTTGTTCCAACAGCCTTGAAAGTGGCTCAAGTAGGGCACTGTGGAGTGCTTAGAGCTTGGCCATACTTCAAAGATGTCGAGGTCATTTACTGCATCCCAGGCCATCACCATTCATCTGGACTATTGTCTTGTCATTGGATTTCAATGACTCTGGAAGAGAAAATGAGGTTGATAATTTTGTGCAACTCTGCCTTACTTAAATCCAGTTTACTCTTGAGTCAGATTATCACCTCATGATGTCATTGATCCTCTTTGAAAATGAAGGACAGACAAGAACCCATGGTGGTTTGCCTTTCTTCATCACACAGCTAGCTAGCTATATTATGCTTTGAATATATGCCAAAAGATATAGAATTGTTAAGGAAATTCATTAATAGCTTGGAAATAGCCTACTTGAAGGAGTACTGAAGTGATGAGAAACATTCTATAAATATAAATTTGATATATTGGACACTTTACATGTAACGTACTGTGTCCCAGGTTGGGATTTAGTTTTCATGCCAACTTCATTCACTAATTCTTGATAATTGGCTCTTTTAAGGTGACTGATTTAATTATTGTGATGCATTATATTCTCCTCACAAAATGTGTCCAAGAAGGTGGGGAGGAAGCAGGATATAGTGGAAAGAGAACTGAACGGGAAATCTGGAGACCTAGGTTCTGGCCCTGAGTCTACCACCAATTAACTGAGTAACCTTGGAAAAATAATTTCCCCCTCTTTAGGCTCAGTTTCCCCATTTGGAAAATAGCAAAATTGGACTAGAAGATATCCAGTGTCCTTTCTAGCACTTTGAATTCTATGTTTTATGTTAACAACAAGAATATGTTAAACATTGGAATGGTCTATTAAAAATTTCAAAATGAAATTTCTCTGGATCTCAGCTTCCTTTTCTGCAAGATAAGGCTGGACTGGATAACCTTTAAGGTCCGTTTTAGTTTCAAAATTATGTCTCTGCAGTACATTTCCCAGAAAATGAGCACCAAGGAAGAACAAACTGAAAGCAAACTATATTTGCTATCATAGGTGTGTATAGAGTTTGGGCTTATCTTGAAGGAACATTTCCATTGGTTCTTCCTCTTTCCCTCTGGAGACCAATACTTCCCCTCAGGAGAAAGAGCCAATGAAAATGTTCCTCCAGTTTGGGCTGGCATGCCTATACTCAAGGCATGCCCGTATTGACTAGGTTTGTTTATAGGAATCTAAAAAGCATTTATTTATTCAGTGTCTATTGAGTACCCAAGTGTAGGTAGTATAAAAAGTAAATGATAAGGCAGGGAAGGTTCTAAACTCAAGTAGCAGAGAAATCTTGGATGTCGGGGAAAATGTGAAAACAACAAAAAAACCTGTGTTTGGTGCCATTGTTTAGGATTAAGGAATAAAAAGGTCACAAGCTTCCAAAATACTAAGAAGGCTTATTCCAATATATGAAAAAGTTGCTTCAAGAAGAGACTCTGAAGGCATTCAGTGAAACAAGTAGATAACAACACAAACAATCCAACTGATTATACTTTTAACAGATGCTAGACAACAGGCTACAGAATTACCTGGGAGAATTGTCTGTCTTTGAGGAGTCACATCATGAACTAGTTAGAGCAAAGATCAAAGAAAATACCAGACTGAAAGAGATGTCAGTCATCTGACTGAAGATGAGTAAAAGTAATGACTGAAGAAAAGTCAAAGACAGTCCCCTATTCTCAAGGACCTCACATTCTAATGGGGAGAGCAACATGCAAGCAACCTATGTCCAGTAACACTATATACAGGACAAACTGGAAGTACTCTAAACAAGGAAAGATAGCCTGTGTTAAAAGGGATTTGAAAAGGTTTCTGATAGAATGTAAAATTTCCACTGGACCTGAAGGAAGCCTAGAAGCAGAGTTCCAGCCAAACACCAGCTTTGTTTTTTTGACATTTCATACTGGATGTCTCAAAGGCATCTCAAATTCAATATGTCCAAAAGAAAATTTATCTTCTCTTCCTGCCTCCCAACCTTCCTTTCTTCTAAACTTCCCTCTTACTGGCCAGGGCAGCAAGAATCTCCTTATTATCCAGGCTCTCAACATCGTTGACATCTGTGACCACTCACTTTCCCTCCACATGGCTAGTTCATTGCCAAATCTTACTATATCTACCTTCACATCTTTCATTTATTTCCTTCTCTTCCCACTCACTGAGCCAACATCCTTGTACAGATCCTCATCATGTTTCACCTATATTTTTGCAATAGCCTCCTAGATGGTTTTGTTGCTTCAAGTCTCTCCCCATTCCAATCCATCCTACATTCAACTGACAAGGTGACTTTTGTTTCCTAAAATGTAGATCTGACCATGTCACTTCTGCTACTTAGTTAAGTTCAGAGGTTTCCTACTACTTCCAGTATCAAGTATGAGGTCTTCTAGCATTTAAAGCTCTTCACAACCTAGCCCATTGCTTTCTTTCCAATATCCTTAGTCCATACTCACTGGCACGCACTGCCATCCAGCTACACTGTTCTACTTACTGTTCCTTGACAGGAATGCTCTCTCTCCTCACCTTTTTCTTTTATCTTTCTTTTATTCCTTCAAGATTTATCTGAAGTACCACATTCTTTTAGGAAGTCTTTTTGGTCTACCTAGCAGCTAATACCTTGTTCTCTGACATAACCTTTTGTCTACTCTTTATATATCTTTATTATTATTATTATTATAATTTTGCTTTTTGGAGGGGGGAATGTAGGGCAATTTGGGTTAAGTGATTTGCTCAAGATCACATGGCTAGTTTTGTGTTAAGTGTCTGAGGTCGGATTTGAACTCAGGTCCTCCTGACTCCAGGGCTGGTCCTCTGTTCACTGTACCACCAAGCCACCCCACTACTCTTTATGTATCTTAAACCTACTAAGTTATTTACATGTTGTCTGTCCAATTAATATTTAAGCCCCTTGATTGTTAGACTGTTTTTACATTTTTGTTCTCCCGGTGCTTAGAATAGCAGCTGGCACAGGTCAAGGACTTATTAAATGCTTGTCAACTGAATGATTCATCTTTCTCGTCTTCCTCTTAGCGCAGAAAGCATGTTGTTGTTTGGTCATTTTCAGTTGTGTCCTACTCTTTGAGACTGCATTTGGGGTTTTCTTGGCAAAGATAATGGAGTGGTATGCCATTTCTTTTTCCAGCTCATTTTACAGATGAGGAAACTGAGGCAAACAGGTGAAGTGACTTGCTTAGAGTCACATCACTAGTAAATGTCTGAGGCCAGATTTGAACTCAGAAAGATGAGTCTTTCTGACTCCAGGTCCCTCACTTGATCCGCTGTACCATCTAGCTGCTCTAAGAAAGCGTGGACTTCTCTTTGACATAAAAGGGAAAAAATGGAGTCATTGTCTTTCCTCCTTAAACAATCAAAGGCCATGGTATAATGGAGCAAGGACAGGGTGAAGAATATGCCTCTTCATTTGAATGTTCTTTTAAAATAGTGTAGTAGCAGGGCTTGACCTATCTCGATAGGAAGACTAGCACATGATAAGCTTAGATTCTACCTAATGATAAGATTAATCTTCACCCAGAAGAGGCAGAATATGAAGATTCAGAGTAAGGCCTTCTGGGGGCAAGTATATATGACAAGTATATGTATTAGGGGGAGGAAGTATGTGCCCATCTCTCCTATCTTCAGGAGTGTGCTCTCAAATATTTCCATTAGCAGCCTCTACTGGGTCAGAAATTCCTACCGAGGTTTTCGTTCCTTGGCAAGAAGGTACCAGGAAACTTTGCCAAAGGATAACTGGGTTGCTTGTGAGGGGTTATAATTGTTAGGGGGGGTGTTAAATAGTTGAGGTCCACTAATACATTAACATGAATTAATTAGGTCCCTAGGCAATGGGGCTTAGGAAGACTTTGTTTTGATAGGAGGGATAGAGGAAGAAAATTATTCGAAACTTGGGATTTTGAATGACAAATTGAAGTAGAGAGACCTAGTTAGAGGTTCAGTGATGTGAACACCATGGGGTTATAGTATAGTGAAGGTGATAAGCAATGGGGTGGAGGGAGGGATAAAGCAACTTTGCCAGTTTCATAATCATTTTTCCCCCCAGAGTTTGTTCTAGCTGACCTTGCTCCAACTGTCACTCTGTCATTGTATGTCAGGGAACACGGCTGCAGGCAACAGCTGGCTTGGTCTATCGTGAATTAGGGAACTGAGAAGGAACAGAGAAAAGCTTCTCCCCATACCCCCACCAAGCATTTGCAAGTGGGAGGGTACATATTTTTTTTCCCTGAGTCCTGGGAGAAGAGTTGATTTAATTATGATATTAATGATGAAAATGCAGAAATTTGTGAAGGCATTACCTAACTTCCTTGTTTCTCTTCAGTAGCAATGGTTACTGTTCAAGTCTAAGGAACATCTTTGCTGCACACTTTGAATAGACAGCATCATGCAGATAACACATTGAGTCATCCCAGCACAGTCAGACAGAAGAGACCCTGCAGAGAAGCTTTAGGGGAGAACTAGACAGAAGCAATCCAATTCCGGTGATTTTGATTTGCCTCCTGGAAATGTCAGATTTGAAAGTTCATTGCATTTGTCAGCAAGAGATACATGTCTGTGTTAGATTGCATTTGAGCCTGGGCATACGGTGCATCTGTTATTGTCCTGTTGCTCTAGGTCACAGAAAGACAAGGCCTCAGGTCCTAGGTACAGTTCTGGACTCTTTTACTACAGGAAGGAAAGAGGGTTTGTGTTTGGGTGTGTATATGTGCATGTATGTGAGTATGTGTGTGTGTGTGTGTGTGCACGTGTGTGTGTGTGTGTGTGTGTGTGTGTGTGCTTGTATATTTTAATTTATTGAATTCCCTAAATGGTCAAGGAAGGACTCAAGTTTTGGATTGCAGCAAACAGAAGTTTCAAAATTGATACCAAGAACATTTTAATTACGATATTAGGCAAATGAGACTAACATTATACATAAGGCAAATCTCATATATTATATATGGCATAATAAATACAAATGCAGTGAAATGTTCACCGATGGTATATTTAAAGCATGTCTCTTCCCTCAAGGAAAGATGTGGGATACAGGAGACAGACTGAACTTCAGAGTCAGAAAAACTGGGTTTAAGCCCCTGGCTCTGCCACTTACTAGCTGTGTGACTGGGCACATCACTTATTCTTTCTGGGTCTTACTCTGGTTTTCCTCCTTTATAAAATAAGAATAATCATGTCTTTCCTCCATGCCTTTTTGGGATTATTGTGAGGAAAGGGCTACATAATAACACATTTGATTGGACAAATATTTATTAAACTCTATTCTACGAAGCATCCAGGACAGACTTCCTTCCCTCCAGGTTTCACTCCTTACTTACCCCATATTCTCTAGACTTCATGTCCAGGCAACAGCCTTGGAATCATTCCCCTCCTTTCCTCCTTGTTTCCACTCCCCTTTTCCAGCTTTCTTTATGTATTGTCTTCTTGAGCTAAGGATTGTCTATTTTTCCTTGTATTTTTATCCCTAAGATCCTGACCTATTCCAGACATGTAATTGGTTCTTAATAAATACTTGATCTATCTACTATGTGCCAGGCTCTGTCTAAGAGCTAAGATTTGACAAGAAAGACAAAAATGGATTAATTTCTACATTCTAGGAGCTTATGTTCCACTGGAGGCATGTGATGTATACACACATAAGTAAATGCAAAAAAAGTACATATAATATTATACAAAGTAATTTTAGGAAGGAAAGAGCATTAACAACCAGGGGAGTCAGGGAAGGTGATCTGTAAGAGCTAGCACTTGATTTAAGGCAGGGATAGGAAAAGAATGGATTCCAGATAAAAAGGAACAGAGACTCATTTGGTACCATCAGCCTTGTCCTCTTAGGAATTATTTATACAGCATCTGAATAGAAAATACAAAATCTCTAGGTACAAGACCTAGACTTTATACTCTTAAAGAGACAATATGGAGATTATAGGCTTTACAATTATTTTTCCTGTTTCATAATTAGATGACTTAGTTACGGTGCTGTTTTTTTTTTTAACAGAGCCTAGAATATGTTCTGCACTCAGAATTCAAGCTTACTATCCTGTTTATATCTTCTCTTTAGTCATTTCTTATTAATAATGTAATAACTCAGCAGCTTTTGGGTACCAGGATAGGAAAAAACATCCTGGAGATGAAATGTTCATCATTGATGAAATGTTGTCAATGTGATTTGATTTTGATTTTATTTGGCAATTATTTCTCATTCTTTTCCCCTCACTGTCTCCTACAGTACCTCCATTTACAAGTTAGTTGAAAGGCAGCATGGTATTTGAGGCCATCATTTTTGATTTGAGCAAGCCCTCTGAGAGTGAATGGGCAGAGAATTAATGGGAACATACTTAATATTGAAAGCCCACACTTCAGTGATTTAGATAGAATTGATAGTTGCTGCCTTTTAAAGACATCATGAACTGCCTGTCAATAACCTGAAGGTATAGGAGAGTGATAAATTGGAGATTTATAGAAACCTACAACAGAGTTGTATTATTGTGGGAGTGGTTCGAACATATACCCTAAGCTCAGAAATAGACAAGAATCAATCAATCAGCAAGCATTTAGTAAGTGCCTGCTTATATCACACAGTGTTCTAGTCACTGGGAACATAAAGACAAAAATGAAACAGAGCCTGCCCTCAAGAAGTTTGCATTTCATTAGGGATGAGAACATATACACATATAGGTATATACACAACTGGGGGGGGGGATTATACCTGTTATTTCATTGGTAGATGGAGCTCTTTTTGAGGAAACTACTTCTACCAATGCAATTTGGTACTTTTTTTTTTTTTTTTGCCACTTACATCAATAGAGAGTTGCCTGAGAGTTACTGGAAGGTTTAGTGACTTGCCCAGTATAACAAAGCCAGCTTGTGTATCAGGGGCAGGACTTGAACCCAAGTCATGTTGACTCTGAGGCCAGTTCACTAACCATTAGATAATGCTGCCTTACATTAAAAAAAATAATATAAATACAAGGTATTGTTGTGTGCAAGGCATCAGCAGCTGAGATACCAGCTGAGACTTCCTGTAGAAGGTTCCTCTAGCATTGACTATTGAGGAGTAAGGATGGGGAATGAAGTTATAGAGACAGAGTCTCGGTCCAGAAAGTAGGAGACTCAATTTCTCTTTCAACATGTGCCAAATAATTGATTATTTATTAATTCCCTATTATGTACTGGTTACTGGGAATTCAAGGAGAAAAATGCGTCATTAACTTAATGTATGATTTAGGATGATTCATAATAGCTTATATCTTCCAGGTACTTCAAGGTATACAAAATGTTCTATATTTTAATAAAAGCCTTGTGATCTAGATGCTACTGTTATCCCCTTTTAGTAATAGGGCTGAGGTTAAGTGACTTGCCGAGAGTCACATTAAAAGTAAATGACTGAAATGGTATTTGAATCTAGTTCTTCCTGACCTTTTGTCTGATGCTCAGCCTTATTCTGCCTTATACTCTGTCTTGGTTTCAATTACTTTTTCAGTAAAATAGGGATAATATTGCTTAATCTTTTTATACAGTTTATTGGAAGATCAAATAAGACAAAAGTTATTTTAAAAATTATTGTAATTATAACCAACGTAATTATTTCAGGTTTTTTAAAAAAAGGATCTGTGGTTTTATTGGTGTGACTACTCCCTCAAATGGTATGAATTGTAATTCCTCCATGCCTTAATAAATGGTTTTTGTAAATTTCTGTGGCTAAAATGATTCAGCACCATGTTCAAAAAATACTTTAACACCGTCCTCCTAAGGTCTTCTACTGAAATGAGATGAAACAGTTTCTACTTTCATAATCAACTTTCCATATAATTTTCTTATATCATATATGTGCCCCATATACTTAGAATTCTTGCTCTTCTCCCCTCCATCTTTTCCAGGTCCAATATTTGCCAAAGCTCTTCTTGAGTTTACTCTCCTTTCCACACCACTTCAAATTTTCTTTTTATTCATCCTTCTATAAAGTATGTACACACAGCTACTCTTAAATATCCAATCATGCAACATCTGCTCAATACAGTTCCTTCCCTGATATTCTTCAGTAACTATGGAAACAGAAAACATTAAAAAGGAGCAATACTCAGTGGGGGGGGGGGAAATCAGGGAAGAGGAAAAAAAAAGTAAGCAAAGAAGGAAAGGAGGAAGAAAGAAAAGAAAGAAGAATAGAAGAAAGGAAGGAGGGAAGGACAAAGAAAGGAAGAGGAAAGGAAGAAAGAAGAACAAAACATACTGTTGTTTGTCCTTTGTTCTTGAAGAGGACTGTGATGTCAGGAAGATGATGCCATGATTTGAAAGTAAATTGGATTTAAGTGAGGCAGGGCTGTGCAGGTCACCAGCCTCACTTTCTGCTCCAGAGCCATTTGGTTCCAATGGCAAGATATAGATCAGGATGACTGGAGATGGTCCTTGAACAGAAAGGAGGAAAAGAGGAAGGAGGGAAGAAGGAAAGATAGAGACGAAGATAGCAGAGATTAAGGCATGTTCTAACTAGAGAAATAAAACAAATTTCTAAATGAAATGTTTACTTTTACACTCTTATTTGTTCCAATAATTTAATATCTAATCATTTCCAAATAATTAAGTGAAAAAAAGTACCAGGGCTTTAGTGAAACCTGGGTTCCATTAGGAAATGGATCTTTCCTCTAATTCCCCCAGAATACATGGTGTTGTGATCCAGAGGGGATTAGCATCACTTTTCCCGAGAATACATTTATTTGATGATCTCCCAAGTTTCACTAAGTCTAACATTCTGTGATTCTATGATTTAAATTCTGGAGACAGGAAGATTTCCGCTTTTCTGCATGACTGACCATCCATGTAGCTTTAGTATTTCTACTGGGTATGGCTGGTCAATTGTAGTCAAGTCCTAAGAGAAGCAGGCCATGTCTTTATGAATAAACCTTCTAGAACTATACAGAAATAACAAAATTTGGAATGGCTTTTTAAAAAAGCTTTTTGGAGGGCAATTCAGGTTAAGCAATTTGCCCAAGGTCACACGGCTAGTAAGTGTTAAGTGTCTGAGGCCAAATTTGCACCCAGGTCCTCCTGACTCCAGGGCTAGTGCTCTATTCACTGCACTACTTAGCCATCCCTAGAAATAACAAAATTTGAAATAATATAATAAGTAGTAGTAGTAGTAGTAGTAGTAGTAGTAGTAGTAGTAGTAGTAGTAGTAGTAGTAGTGGTAGTGATAAAGAAGAGGAAACTTTAGATGCCAAATTTTCTAACCAAACTCAGTTTGAGAAAAATAATTTTAAATGTAGATTCCTTATGCAAGAGAGTATTTAGGGGTCTCAGCAGGCTGGAAGGAAAATGCCCATTTTCCCCTTTATGTGGTTAATTCCAATTCTCCCTACTTTAGCCTGCAGCTTCAATATGGCTAATCCATCTGGTAAAATCGTAATCACTTTTTATACAATTTAGCATCTGGGCCCTTATTTTAACTAGCTTATGAAATTACTTTAAAATAACAATTTCAAACAGGATGTTCCATTTGGGCAGGCACAGTTAAGAGCAAGAGAGTACAAGGCGTTCCCATTCACAGTAGCTGCAGAAGAAATCTGACTATACCTCAGCTATTTCTTCTTCAGTAGCCTAATGATCCAGAAAATGTTCTTTCTTGGCATGATATGCTCAAAACAGAGGGAAAAAATTGAAAAAGGAAAAAAGAAAATGAATCGTAGTCTGAAAAGTTTGTCTTTGTGTTTCCCTGTATAAACAACTAAGGTACATTATGAATCTGAAATAGTTTGGACCACAAGTTCTTGACTTGAAGTTGATTAACTGTTTTTTTTTTTTTTTAATAATTTTGTTTCAGTGTATTTAGTTTTCTTTGAAATCCCATGTATTTTATTTTACTCATTTAAAAGTATTATCCTAAGAAGTGGTCCATAGGCTTTACTAGACTACCAAAGGGGTCTGTGATTAAAAAAAAAGGTTAACCCCCCAAACCTTGGGTTAAAGCAATGGTTATCAACCCTCTTGGGTATTAGAACCCTTTTGAAACATTAAAAAATTAATGGACAGTCCCTCTCCTCCATTAGACAGTCGTTGTGTACTATAAATATAGATGTAGAGATTTAATGATGAAGCTATGCAAAACCAAAATATGCAAAAATTAAATGCAGCATCTCTCTACATTGGAAAAATTAGTATATTTTTTGTTTGATCTATTTTGTGGTTTTGTTTTTATGTTCAGAATATATTTATTCAGTCTAAGGAAGGTATTTTTACTTATTTATATATTTTGTTACCCCGTGCAATAATGCTGACACACAGCAGTGGTCTGTGGAAACAAGTTAGGAAGGCTTGGTTTAGATTTAAATATTTTAGATAAGGTCCGGCACTAGCCCAGGATGAAAACAGATCTCTTACAGTGTAACAGTCCAGAAAACCTATGTGTAGTAGATAGTTGCCAAATTGGGGAGGTGTTTAGGACACATTACTAGTCCTCTGTATTTGGCTATGATGTGTGAAGGGAGGAGGTTCTGCTGCCAAGAACTAGTCTCCATTCAAGACAGCCAGCTGGCTTGGCAACTCTACCTTCTTTGTGACTGATTAGTGATTAGCTCATATGGCAGAGGTGAAACCACCAACCTGCTACCTGGTGATCACTAAAATGCTGTAAGTACTGATAAGCAAAATCACTAGTATTCTTCAATATTATAAAACACAGGCATGCACAGACATATGTATACACAAATCCTGATCCAAGTGCCAAAGCACTTAAATTATCAAGAAAATTAAACTTATTGGGCGGCTAGGTGGCACAGTGAATAGAGCACTGGTCCTGGAGTCAGGATGACCTGAGTTCAAATCCGAACTCAGAAACTTAACACAAAAAACTAGCCACGTGACCTTGGGCAAGTCATGTAACCCCAATTTCCCTACCTTCCCCCCTCCAAAAAGCAAAACCAACCAACCATACACACACACACACACACACACACACACACACACACAATTAAATCTGCTAAACAGGGCATGACATTGAGACTCCTGCTCCACTCACAGGGATAGGGTACTGAACCTACTCCTTCTTCCTAAGGTACCCCTCTGCTCCAAATTAAAAAAAAAGGAAGGACACAAGAATTTCTTAAGAGCTTGTTATATGCCATGTACTATGCCAAGGACCTGGGATACAAGTGCTAGCAAAAACCCCAACCCCAGACAAAGAACTGATGGTGTCTGAATACAGATTAATGCATACTTTTTTTCACTTTATTTTTCTTGAGGGTTGTTTGTCTTATGTTTTCTTTCACAACATGACATGTATGGAAATATGTTTTGCATGACTACATATGTAAGACCTATATCAAATTGCTTGCCTTCTCTGTGAGTGGGTGGGGGGGGGGAGGAAGGGAGAGAATTTGGAACTCAAAGTTTTAAAAATGAATGTTAAAAGTTGGTATTACATGTCATTGGGAAAAAATAAAATACAAAGAATTCACTAAGATGAAAAACCTGCTACAGATGGGAAAAAAATTACTGTTATATTCTCAGAATAGGCTTATTCTTAAACTTCATGAGAACATAAAGCAGTTTGGAAGATTGCCAGTTGGGTATTTTCTATTCACCTCTTCACTGTCCAGACAATTTCCAGTACAGCTCTTTCAGGTCCGGTTCAGTCTTTTCGTTGGAGCTGTCCTCTCCAGTGCAGAAGTTTTCCCTGCCACCATGCAGGTACACCTATTGAACCTAGAACCTCCAAACATCTTGAATACAGGACATTGCCTTCAAACCTAAACAAATCTATTTCCAGGCTAATGTGTGGTCACCTACTCAGGAAAGGAAACACAAAGCAAAAAAGGCAGTCAGAGGTCCCAGTGCAAGCTCAGCCAGCTGAGTCTGTGCTCTAGATATTAGGAGAGGAGGGGGTAGGATACAACCCACCTCTCCTCTCACCTTCTAGGGAGTCTAGAGATTGAGTGTAGGAATTGCCACAAAGTTGGAAGTTTACTGAAGAATCAAAAAAAAAGAGTTAGAGCTGGAAACTGACTCTCCTTTTAACTGATCCAGCATCCCTTCCTTTTATCCCATGATAGGGGCAATGCGGGAGGGTCCGCTCAGGGTTGGCCATGTCATACATACCAAGTCTTTTCAGTTGTGGTCTAAGAATATGACATTTGGGTTCAGAAGGAAAGTTACTTCCTTTATTAGTCTTAAGGGGAAGGGTAGCCCTTAGCTTACACTCCCCAGTTTAACCTCCTACTACCAAATACTGGTTACACAAAAGACCATCATGAATAAGAAATAGCCAGTAAAACGCATATATCTGAGCTAAACAGCAAGTAGAAGTTAGAATTCTATATGTTAGAGCATACATACCCAAGAATACACCAGAGTAAATGAACTCTTCTGCTAGGGTTCAGATAAGATCTTAGCTCAAACAAAGAGAGAGAAAAATTACACAAAAGGCAGATCCATTCTCGGCACTCTTTAGAGCTGTAGGAACTATAGATCAAGGGATACAATGAGACCTGCTTCTAATACATGTCTGCAGCTGAGGCCGCCAGTCCCCACTATTCTCTCTCTCTCTCTCTCTCTCTCTCTCTCTCTCTCTCTCTCTCTCTCTCTCTCT
>CM053591.1:15304456-15331226 GCA_028646515.1 Pseudochirops corinnae
GCAAAAAAAAAAAAAAAAGAAAAGAATTGTCTTTGCCAAAATAGGCTTGGATTCAACTTATTCCTTTTATTACTTTGTCTGTCATATTTGCTTACTTGACCAGCTCAAGGGGATAGTCTCCAAATTATGTTAATTACAATTTCTCTAGTGAATTATTAGCAATTCTGAGCTCATTTTTAGATAACTGGTGGCAGTTTGTGCTTCTCATGTACTGATCATCAGCATGTTCGATGCAAAATTGAAATGTCAGAAAACAACACATTCAAAGTAATATTTGGAATTATTGCAGTATTATACAATCTCCAAACTGCCTCCACCCTTTAGTGCGAACTGTAATATTCCTGTTAGACATTTTGAGTTTAGGTTTTGGCTTTCTACTTCCAGGTGCACTGGAGTAGTCCGAGCTAATAATTTATGAAATTGATTAGCAGCATGCTGTCAAGCTTCTGTTAGGCTACTGCCAGCTGGGGAGGAGGGCTAACTCAGAGGCTCTTTCTAAGACCAGATACAGCATACCAGAAGAAAAAGAGAGCAGTCATTAGATGCTTTCCAGCCACTTATTATTTCTAAGTCAGTTCATAAAGGTGAAGAATATGTATGAATGAAGACTGTTTCCAAGATTTTATTACTGTAGAATAGCAGTTCTCAACCTGCAGGTCGTGACCCCTTTGGAGGTCTAACAAACCTCTCACAGGGGTCAGGGGTTGCCTAAGACCATCGGAAAACACATATTTCTGATGGTCTTAGGATCCAAGACACTGCTGCTCTATCTGTCTCCAAGTGGGTCCGTCCACATGCAGATACGCCCACATACTAGTATTAAAGGGTCACAGCATTAGGAAGATTGAGAATCACTACTGTCGAGGATTCTCTGATGAAGACATTCTTTTCAAATTCAGGTCAACACCTTTTCTGCAACTTATGCTCTTAGAAGATTGTCTAGAGTTCTTTTTTTTTTAATTAACTTTTGCTTATTTTTAGTTTACAACATTCATTTCCATGATATTTTGAGTTACAAATTTTCTCCCCATCTTTCCCCTACCCACCACCCCAAAACAGTGATCCCATTGTATATCTGCTCCCCCAATCTGTTGTCTCCTATATCCTCCCCCATCGCCCCTCTGATTTTCCGGTAGGGCAAGATGGATCTCCATCTGGTTCTCCATTCATTATGCTCTCCAATCATTTATGTGATTACAAATCCTACTTTCATCACACTTATTTATACTTATAATTTGTAACGCTTGCTTGGGAGAAAGGTACTCAAGAGCAAGCATGGCATATTCTATGCAATTACCCCATAATGACTAACTCTGGCCAAAAATTCTAAAAGGGATGAAGTTTGCCCTGTTCTTGCCCTTCTTGGACGCTAAGGCAGAGGTACTATTCATGTTTGCTGTCATCTTCATCAATGAAAAGCTGAGAAAATTAGATGATGTCACAGGAGACAAGGTCATTGAAGATGGGCTTGTATTAGATGAATCAAAGAATTTCATAATCAGAAGGAACCCCAGAGGTTACCTAGTCCAACTTCCAACTAAACAATAATCTTCTCTACAACATACCCAACAAGTGTTCATCATCTTTGGCAAGACTCTCCATCAAGAATGCCAGTGTGGAACAATACAGTTTCTCCTTCTGCAATCCATGTTGCATAGCTCCAAGTGTAAAAAAAAAAAAAAAAAAAAAAGTTTTGCTTTGTTTTCCTCACACCACATCTAAAATCACCTTTCTGAAACTTCCATCCATTGTTCATAATTCTTCCATCACGCACAAATTCTAATCTGTCATCTATTTGACAATTCTTTAGATATGTTGCAACAGTTATCACATCTCTCTTAAGTTTTCTCTCTCCAGGCTTACCCATGCATCCATGCTTGTTCCCTCAAATACTCCCCATTTGGTCCCTTGCCACGTTGTCGTGGTGGTGCCCCTCCATGGAAGGATCTCTGCTATCTTGTTTGTGTTTCTCAAGACATTCCAACTCATCAATGTCATTCTCAAATGATACTCAAGAATTATTCTTATTCTCCCAACTTGATTGTGAGTTGAGTACAGAAACCATGGTATTTTCTTCCTCTGAATTCAAAGCAATCTACAAAAATGAGCACAATGCTGAATGTGTTGAATAGTACACAGAAACCACTTACAGAGTGATTGGCTAGTTTCAGGAGAAAGGAGAAGACAAGGGTTGTTTGGGGGACAAGGATGACAATAGTTGATTATAGGTGATATATATATGTATATATATACATATTACTTTGAAAACTTTAAAGTTCTCTATAAATGTTATTTTAATCTATAATTATCATCATAACTATTTCTCTTCCTCCTCTTCTTCTTCCTCCTCCTCCTCTTCATCAAGTAAATAAAGTAAACAGATTACTGGGCACATGCCCAAAGAAGGCAAACAAGCAGAAAAGCTCCATGTATACCAAAGTTGTCATAGCAACATTATGGGGAAATGACAAAAAAAAAAGAAAAACTATAAATGAGGTGGGTGTCCATTAATTAGAAAATGACTGAATACATTGTTGTATATAAGTGTTGCAGAATATTAAGAAATGACAGCTAAGGACTGGACCTCTTCAAGATCTAAACTTTTTGATTCTGTGATATAAAAGGAAAAAAAGGTTGAAGTGTCTATATCACTAGAAATCAACTTACCATTAAATAAAAGGAACCCATAAAGTATTAATCAGAGAAATACTAAGCAATGGAGACTACAGATGAGGACTTCACCCTGACTGATATATTTATTTTAAATGTATGTATATGTTTATTTAAAATGTCACATATTATTTATATATATATATATATATATATATATATATATACACACACACATATATATGTATATAATGTTCTTGATAAAATACAAGTTTTCATTACCTTTTAGGGAATAGAACCAAATTAAACTTTAGAATCAAGTAATTAACATATTTTTATGTTCTCCTTTCTTTATTTGGCACCAGAGGTATCAAACACACATGGCTAGCTGGGGTGCCCCAACTATATTAAAGTGTAATTGGGAAATTTTTATCAAAATAAACAAATATACAATAGAACATGGATAATGTTAATTTGTTGTTATCCAAGTCTACATGAGCTCGTAGGGATCTTTATTATGTCAGGTATAATGACCCGTTTCTGTTTAATTTTTATACCACTTATCTAGACAATGAGATTTAAGTGAATATGTCATCAAAATTCCCGAATGTGAATCTTGACTCTTTTACTTACTTGCCTCATCTATTTTAAAAAGTGGATAATAATTCTTACACAATATGCCTAATAAGGTTGGTGTGAGAAAATGATGTGTCAATTACAAAATATTATGTTCGTGTGAGTTATTATTATAATTAATGGTTTGAAAGGACTCCCAATATTTGTGTTGTACCAAAACATGTGCTACTATTTGAAATGGTCATCACCAGAGACATTGTTTTATATACAGACTCTGCTAAAAAAAAAAGAAAACAAAACCACCTATTTTACCTGACAAGGAGTGACAGAGTAAGTCATTTGTACAACGTTCACTTTAGCTATGGTGGGCATATTTCTCTGAATTAGAACACATCATTGACAAAGGGTTCTTTTTTGTCATTTGTTGACTTGGATTCAGTTGAATTGAATTCAACACAACTTTTCTAAGCTCCTCCTATGTTCCAGGTATTTGGGATACAAAGATGTAAACAAAATAGTCTTTACCCTGAAGGAGTTTACATTCTATTGGGTTTGTACTTTAGTCTACTTAAGTGTATGAAAAGCCTTACACAAGGATTTTTTTAATTTACATCATATAAATCAATTTTATGGAGAAGAAAAAAAAATCACACAAAAATAATTATAGGATACAGCCATATGTACATATGTGATGTAATTTTAACATAGTTTAAAAACTATGTTAAATAACATCTTGCTATTTTAATCATTACTTACTATTTAGGTTAAGGCTATTTTTTTTTCTCAAGGGCAGCTAGATAGAACAATGGGTAGAGCACTGGGTCTGGAGTTAGGAAGACCTAAGTTCAAATTCAGCCTCAGACACTCACTAACTTAGTGACCCTGGGCAAGTCATTTAACCCTGTTTGCTTCAGTTCCCTCATCTCTAAAATGACCTAGAGAAGGAAATGTTAAAAACCACTCTAGTATCTTTGGCAAGAAAATTTCAAACGGGGTCTTTAAGAATTGGATACGAAATGACAACAAACAACATTTCTCCCATCATTGCTTGTTTAAAGAACAGGCTTTCTCCATAATTGTTTTCTCAATTTAATTTTGTTCAGACATTTTTTAACAATTAATTTGAAGTAGCCAAAGACATTTCTTAGTTTCAGTGAAATCACTTTTGTTCTGATAGTCATAACAGTTACTTGTACGTAGTAGACACTGGGTAAATATTTACTGACTATGATGAGACGTTCTCTCCTTTTTCCTTCTAATTACTAGAATTTGTGATTCCTCATTTATTCATACTTCTCCTCAATTTCTTTTGTTTTTCTCCTATTTGATATCTGCTTTTTAAAAATATCACTGTCATTTCCCAGTAACCACACCCTGCCAACAGAATACCTGCTCTTTAACAAAGTAGCAAAGTTAAACCAGACAAACCAACACAAGGGCTATGTCTGACGGCACACGCCTCACTCCACACCTATAGCCTATCCATCACATCCCTGCCAAAAAGAGTAAAGCATGTTTCACTGTCAGTCTCTGAAAGTTGGATTAGTTACTGAATTAAACCAAGTTCTTATGTCTTTCAGAGTTTTGGGTTTTTTTTCATCATTACGGTTATTGTGAAAGTTGTTCCTCAGCTATGTTTACTTCATTTGGCATTAGTTTGTACATGTCTTTTCAAGTGTCTATGCATTCTTCATATTCAACTTTTCCCCATGGCCCAGTAATATTCCATTTTGTGCATCTAGGATCATAGATTTAGACCTGGAAGGGACTTTGGAGGTCAGATAGTCCAATCCATTCATTTCATAGATAGGGAAACTGAGGCTCAGAAAGGTTAGGTGACTTGCTTCAGGTGTTACAACTACTGTCTATGGCATGGTTTAAGCTTAGGTCTTCAGGACTCCAAGTCTAACACCCTACTCACTGCAACACCTGGCTGGCACAGTTGATTCAACCATTACCCATCAATGAGTAACCACTTTATTTCCAGGCCAAAAAGACATTCTGGTGCAAATATTTTCTCTAGATATATGTTGAACATTGTTTACAATGCCTAGTGCAATATTACTCACAGCATCACTAAGGCTTCTGATTATATTGAATTTATTTCTTTTTCAATGTGGAATTTTATCCTCTCTTCTAAAGTCTGTTTGCCTTCTCTGACCCAAATTCTTCCTTTTTATTTCTGTAATCAGGTCTATACCTTCTCTTTACTACAATGTGGCTCTGCTATATTCCAGGTCAATTTTCTGAGAAAGTGGAGAATACTGATTTCATCTAACAGATTTACTAATAACTTAACATGTGCAGAGAATTTTATCAGGATATTGTGAGTAGGGGAAGGAGAAACATTTCCTTCCCTCCTTGGTGGCTAGCAGCGGAATAGGATATCAAAACAGAAAATTCAAATTCATAACACTCCATAAATGATAAATGAATTTGAGTTAGATGCAGAGATGTTATGTAAGACCCAAAGGAGAAGGTCATTATTGAATGTATTTGATACTATCAGTTACCATTGGCTCAAATATTGGAATTTCCGATAGATTTTGATAGTTTTATCAGGGGAGGAAATATTTGAAATCATGTCCACAATGGAAAACCAAGAACATGTGGTTAATATTAGTCTGCAGTATCTGATCAGGAGGTTATCTATTTGTCACTTCAGAAGCAGTGATCAGGTCCCTCAAGACATAGGGTAGTAAGGTGACAAACTAGTTCTGAACTTGGGGCATAGTCAACACATTCATCTGAGTGCAGGTCAAGGGATGTTGATGTAGTTGAGGAGGTTGGAGGACAGACAAATATAACATAGAGAAGAAAAGGAAAAGGAAGGACCAATAAACATTTGACCCTAGGTGATATATATGAAGCTATTCTAGAAGATCTGGGAGCTGGGATTTCTTAAAAGATAACAGTTTTTTGCCCCTAAGAAATTTAGTGGGTCACAGTTCCCTCATCTTAAAATGATGGAATTTATCTAAATGGTCTTTAAGACCCCTTCCAGCTTTAAGTCTGTAATACAATGTATACCCACAGATGCTATTGGGTAAAAGATCATCCATTAAGCATCAAAGAAAAAAAGAGATGAGTCAGGGTGGTAGATAACCCCCTGCTTAGGGATGCTAAGACAACTATTTTTCAGTCTGACATTTACAATTGGTGATCTGTCTTTCCAGGACAGGTATCCAGGATGTGACAGAGAGCCTCTCAAAACTTGTCAAATCTAGTGACTATTGGTCTGATTATCCCATTTCTGATGATTCACATGGACACAAAGGATACTGCCAGAAGAAATGTAGAAAGCACCACCAAGTATAGAAGCCTAAAGCAAGAAACTGAAGACCTTTGGAGCATATGACTATGGGTGGGGGAAATGGGGATGGGGAGGAATTTGATCATGAATGCTTCAGAAGAAGGAGTCTAACTTGGGAAGTTAACATTTAATCAAGAAGACATTATCTAAGAATAGGTTTTGGATTTCTACATCTAAGGGAAAAATGTAGATATGATAAGTTCTGGAGTCAGAAAGAATAGAATCAAATAGGGGCTGATAAAAAAAAAAAAACATGTATACCACTTCTTAGAGTCTTGCAAGTCTAATCAAAAGAGATTTAAATTGCAAATGAAAATAAAGGAGTGGGGAAAAACCTGTCTTTCTATATCTAATAATCTAGATATCAAATAGAATTGTTACATTGTTACAAGAATTTAACTAGAGATGGCCAGAAATTTGTAGAAAAAAAATATAACAAAGGAGCTAATGATATCTTAAGTTATTTATACAGGAATGAACAAAATATGATCTAGAACAGCGGTTCTCAACCTTCCTAATGTCGTGACCCTTTAATACTCATATGTGGGCATATCTGCATGTGGGTGGACCTGCCTGGAGAAATGTGTGTTTTCCCATGGTCTTAGGCGACCCCTGTGAAAGGGTTGTTCGACCCCCAAAGGGGTCACGACCCATAAGTTGAGAACCGCTGATCTAGAAGAATAGGAAGGGTTTGGTACAAAGGGGATAAGGGGGGGAAGAGGAAAAAAAAACACATTTCAGGAAAATAGTGTGGTATGCCCGTGTGAACAAATCCAGGAAGCAAAAAGGGAAAGTATGGGAAACACTGAGGATGAGGAATATTTTTATCAGAGGTATCACAAGCCACTTGGTCAAAAAGAGGAATTCAGGAAGTATCACAAGCCTGGAATAGATTATTCACTTAAAGATCCTTCCACAGAGCAGTTAATAATTTCTTGCTTGGCCTTGAGAATAAATTAATTCTTTTTATTTTTTGCTTTTTGGAGGGCATTTGGGGTTAAGTGACTTGCCCAAGGTCACACAGCTATTTTTTGTGTTAAGTGTCTGAGGCTGAATTTGAACTCAGGTTCTCCTGACTCCAGGGCTGGTGCTCTATTCACTGCACCACCTAGCCATCCCTAAATTAATTCTTTAAATTAATCTTTAAAAAGTAGAGGAAGAACTGCAGGGAGTTACGAAGATGGAGAAAAGAGGAAGATCAAAGAATGGATAGAACCAGTGCTGTGGGTGAATGTGACAAGGTACAATGAAAGAAAGAATGCAAAGAATTAATTAATTAATTCAGAACATTAAGAAATGAAAGAAAGAATGTAGAGCATTAATATTTTAGTTTCTATTTTCTCTGCCAAGAAAACTGAATAGAAAGAGGAGACCAAAATTAACTGACATGAGTTCAGACTTCTTAGGATGCAAAATCATAGGGAGAGAGTAAGTAGCTGCCCTTGATGAGTCAGTATTCTTTGAAAGATCATCACAGACATCCTCAGCCTCGGTCAGACTAAATATTAATGTCGTGTGTGTTTCTAGCTGCCACATTTTAGGAAGCACATTGGTAAATTTGAGGTTGATGAGGATGATAATGAAGACCAGTTGAGGGGACTGAAGTGACTTATCTTGCAGAATAGAAGGCTTAGGGTATTCACGAAAGCTTTCTACAACTATTTGAAAAGCAGGCACAGGTAGACAAGAATCTTTTTTTTCTGCTCAACCCCAGAAAGCAAAACTAGGAATAATAAGTGAGATTTGAGTACAAGTAGATTTTATTTTAATGTAAAGTAAAACTTTCTAAATATTTGGACTCCCTCAAAGTAAAATTAGGTGTCTTGAAAGTTCAGTTCTCCCTGACTACAAGTCTTCAAGCAACAACCACATAATTCTGTATTATGGATTTTGTAGAGCAGATTCTTATCCTAGTAAAGATTGGACTAGATGGCTTTTGAGGTTCTTTCAAAATATGAGATTCTGTGAGTGAAAACCAGTGTCAAAAGGTTCATATTTGTGGGGCCCTTAGTGAGAGAGCTCAGGGCAGCCAGGGGATACCACATATGGAGGAGAAGAACACTGAGAGGAATGAATTCTATGAGGGCTTCTGAAGATTAATTTGCTTCATAATTTTACAAAGGCTTCACTCTGATGACACGGGGTTTTGGTGCAGCAGAGAATGCAGTGAACTGGGAATCAGGAACTCTGTATTTAAATCCAAGTTCTGTGAATGACCAGCTTTTGGCCTGGAGCATTTTATCCCTCTTAGTCTCAGTCTCCTTGTAAGTAAAATAAAGATACTGTCCTAGATCATTTCCAAGGTCCCTTCTATCTTGTTATCAAGCCAGCTAGAATAAAAATTTTAGAGAGAAATTCCCCTCCTCCCTACCAGTCTTTGTGAGCCTGTTTGCCTTCCACATCTGTGTTTTAAGGACTTCCTAATTATTTAATATTAGAATGCTTAAAAGCCCAAATCACACAAAATATATAGGATTGTTCTCAGAGGAGAAACTTTTCATGGAGACAATGGAGAGTATGCACAGCCAGAGGATGCTGACCATCCAGCCAAATTAGCCTCCTTGCTATTCCCAATATATATGCTACCTACCCCACACTCCAGCTTTTCTATTCATCTTCCATTACCTACCTCCTCCCTTACACTACATAGCTTTCTTTCCATCGTCTATACATATCTTTTAATAATGTGAGTTGGTGAGTTCCTTCTGTTTTAATCAATTTTAAGTCTTTTAGTTGTGTTTTAGTCCCTTTCTTTCTCATCAGAATAATTTCTATTTATGTAATCAGTTTCATTCTTGAGATCTTCCTTCTTCTTCTATGACTTTGAATGGTCTGTTTCCCATACCCAGAATGTTATCCCTCTTCTATTCTATCTCTTCGACCTCACCTTCCTTCAGGTTCCATCTCCTTCAAAATGCCTTTCCTGATTCCCCAATTGTTAGTCCCCCCCATCCCCAATCATTGTGCATTGATTTTGTCTATGTCCTGTATTTTGTTATCTGTGAACGTGTTTTATTCCTCTAGAAAAAAAAGTATGCTCCTGACACATAGTAGGTACTTACCAAATGCTTGTTGATTGCTTAGTTTGGGCTATGAGGACTCCTCAATTCTTTGAAGGGGAATAGAGAGGAGAGAAAGCGAAGAGAGAGGACAAAGAGAAAAGAGAGATGAAAGAAAGAAGAAAAAGAAAGAGGAGAGAGAGAAAAAGGAGGAGAGACAGAGAGATAGAGAGGGAGAGAACTGATGCTCTCTTTTTCTCCAGAAGAGAACCAGTGCAGTGAAAGAAAGAGACATCCTATAGAAAGCACCCAAATCCCCTGGTGAGTTGGGAGAGAGAACAGAACTAAGGCGTTCCTAGAGCTCTCATGTAAGCTGAAAGTAAAGAGAGTTTGAAACCTCATCTACTTCCAGGCTATTCAGGTTGCATTCTCCCAGTTATGTGGCTTTTTGCTAGGACTGAAGCCTATTACCCAGGTCCTCCCTTAAAGAAGAGGAAGTTTTTAACTGAGGTTTTTAACTGTTTCTGATAGAAAACTGTCTCTATTGCAATCAAATCCACAGATTGCAGCAGCTATTGGAGATTTAAATCAGTGGAGTCCTGTCCCTTTCATTAGCACAAAGTTGCCTCCTTAGGACAACCTACTGGGGCCTTTGATAAGCTGGCTGGAGTCAAGGGAGAAAGGAGATGTCTCTCCTGGGGATCTGAATTCCAAAGACCTTGGTATTAGTTATTCACTCTGATATTATCAAGAATGACTAAAGTGAGGTGACTTCATAATAGACCCCTACACTCTCTGGGTAGTGATTTGATGATCAATCAATTAGCAAGCATTTATTAAAGTACTTATGTTGTACTAAATTTGGGAAACAAAATGACAGAAATGAAACAGTTTTGATCCTCAAGGAACTTACGTTCTAATAGAGGAGGCAATGTGAATATATGCACAAGTATATGCACATAACATATACAAAATTAATGCAAGGTAGTTTGGGAGGGAGAAGGGGGAGGGGGTTCTTAATGATGTTGCTCCCCATCCTCGTGCCCAGAAGCATGATGACTAAGCAAGTAGCCCCTGGTATACCAGCGGGCTGCTTGGTTACAAGTTTTAGCAATCTGTGAACTTTCAGGGAAAAAATACTGAAGCTGCATTTTATTTCTCTCTTTTCAAAAAATAACCCAGGAACCCATCTTATTTGCATTAGAAAGAACTGAAATTGTGATATGAGTTTCCTTCTGTTTGAAACCTTGCTATTTCATCCACTGTTTTAAAGATGAACCATAATAACCTCTTTCTCACCAAATCCCTTAAAGAAATTCCGGTTCTTCTTTTGGTAAAAGCAGCTTTTTCCAGGTCTTTATTTTAAAAATTAAAGTATTAAATTAGGAGAAGCCACTCACATACACATATATATACACACACATATGTATACATGTATGTGTGTATATACATATATGTGCATGCCATATATAAACACATATTATATACATACATAGAGAATAAACACACATATATTTCTAATTTCAACTTCACATATTTCTTTGAGTGATCAGATACATGTTTAGAAGTAACAGAAAAAAAAAATCCCAGATTATAATCTGATCCAGAATATACTGGTTGGCTCTACAT
Source organism: Pseudochirops corinnae (assembly GCA_028646515.1). NCBI lineage: Eukaryota > Metazoa > Chordata > Mammalia > Diprotodontia > Pseudocheiridae > Pseudochirops > Pseudochirops corinnae. Next base: position 15,315,584 of record CM053591.1, read on the forward strand.
CTGAGTGAAATCCTATAATTGGTGATCTCTTTCTCTCTCTCTTTCTCTCTCTCTCTCTCTCTCTCTCTCTCTCTCTGTCTCTGTCTCTCTCTGTCTGTCTCTCTGTCTGTCTGTCTGTCTGTCTCTCTCTCTCTCTCTCTCTCAATTACCTGTGCTCTCTAGGATAACAGTAAATTTACAGATGACGTTCATCTCTCTAGCATTATGCCTTTCAATCAAACATCTGAGAATGTGAAAATTTCACCAGTGTTTGAAGGCATAATTAGGAAAAATTCTAAGACTTGATAAACACCTAGGGAAGGGAAGATTTAGGCAAAAGAGAGAAGCTTTATCACCTGATAGTACAGATAGATATTTAAATTATAATTGGAACTGAGGTCTTTTATGTTCTAATGGCTTCGTGATATATGAGATGAGTAATACCCAGAGTTTCCTCATTTCTGCCATATTCAAGGCTATGCTAATTAAATCAAAGGAATGAGGATTATCTATAATATTTTGAAGTCACTCAACACACTGAAAAAACATGGTTTTGACAGTGATTTTATGACAGCTCATTAAATTCATTGATGCATCCACAAGCATCTTTCTTCTTCAGAATCAGGTTTTTCTTTCTCGCTAGATACTGGGAACAGTTTCAACTTTGTTACTAGATGAGGACTGACAGCCAAGTTCAAAAGCTTCTGGCATAACAAATGTGACCAGCTGATGCCTAGAAAAGAGGGTTTTTCAATGTGTCACTGAATGCAGCGAACAAAGTTCAGCCTGGCCTTATTTTGCTTTTCACCCAAATCCTATTTGTATGTCTTTTATAATAAATGGGCTGACTTTGAAGGTCTTGCCTTATCTCTCATATGAGTTATCTTTGAGCAAGAGCTGGAGAATAAACATTTGTCTTAAGGCTGTGTCTACAAGTGAATTGAAAGGCACAGTCTATTATACTAATATAAAATGGTTCTATGAGTTAGCTTTTTCAATTTGTAAAATTTCCCTTTTATTAGTATAAAATCGACACATATTTACATTTTCCTATACAAAGAACAAAAATGACAGCATATGAAGTCATTAAACTCTATTATGTACAGTTTGGGTTTTTTAAAAATATATTTCAGGGGTGGCTAGGTAGTACAGTGAGTAAAGCACCAGCCCTGGAGTCAGGAGGACCTGAGTTCAAATCTGGCCTCAGACACTTAACACTTACTAGCTGTGCGACCCTTGGCAAGTCATCTAACCCCAATTGCTCTGCATTGCCCCCTCCAAAGCAAAAAAAAAAAAAAAAAAAAAAAAAAAAAAAAAAAAAAAAACCTTAAAAATATATTTCAAATTTAACATAGTTCCAATATCCCCCTACTTGTACGTTCCCTTCTGAACTTCTCTCCTCTTTTATTGTTAAATGATTTCTTTTCTTTTTTTCTTTTATTTATTACCATTACTACTACATACCATTTCCTTTGTCTTCCCCTAAATAAAATGGAAGAGCTCTCTTGTATAACAAAATATTGTCAACCAAAACAAGTCAACATATTGCTTATGTCTGAAAACACAGATCTTTTCATACTTGCCTAGTCCATTAACCTCAGGTCAGAAGCATAGTTCATCACCAGTCTTCTGGAGTTGATGGGCTATTACACTGATCATAGATCTTTACATCTTTTCCAGTTGTTTTTCTTTAGAATGTTTTAGTTATTACATAAATTGTTTTCCTGGTTTTACTCATTTCACTCTATGTAAGTCCAGTCAGGTTTCTCTGAATTCATCATTTCTTGTGCCACAATAATATTTTATTACATTCATAGCAATCATTTGGTTAGATATTGCCAGTTGCTAGGAATCTACTTCGTCTTGGTCAGTCAAGAAGCATTTCTTAGTAACTTATTACGTGCCAAGCAGTTTGCTAAGTGTTGGGAATATAAGGGCAAAAAGAAACCCTGCCTTCAGGGAGCTTGTCTACTACTAGGGGAGATGATGTGTAAGTAAGTTGATGGATATATAAGGTGTGTGCAGAATGGATGGAAAGTCATTTCATAGAGATTAGCTGCTGAGTGGATCAAAACTACTTACTGAACAAGGTGATATTTGATTTGAATCTTGAAGAAAGGCATAGAAACTAAAAGGTAGACTAATAGGGAGAGAACATTTCAGATATGGGGAGCAGCAAATACAAAAGCAAAGAGATAGGGGATGAAGTATAATGTGCAAGGAACATCAAGTAAGCTGGTGTTTTGGATCATAGAATGCACAGAAAGAAATAAAGTATATTTTTAAAAAACAGAAATAGGTCTGAAAAGGGAGCTGGGAGTAATATTGTACAGGGCATTAAATTCCAAATTAAATAGTTTGTGTTTTGTTCTACTGAAGAGTTTTGAGAAGAGTGACATGGACAGACTTGTGATTTGGGAAGGTTATTTTGGCATCTCTATGGAGGAGGGATTGGAGGTGTGAGAGAGTGGAAACAGGGAGACCAATTGGGAAGAATTGAGGGCTTGAAATAGGGTAGTTGTCCTATGAGTTAAGAGTAGATGGAGGCGAGAGATGCTTTAATGTTGTAATAAATAAAAATTGGAAACAAATTGGCTACAGGATAAAATAAGAAGGAAAAGGCAAATATGATTTTAAGGTTATGAATATGAGTAACTGGAAGAATGGTTATTCACCCTTGCAAACATGGTAAGCTTGAGGAGAAACTGGGTTACAAGGAAAGAGTTTAATATTCAATTTGAGGTATTAATGGGACTCCCAAACAGAGTTGTATAGCAAGTAGATGACAATGTGAGACTAGAATACAGGAGAGACTTAAGGGTCAGATAGATAGATAGGTAGATAGATAGATAGATAGATACATACATACATACATACATACATACATATATATTTGTGATTTGAAACATTTGAAATAATAACTAAATCCAGGAGAGGGGATGAAATCATCAAGAGAGAAAACAAAAAGAGAAAAGAATGTGCAGGACAGCCTTAGGTGAAAACCACTTGTACTATTGTCATCATTTATGTGAGTGTATTGGAAAGAGTTGGCTTTGCAAACTGCAGAGAGCTAAGAAACTTGACAATTCAGACAACTGGTATAAGACTAAGTCTAAGTAACAACCACTCAATGTAGCTCCTTATTTATGCTATTTCTCTTTCATGTATTTCCTCCTCACCCCTCTGCCCTCTATGTACAGCTCCATTTTAAAAATCAGATGTAATGCTTCCTTGGAAATCTAAGAGTAAAGAGCTTAGGAAAATAGGAACAGAGATCCAGAGAGAGCCCCTTGACAATGAACCTGAAAAAAGTCAGGGATTCTGAGAAAAACTGATGAATGGTTCCTGTGCTTCTCAGTGACTTCCATGTATCTCAGCTCTGATCAAGACTTTTTCAACCCTTTTTTCCACTGTGAAAACTACATTAAGGAACTCAGAAACATGATAACCCCAGCTGGTAGTACCTTCACCTCCAAAATTATCTTGTATCTGCTCTGTACATGTCTTTTATATACATACATACATACATGCATACATACATTCTGTCTCCTTCATTTTGATGTGAGGTCCTTCAGGGCAAGGACAGTTTTGTGTTGTCTTTGTGTTTCCAGCACTTAGCAAAGGCTCTGGCATGTAGTAGGCATTTGATAAATGCTTGTTGGATGATTGATTCACACATCCTAATCCTTTCAGGTTCCACACATGCTGCTTCCTGCAAAATACTCTGCTATTAAACACACTCCAACTATCCCATATAATAGCTAAGGTGCCATAGATACTCCTCCCTCTCCCTCACACAGACCTCCTGAATAAAACTGACTCACTCTACAATATACTCCTTTCCTGTTTATTCTCATTCTTCCAATACCTAGGGATTAGTTTCCACTATGGCATCTTTAATGTTGGTATCAAGAGTACCGTTATCCCTTCCACATCACAACTTTCCCCTTTGTGTTTTCAATATATCGTGTGCTGGCATAAGATATTAAATGGGAATTTGGGAGGAGGTTTGTGGAAGCTACAGGCAACATGAAAAGGCCAGCAGATGACACAGAAAAAAATTAGAAACTCAGAAATACATAAAATATATGTACAATATTATATAATATCAACATCTTATCTTTTAAAACCATAGTAATTTAGACTTCTTCCCTGGTATGAAGGGAGGGGCAAAAATTTTAGGAGGATTTTCCAGATTGAGGAGGATGCCATACCTCTAACTTCCCTGTGATGTGGAAGGGATAACTGGCTATCTCAGTGCCCTTAAAGCCCAGAGACTAATTGGCAGCTTCAAACAACAGTATGCCTTTACTCTCTCCTGCAGAGAGTTGATTCCCCTCTTGCTTCATTCTCAGACTCTGACTGTCATATGACAAAATGTCTCATGCTATCCATGTGAACACAATGGAGGGAAATTACCTAGATGATAAGATAGTTGATTAGACTTGAAACAAGTTAAATGTGAGTATCCAAGAGCACGGATTAATGGCTTGGTGCCAACTTGAAGAGAAGTTTCTAGTAAAATGCCATGGTGCTGGTATCCTTGGCCCTACTCTCTTTATCTTTTAATCAATATCTTAAATGAAGAAAAAAATGGTATGCTTATCAAATTTGTTCATGGCAGAAAACTGAGGGGGATAGCTAATTTGTTGGATGGAACAATTGGGATTGAAAAACATTTTGACAGGACAAATCTAATGAGACAAAATATAATACTGATAAATGAAAAGTTCCCCATCCTCAGGGACAAAGAAGGGAAGATATAAGTAGACACTAATTCAGGTGAAAAGGACCTAGGAGTATTTTAAGCTCAATACAAACCAGCAATTTAATAAGGGAACTCACAAAAACTAATACTAAAGCCAATATGATGCTGGGGTACACTGAGAGAAGCCTCGTATCCAGAATGAGAAAGATCACATTCCTTCTGTACTCTGCCCTGCCAGGCCGCAGCTGCAACAGCACACTGAGATGTGCTTAGATCTAAGTGACATGTTTTAGGAAGGACATTGACAAGCTGCAACATGTCTCGAGGAGAATACAATGATGGATGGGAAACCATGCCAAAACAGGATTTGTTAAAGGAACTGGAAATATTTAAGCTAGAGAAAGGAAGATTTACAAAAGAAATGATAGAGGTCTTCAAGTATTTGAGGGACTTGTATGCAGAAGAGGTACATTTTTTTTTGTTACCACAGAGATTAGAACTAGGATAAATGGAAAGAGGAAAAAAAGGAATATTTGTGTAAATATGAGGGAAAACTTGCTGACACTTAGAGTTATAATAATAACACAACTTTATAAAGAGCATTTAGGTTTACTACATGTTTTATGTGAATTGTCTCATTTGAACCAAACAACTCTATGAGGTAGATGCTCCAATTTTAAGTATCCTCATTAGACAGAAGAGAAAACCAAGGATAAGAGGTAAGTAAGTTGTCCAGGGTCGTTTAGCTTGTAAATAAAAGAAGTAGGAGTAGAACCCAGATTTTACCTAACTTCAAGACTAGCACCTTTCTGTTACCATATTGGCTCCGTTTCAAAGTAGAATGGGCTGTGTTGGGAAAGTAGTGAGTTCCTTAACTCTAGAGATTTACCACAAGATGAGAAGAAGACAAAGAAGAAGAAGAAAAAGGAGATGGAGGAGGAGAAGAAAGAGAAACAGAAGGAAGAAGAGAAGGAGGAGAAGAATGAGGAGGAGAAGGAGGAGGAGGAAGAGGAGAAGCTCTTATTAAGTACATAATACAAAGATGATTCAATTATGTATAAGAACCTTTGACCTCAAAGATTCAAAGGTTCAGTGTGACTCTTTCTTGGAGAAACAAAAATGTTTCAGTTCAAAGTAGTTATAGGCAATACTGGGAAGAAAAAGTACTTTCATTTTTTTAAGATCAATAAACAAATTTCCATGCTTGGTATTATAGATCTGTTAAAAGTAAATAGGTTAAAATGAATGAAAAGTCAATAGAGTCTATGGAGAAGGGAAGTTTGAGAAATGTCTCTGTCTCTGAGTTGACTAACTGAGGCCTTTTTGCCTCTGGAGAATGACCCTTAGCAAGTATCATTATGACATTCACAAAGAGTAATGCAAAGGTCTAAACGCAGCTACAGTTGAGTTAGTCAACAAAACTAGTAGAAAAGCCTACATCATTTAGTCCATTGGCTTGTTTACAGACTTACCATTCACTGGAGGGGAAGCTGTTATAACTAGAATGGACCTTGAAGGTCATACATTTTCACCATTTCATTTACAGATGGGGGAATTGGGGCCCAAAGCCATGAAGTGACTTGCCCAAGGTCACATAGCTAGTGAGTGCCGAAGCCAGATTTAAAATGTAATACTCCTAGCTCAGCATCATTCCCCTTCATTTATTTCAAATGAGATAATATTTGAAAAGCTCGTAGCACAACGCCTGGCATATACTAGACACTTAATAAATGATGGCTTTCATCCTTTCCCTTCCCACCCCCACTCTATGTGACAGTTAACAGTGCATAGACACAAATATGTGGACAGCTAGGTGGTGCAATGGACAGAGCACTGGACCTGGAGTCAGAAAGACTCATCTTCATGAGTTCAAATCTGACCTCACACATTTACTAGGTATGTGACCCTGAGCAAGTCACTTAACCCTGTTTGCCTCAGTTTCTTCATCTGTAAAATGAGCTGGAGAAGGAAACGGCAAACTACTTCAGTATCTCTGCCAAGAAAATGTCAACTGAGGTCACAAAGAGAGAAACACGACTGAAATGACTGAACAACAACAAAGATGCAGATCTGAGGCAGTAACTTCAGTAATAGCATTATCTATTTGTGTTGTACTTGTCAGGAAGTTCTGAGTTGAAATTCTTCCCCCAGCTGTGCAATTCTGGGTAAGTCCTTGAGCCACTCTCAGACCCCGTTTCGCTCATCTCTAAAATGGGGAACCAGTATCACCTTCTTCACAGTGTTTTTGTGATGATCAAATGAGATAACATATTTATATCACTTTTCAAATCTGGAAGCATTATATAAATGTTAGTAACTATAATCAAAGCCACCATCACCACCACCATTATATGGACAGATCAAGTTCTTTTTAATGCTACGAACTGGCCAAGATAACACTCAGGTGTTCTGATACGATTTCTTCAGATCTCTTCTCCCATTGATGAGTTTTTTACAAATCTTTATTCTGGAGAATAGCCCCAGACTGGCCATCCCTGATTCTATGGACTTAGGAGCCAAGCCCCTCTTCTGTCTTGTAACCCCATGTTAGAACATAAGATCCTTGAGGACAGGGACCGTTTTTCTTTTTGCTTGTATTTTGCATCTCCAGAGCTTAGCATAGCTCCTGGAACAAAGTAAGCAATTAATGAAGGTTTGGTAACTGACTAACTCTCAGGTATTCCCACACTGTGAAATAGCTCCTGGTTATATTTTTTTTTTCCCTAACACTTCCATCTTTTAAAGTCAAATTATATTTTATTTTTTGTTAACAGGCATTTATTGCCTTTGCCTTCCAACAACCACCCATGGGGAAAAAAGGGAAAAGAAAAATAAATCATTTTTAACAAATAACTATAATAAAGCAAAGCCAATTCCCAGGTTGGCGATGTCCAAAAGTGTGTGTCTCATTCTGAATATTTAGACCGTTCTTCCAGGAGATAGCATTCTGTGGAATTATGGTTGATCATTATGTTGATCAGAGTTCTTAAGCATTCCAGAATTACTTTCATTTTAGAATAAGGATTCTCCAAAGTGAAAATGCTAACAGACTGAAATTTATCTGTTCATACATTCTCTCTCCTTGCAGCCATTGGAGATGTGCAGTGCATAACCCTGTCGTACGCCTAGGTGAGGTAAAATGCTAACCCATATGTATTAATAGTAGGGTGCCAATTAGCTAATTTTCTCTTCTGTGGCCCCCTGATGCTCTGATAGAATTAAATTATCTCGCACAGGTGAGCACTTTACTTCCAGGCAGTATTTTACTCATTCTGAATCACAATGGGATGAGGCTACTCTCCACTATTTATAGAGAGGCCAGAAATCGTTAGATAACAGTTAATAGGGAAAGGTGAGTCTTCATTCAGTAGATTTGTTCACTCCTGTCTTGTTCATAAGATATCATAGTAAGCTCGGCCCAGTCAGAGCATTGGTTTAACACAGTATGTGCTAGAGGAAAGAACTTATCTTGTGTCTCACCCCTACAGTCATACTTTTATCTGCCTGTAAAGCAAGTTGTTAGCTGATAATAAGACGTAAAGCCTGCCAGGGGAATTTTTATTTTAATAAAGTGTATGGGAAAAGCTTCTAGATCCCAAGGAATGAACTTGGAATAAGATACACTGCTGAGAACTCACTCAAATCACTACTTAAGAGGGTTCTCATACACACACATCTGGAAAGGCAGTTTTGGAATTGTAGACAGAGTACCTGAGTGAAAGTAAGAAAACCTGGGTTAAAATCAGGCTTCCTCCATGAACTCCATAATATTGGAAAGTCCCTGAGTCTTATTATCCTAGTGCTTAAAATGAGACTAATAATAGTCCCTACCTCACAAGGTTGTTGTGGGGTTTGAATTAGATAGAAATCTATCATTATCATTATTATACAAAATTCAGAAGGGAAAGATCGAGGGTGAAATGAGACAGGTTACAAAAGGATCTTAGCTCATGACTAAGAGACCTTAAATTTCATCTAATCAAGTCCCTCATTTGACAACTGAGGAAACGAAGCATAGAAAATGGACATGGCTCTCTCAAAATCATACAATTAAGTACCACAACCAGGATTCTAACACAGTCAATAAGCATTTACTAAGATTTTACTATATACCAAGCACTGTGCTGAGTGATAGAGATACAGATATAAGCAAACAGACAGCCCCTGCCTTCAAGGAGCTTACACTTTCATAGAGGGAGACAGCACATAAAAGGGATCTGAGAAAGGCGAGGAAAGGGGGAAAGAGGAAAGTGGTTGTTGTTCTCCAAGAGGACCAATTACATCAGCAGGGTGATGTCTTGATTTGCAAGTGAATTGTATTAAGTGAGGAAGAGCTGTCCAAGGTCATAGGCCTCACTCTCTCCTCCAGAGGCATGGGGTCCCGTGGCAAGGCATAGGCTAAGATGACTGGCGAAGACCCTGGATTCTATGGGATACCCTGGCCTTTTTAAGCTAAGGTCTTTCCCAGTACTCAGTTTTTCTGAGGGAACACCCATTCAGTCATTAAAGGCTAGGTAAGAATTGAGCCAAAAAAATGACCTACTTTGACTTCCCAAAGAATCTTTCTGGAGGGGAAGATCCTCAGAGTTTCTGGCCAGAACAGAGGAAGCAAAGGCACAAAGATATAAGAATGAAGCATGCTTAGTGTGGAGTCCCCCTTCAAAATGGAGGAACTAAGAGGAACCCACCTGGATCTTCTGACTCCAAATCCTGACACCTTCCCTTTGCAGGAAATCCTGACACTGGTACCTTTGCAGTACCATGCAAAGAATTGTGGTAAAGGGGAAAGATCTCTGTACTTAGCTAAAAAAAAGAAAAAAACACCAATTAAAACCTTAGAGGAATTGTTTTATGCCCCTAGGCCTAAATTTATCACCCCATAAAATAGAAGATCTATAACACCTTCTAGCTCTAATATGCTGTGATTCAATGTTCTTTATTTTAATTTAAATCAAGAAAGAAGCAGCATGAGAAGATGCTTTGAGATGGTGAAATAATGTACCGTCAGATTCTGCAAATCAGAAAATGTATGCTCAAGGCTATTTTGAGTTCCTGGATAGGCAAAACTCAGGTGGTGAAGGACAAGGCCATTAAGTAAATAGTGCTGGGACCAAGAGATGCAGGTCTCAGATTTATAGTTATCAATGAAATTAAGCTGTTCCCCCTACCCTGGCCAGTAATTAAGCAGATCACTGACCCAGCCTAGGGAACATGTTACCATTTGGATTTAATTTGATTCATTGTCCCAGGGCCTAGGGACACATGTTTTGAATAAAGCAAATTTAGTAGCTAAATGTCTCTATAAAATGCAAAAAGCAGAGGATTCCCTGATGAGGAATATCAGATAAAAAGGTAAGAGTGACTGGCCCTGGACCCACACATTTGCAATGAACAAATCAATTTGCATTATGGATGTGCTTTATGGGGATATCTTGTAGTGCAGTTTCAAGGGGGAAGGAAAAAGCTCCATTGCCAAGAAAATTCTCCCTTGCTCAGGTGCCTCCAGCCCCCAATTCTAACCCTAGGAATCCATTTCTTGAGTTTAAGATATTGCCCTTTGAGGGGACTTGTTGGTCAAATGCAAGGGTTTCTGGGAGGTGTATCCATTTAGTTGTTATCAGTCACATCAATATTGAGATTGATCAGATCAGTTTTCTCTCTGACAACTATTTGGGTGCAAAAGACCTGAGAAGGAATGTAGTTTTGTCCATTGTGGAGAGGAATATGGGGCCATTTTGACTCATGAGACATTTCCCAGGGTGAATAGGAATAGCCAGTTGGCACTAAGCATCTGGAGAATGAAAGATACCCAAATTTATATTTTACTGGTTTTGCCTAGGGACATATGAAGAGGAAGGAAAAGACTGCAGAAACCCCAGCCAAGAGAAATCTCCTGGATTCAGTTCCCTGAGGTGCAAAAGCATATACTCTAAGACAAAGTACTTTATTAAACTCAAACAGAGAGACACAGAATCCTGCCTGAAAGAATGACCTTTAACTTTCTAATACTTTATTCATTAACTTTAATGACTGTATTTAATGAACACATAATTAATTCTAAAAATCTGACCATTCAAGTTTTCTCAAGGGAAAACTATAACTTTGGTGCATTAGTCTAAAGCATCCCATAGTGATTATTCTCACTTAAAAATTCCATATTTCTGAATCTTATAAACTTGCAGAAAATTCATCTTTTATACCTGTTTTAAAATGTCATATTGGAGGGTTATCTTTGTTTAACTTTAGGGGTATTAGTTTCTGCATGGGCAAAATGAAGTGCATCGAACCAGGTGATCTCTGTTGTTGAGTCATTTCCAACTCTCCATGACTGTATTTGGGATTTTCTTTGCAAAGATGCTGGAGCAATTTGCTATTTCCTTCTCCAGTTCGTTTCACAGATGAGGAACTGAGATAAAAGGTCTGTGATTTGCCCAAGATCACACAGCTAGTAAGTATCTGAGTCTAGGTTTGAACTTGGGTCCTCCTGATTCCAGGCCTGGTGCTCTGTGTCTTTCTTAAAGCATGATTGATTACAAGTGGACAGCCTAGCTGTTTAAGCCAAAGGCACTGCTGTCTGACACCTGAGGGCCGTACTTCCTAATTCTAGGCAAAACAAATCTATCCCAGAGGAAACAGCCTACTGAGTGTTGTCTTTTCAAACATGACCCCATACATCTAAAGAAAGGAAAATCATAGCACTAGGTATGGGTTTAGTTAATGGAAGGTTAACACTTTTCAATGACCTGGAATATAAAACTTTTTTTTAATGGGGTTGATCAAGCTGATTAGGAGACGTAGCTAAAGGAAAAGATGATTTTAGTGCCCTCTTAAAAAATCCGTGTGCATAACAAACACTCCATGAATATCTGCTGCTTGAATTAAGTGTCAATAATTAAAGATGACTGCTAATCAAATCCCACTAGATGCAGGTTCACCAACGGATCCAGACAGTTTCAAAAAACATATTTTCAATTTTTATCATGAACTTTGCAATCAACACATAAACCTTTCAATACAAGAGAAAGAAGAAAGAGAATCGTACAAGAAACTATGCCCTTTGGTTATGCACAGTTTGAAGCGTTTAAGGAAATGTATACGTATATTACTTTAGCATTGTAGACACAAAGTTGCCCTATCTACAAAGAAAGGGATAATAGTTCTTTTCTGTAGATAACTGCCATTATTCCATGAAGCAGAAGAGATTTGGAGTTACTGCCTGATGGGGACCCTGTTGGACAAAAAATAAACAACATGTTTTGTGAAGGTTTGTTTTGTTCTTAATCAGCTCTATGCCAGGTTAAGAAATTAAGTTCTCAGTCATCTAAAAGAGAAATGGATGTCTTGCCACCTTTTTTCTTAATGATGTCAATGATGACAGTGTTAGTCAGAGGGTGGTCCTTACACTTATTAAAGCAGGGGTTTCCATTTTTTTTTTTTGGTCCCTGATTCCTCTCTTAATTCTTTTCTACTTTTACTATCAATAAACGTTGTGCAGTCCAAATGAGATGAAAATAATTTAAGGGATTTAATAGAAGGCAATTTCTCATCAATTACCCAAGACAAGAAAAGTAGGCTCTCACCCAAACTCTTTTCCACTTGTCATTTTGACAATAATTTGGTACTTGATGTTTATATGCAAACAACACTTCTTCATCAAAAAGTAAGTCAATTGTTACCATCTGTTTAGCGCTTACACCTGAGACTATAAAGATGGAGAGAAGAGTAAAGCAAATTAGAAGATCATTTATGACACTCGGGAGTCAGAAAGAGTGGCCTGAATTATTGGTACCTTCTATTTTCATGAAAGAAATGAGTCCAGAGGATAACTTGAGTCATGGCTTCATTTGGTCTTGACAGACCCAGCCAAACAATGGAAATGAAATCTTGCTCTTTCTGAACTCCATTTTGTGACCTGGGGCAGAAGACTAGGCTTCTTATTTAATATTCCCTGTTAGTTGCCATCACAGAGAACCAAGATGGGGCAGTATGAACAAAAACAATTTTCCCTTCTGTAAAACTCTCCCTGTTCAAAAATCTAATTTTGCCTCCAGCTGCTGGTTTGGCTGCACAAGTGTTTATGCTCTGACCTTTCCAAGTATTTACACTACTTCACTTGCAGTTGGTCTGGCTGAGAAGTGGCGTTTTTATTTTTATCTGGCATGAATGCCATGTCATGGTCAGCCCCGAGGTATAGTTCTTCTTTGTTCCACTTACGTGATATATTTGGCATTAGGAGCCAACATAAACCTGGCTGCTTGGGAAAATTCCAGAAGCCAAAACTCTCAACCCCTTCCTCTTTTTCCTGAGGAGGCAGGAGAAATATCCTTGAGTGATTATTGGAGCACATGTTATCCTAAACACAAGAGTTGTATTTCCTTATTTGCCTCAATTGGCCTTTTGCCTGTGGTGTGCTTAAATGTTTTACAACCAGCTCTCAAAAAAAAAGATACCAGGACACACTTTTCAGTTTAATGTGCATTAACACTTTCCCTATAATTTTCTCAAGTCTAGACAATCAACAAAAACAATGAATCAAGCCAATTTGTAGCCTGTGCTGATTCCCAAAGTGTAAATGTTCACACTAAAAATTTATCAGTCTACTCTGAGAGCTGGTGCTAGCTACCTCCAGCACACTCCTAGCTCTCTTCCTCTTCCCCCAATCCATCTCCTTTGTTCTACTTTCTCTTCATTCCTTTCATAAACTTGACCCTATAGTTGGTGGTTGTGTGTGGTTTGCCCTTCTTTCTTGAATAGGACCATGATATCGGGGAGATGATGACATGACTTGGAATTGACTTTGATTTGAGTGAGGGAGGGTTGTGCAAAGTCACCTATAGTTTGACAGTTCAATAAAACACTGTCTTCCACTCCTGAATCCCATTTTCTCTCTTCCTTCAATTCTTTGGTGCCTCTGCTAAATGAGCTAATAGTTTCACCATCTGAGGTACAATACAAATAAGACAGGTTTTGGAAACTGAGACCTAGGGAGGTTAAGTCCTTTGTGACTTTCTTCAAGTTCATACAGATATCAGAGCCAGAATTTGAACACAGATCCTCTGACATTTACTATCTATGGGGAAACTTGGGGAAAGTTACAAAAGAATTAATCTCCCTAGGCCTCCCTCAGTTTTCTCATCTATAAATTGGATTTGGACTACATGGTCTCTGAAGTTCCTTCCAGCTTTAATTTTATGATAATTATGATCATCTATCCACCTTCTACATTCACACTCCAAAGCTCCTAAATGATGCTATGGGAATCAGACAAAAGTGTGACCAAGTCTACTACAAATTCATGGTATTTAAGCTCAGTGGGGGCCATCATTACTGGGCTAATAGTCTATTTGGTCATATCTAATTGTCTTTGTTAGTTTTGCTAAACTTTCTTTCTTCTCAACCCTGCAACTCCACCTTGCCTTTGTTCTCTCAGAAAATGAAGAAATTGCCTACTTTACTGATAAGGTTGAAGTGATTCGATATGAGTGTCAGAGTTCTCTTTCAGAGTACCCTAACTTGCCTGCAGGGGCAACCAGTTACTTACCCTAATGGAGAAGGCACCAGCACCTTCTCAAGAACTGAAGAGTCGTGGCTCTGAGGTAAAAGCAGAGAAAGTTTATTAAGGTCTCTCCATGGGGAAGACTTACAGCCAGATCTTAAGGCAGGCTTCAAACTACCTCCAAGGCTTAGGTCTTATATATACCCCAGATCCACATACCACACATGACAGCCCAGCTGAACAGAATTGTGAGAGGGGAAGTAAATTGTGAGAAGGGAAGTACAATCACAAGAGCTTGAAGGCCCCATGATGTGGAGACACTAATCAGGAACATCAGGTATCCCCATGTAAGAGAATCTTGAGCAATGCAATATCCCCTGGCCAAGGATGGTGAAATATGCTCTGACCTCCACATGACCCAACTAATTCCCAGGCCTCAAACACTTCCCTATGCCTCGACACAACTGTTTGCAATCTTGCACATATTTTCTAATCCTCACATATTGGCTTCATCATCTCTTCCTGTGGTGTCAGCACAATATTCACAGTGTTGATGGCAATAGCTGGCATAGTTCTCAATTACCAAATAGAACAGACTTTTCATATAGAAGACAGAAGCAAAACATTTATTCAGACACCAGAGAGCCAAATCCCAATACCAGAAATTCAAATCCATCATAGCAACAAAGAAGTTAACACACCACAGCACAGCAGAGAGCCATACCATCCTTTACCCTTCCCACAAACAAATACTCACAAACCTAGTTATTACAGCAGGAGCCAAAAAAACACTCACAAGCCTAGCTGTCTCCTTGGATTAGTCCTCTCTTCCCTCCAGTTCTAACTGCTCTGCCTCCCAGCTTCCTGTGGGTTCTACGCCACCCTTCAGCAAACTCTTCCCACCACAAGGTCCTCGTGATTACATTTTCCTATTAGGGAGCAGAGGAGATCTTCAAATTCCCATAGTCTTATTAAGGGGCAAGTAAGGTATCCAAATTCCCATTACCATTACATTCAGCCCCAAGATCTTTCATGACCGTTACAGCACAGCAAAAATACATTAACAACACATTTCATTGCATATAAGGGGTAACTTGTGTGGTAACTGGTGTCAATAGTACTTTACAACAATATAACAGGGATTACACAAAATAAGCACATAAAACAATATCTTAGGGTGGGGGTTGAGCACAAGGTCCCCAACATTTCCCCCTCAAATGAATGGGGCCCAAAATTTGGGGGTAAGGAATGAAGATCTCGAGGGGGCGGAGCTAAGATGGCGGAGAGTAAGCAGTAACCTGAACAAGTTCCCAAAGAATTTCGTCCTTGGGAACTAAAAAGTCAATTTGAGCAGATTTAAAAGTGACGGAGCCTATTGTGAGACGGAGAGTGACAGACTCCCAACCCAGAGAGGTGCCTAGTTGGGTCGGGGCAGGGAGAACAGAGCGCGCGGGAGTGGC
>CM053591.1:15331726-15378649 GCA_028646515.1 Pseudochirops corinnae
CTGAACTAGGTAAATGATATATGTTTGAATGATTAAAGTGAAACCGTTAACCCATTTTGAGTTGCTTTCCTTTAGAAAAGCAGATCTAAGAACCTGTGCTAGTAGCCGCCCTAGGCATGCTAGGGTGCTTGCTGTTACAATATTACAAATTTTGTGGAATATAAATAACATTTTCTTTTTTTAAATTGTATTTATTTATTTGTTTTAAGCTTTCAACATTCACTTCCATGTGATTTTGAGCTCTAAATTTTCTTCCCCTCCCTCTGGTCCCCCCTCCTCAAGAAAGTGTGGAACCTGATATAGGCTATACATGCACAATCTTATTAAACATATATCCACATTAGTCATGTTTAAGGAGGAATTAGAATCAACAACTCCACCAACAATGCATTAGTGTCCAAATTTTCCCACATTTTCTCCAACATTTATCATTTTCCTTTTGAGCCAATCTGATAGGTGTGAGGTGGTACCTTAAGGTTATTTTGATTTGCATTTCTCTGATCAATAGTGATTTAGAGCATTTTTCATATGACTATAAATAACTTTAATTTCTGTATCTGAAAACTTATGTCCTTTGATCATTTATCAGTTGGGAATGACTTGTATTCTTATAAATTTGACTCTGTTCTCTACATTTTTTGAGAAATTAGATCTTTATCAGAAATATTGTTTTTAAAAATTGTTTCCCCACTTTCTCTTTCTGTTGTAATCTTGGCCACATTGGTTTTGTTTGTGCAAAAGCTTTTTTTAATTTGATGTAATCAGAATGATCCATTTTGTATTTCATAATGTTCTCTATCTCTTGTTTGGTCATAATTTCTTCCCTTCTCCAATGATCTGACAAACTATTACTTATTCTCCTAATTTGCTCATGGTATCACCCTTTATGTCTAAATCATGTACTCATTTTGACCTTATCTTGGTATATGCTATGAGATGTTGGTCTATGCCTAATTTATGCCATACAGTTTTACAGTTTTCCCACAAGTTTTTGTCAAATAATGAGTTCTTATCCCAGAAGCTGGAATCTTTGGGTTTATCTAACAATAGATTATGGAAAAAGCACTGGCCTTGGAATCAGGAGGACCTGAGTTCAAATCTAGCCTCAGATGCTTAATAGCTAAGTGACCCAGGGCAAGTTATTTAACCCTGACTGCCTCAAGAAAAAATCCAGTACATTACAAGGGTCAGTTACAACTGTGTCTTGTGTGCTTAATCTATTCCATTGATCCACCATTAATTTGGCAAAAATGGCAAGAGAAGAAAATGATAAAGGTAGGAGGTGCTGTGAGAAAACAGAAACAGTAGGGGCTAGTTGAACTGGTCCAGTCATTTTGCAAAGCACTTTGGAACTAAGCTCAAAAAACTAGTAAACTATGCATAATCTTTGAGCTTGCTATAACAATACTTTACCTATACTATAAAATTAGGAAAAAGACTAACATTCACATAAAATATTTATAGCAACTACTTTTGTAGCAGTCAAAAATTGGAAAGCAACTCATACTGGGGCATGAGTAAGTAACCAGTATCAAACGGTTTTGATGATTGCTGTTTTATAATATAGTTTTAGATCTGGTATGTCTAGACCACTTTTGTTTGCATTTTTTCATCAATTCACTTGATATTCTTGACCTTTTGTTCTTCTAGATGAATTCTATTATTCTTTCTAAGTCTATAAAATAATTTTTTGGTGGTTTGATTGGTATGACACTGAATAAATAATTTAATTTAGGCAGAATCATCATTTTTATTATATTAGCTTGGCCTACACATAAGCAATTGTTATTTTTCTAATTGTTTAGTTCTGACTTTATTTGTATGAAGAGTGTTTTGTAATTGTGTTCATAGAGTTCCTGGGTTTTCTTGACAAGTAGACTTCCAAATATTTTATATTGTTTATAGTCATTTTAAATTGAATTTCTATCTCTTGATTCTAAGCTTTGTTGGTAATCTATGGAAATTCTGATCATTCATGTGGGTTTGTTTTGTGTACTGTGACTTTGCAAAAGTTGTGAATTATTTCAAGCAGTTTTTTAGTTGATTCCCTAGGATTCTCTACGTATACCATCATATTATCTACAAAGAGTGATATTTTCATTTCTTCATTGCCTATTCTAATTTCTCCAACTTCTTTTTCTTCTCTTATTGCTAAAACTAACATTTTGAGTATAATAGTGATGATGATGGATATCTTTGTTTCATCCCAATCTTATTGGAAAGTCTTCTAGCTTTTTCTCATTATAGATAATGCTTGCTGATGGTTTTAGATAGATACTACTTATCATTTTAAGGAAAACTTCATTTATTTCTGTGCTCTCTATAGTAATATAGTAATAGTAATGGGTACTGTATTTTTTCAAAAGCTTTTTTTCTGCATCTGTTGAGATAATAACATCATGTCTATAATTTTGTTATTGATATGATCAATTATGTTAATAATTTTTCTAATATTGAACCAGTCCTGTATTCCTGGTATAAATTATACCTGGTCACAATGTATTATCCTAGTGATAAATTACTGTAATCTCTTTACTAATGTTTTGTTTAAATTTTTTACACCAATATTCATTAGGGAAATTGGCCTATAATTTTCTTTCCTTGTTTTGGCTCTTCCTGATTAATATTTGCATCATAAAAGGAATTTGGTAGGAGTTCTTGCCCTTCGAGGCATTTTGAGCTTGTTGCCCTCTTCTGAGTTTGTGTTTTGATCTTCTCTGTCACCATAGTAGCTTTCTATGTTCAAAGTTCTTTTTTTTTTTCCTTTTTGCTCATTTTTTTAGAAAGTTGAGCTCTGCTTCTGAAGTACAGTGAGTATTATCCCAAGGTTCTTGCTCTGGGGGCTAGTGACCTGGTCACTGGCTTTCTGCGGTGGGGCCTCTGGGACTGATGACTCGGTCACTGTGCTAGGGTGGCCTGGTCCAGTCACACCTGTTGTGCTCTGGGTTCCATGACTTGCAGTTTACCTGCTGCACAGGGGCTGGAGGCCTCATAGCTAACCTGCTGTACCACTGGCCTGATGAGCCAAAACTGTGAGGCTTCTGGGGCTGATCTATGCTGTGGCTAAGAGCCTCCCACTGGTTTGCCCATTTATCTTCTGTTCTGGGTTCCACTCCTCTTTTACCCAAGTGAGACAGATTTTTCCTGAAGTCCTTCTATGCTTTCTTGGGCTGGAAAATTGTTTTGCTCTATCTTTCTATGGATTCTATTGCTCCAGAATTCTTTTAAAGGCTTTATTTAATGTTATTTCCAAGGGACACTGGGGAGAGCTCAGGCAACTTCCTGGCTTCTCTCCCCCACCTTGGCTCCACCCCCTACTTGGATTATCTTAAGGAAATTGCAAAGTTTCTATAATTTTTCTAAACTTCTGCAAATCCTCATCATTTTAATACCAACATTTTACTACTATTGTATAACTATAAGATAGGAGATATCAATCTCTGGAGAATTAAACATGCATATTACAGAGGCAATGACTGATAAGATAGAATGTGGGTATGAGCAAAAGCTTCCTACTGGGTAGACTTACAAGAAAAGGATTTTATTTGATCAGTTTTTCCCTCTTCTCTTGTGAATGTGTAACTTGAAACTTAGCTTTACCTTGAATTTGTTGTGATGGGAGAAAGTATTTCTTCTTCCTCTTCCTTACCCCATCAACAACAGCAACTTCCTGAGGGAACGTGGTAGCAAGCACATATACTGGCCTAGATGAGACTGAGAATAGACCTCAAAACCTTACGTGCCTCTTGTGCTTTTTATTTCTTTCCCTGAACACAGTTGACTGAATGGCAGTCATGTGAGAAATACGTTTCTATCCCAGGTGACTACCTCATGCCCACAAAAGGTCAAGTCATTGAGAGGTCAAGATAACCAAGCTACTTCCTGCAGCTGTTACAGCCCCTCTTGAAGGAGAAGATGATCTAGAACAGAGAATGAACCCAAGTCATACCCTTGTTTGTCAAATGATATGGAACTAACTACTGTGAATTGTCTTGCAAAGCAGAAGAAAACTGAAGACCAGAATTCCATTTAATAGTCCCACAGTGTGTTTCATGTTTTAGCATTTTAATGATCGCCTTGTTGTTCTTTTTTGTCCATTTTGTCGATTTTCAAAGACCTTTCCCTTAAATAATTAATAATCAGAGAAATGCATATTCAAGCAACTTTGACATGCCACCTCCTCCTCCTCAGATTGGCAAAGGAGGGGAGAAAAGGCAGGGAATAAGAATTTGTTAATGCCAGATACTGTGCTAAATGCTTCATAAATATCACTTCATTTGACAACAATGGGAAAAGAAGAAAATGACAAACGTGGAGGTGCTGTGTAAAAACAGGAACACTGGTATGTTATTGGTGAATTGGTCCAATCATTTTGGAAAACAATTTGGAACTAAGCTCAAAAAGCTGCTAAATTGTGCACAATCTTTGACCTAGCTTTAACTATGCTTGATTTATACTATAAAGAAATGACTCAATGAGAGAAAAGACCTACATTCACAAAATTGTTTATTGCAACTCCTTTTGTAACAGCCAAAAATTGGAAACCGACTCATATTGGGGAGTGACTGAGTGATTAATGATATATGAATGAGATGGAATTTTATTGTGTCATAAAAAGTGATGAGGTGGACACTTTCAGAGGAATATTAGAAAACCTCTCAGTATTGGTGTAGAATGAATTGGGCAGATCTACAAAAGTAATTTATAGAATGGCATTTATAGAGAAAAACAATTTGGAAAGACTTTAGAATTCTGACCAGCACAATGACAAACCACAAGTCCAGAAGAATTAAGATGAAACACACAATTCACCTCTATCCAGAGGTGATGAACTTAAAATGCAGAAAAAAACCCCATACATATGGGGATATGACCAACATTGAATTTGTTTTGCTTGACTACGCATTTAATGATGAAGACTTTATTTTAATTTCTGCTGTTGTTCCATTGTGGGTAGAGGGAGAATAAAGGACAGATTATAAATGCATATAAAATGAATAAATGGATTTATTTAAAAACAACCAAAAGAAAAGAGACTGTGCAAAGAATTGAATATACATTAATTATGACTAAGGTGGGTCAATGAGAACAAAGAGACATATTAGAAGGAATGACAGAAAAATTGTTATGATTATACATTGGAATTAATTAATTTATATATAAGTAGTTATTAAGCAAGTTTAGCTGGTTGTATTGATGTCCAATATTAAATTTAATTTCAAAAAATTATACTGTGGGAAATGAAAGAGGGAGCTACAGAGTAGAATAAAATAAGGTCATAGAAAAAAGTTGTTGAGCAGAAACAAGAGTCTAGCCTAGTTTAGGGAAATTATTTTTGTAGTTTTTTTCCTAGTTACATTTTTTGCATGTTTTCAATGATATTGAGCAGAAGAAGAAGCAGAGAATAAATTGGAAATCTGGGTTTACTCAGGGACAAGGACTCCAAAGTTTAAAATGACAGAATGTGATCAGTAAGGTATTCTCACAAACAATTTTTTAAATTAAACTTTCTTTTTTCAATTAACTTCCCTTTCCTCCTACTTTATTCCCTTCCCCTGCCTTGGGAGAAAAAAAAAGAAAAAACTTGCAAACCAAATATTCATGGTAAAGCAAATCAAATTTCCACATTGGCTATATCACAAAATATTTGTTTCATTCTGCATATTGAGTTCATCACTTATGTGTCAGAAGATGGGCACCATTCTTCAGCAGCAGCCCTCTGGAATCATGGTTTGCCATTGCATTTAGCAGAGTTCTGAAATCTTTCAAAGTTGTTTATTTTTCTAATGTTGTTCTTAATCTGGAAATTGTTTTCTTGCTTCTGCTCACTTCACTCAGCAAGGTGGTTTGTTTGTTTGTTTTTTCATACATCATAGATATAGACCTGGAAGGACTGTTGGATCTAAAGTAATTTAGTCCAACCCTTTCATTTTATAGATGAGGAATGTGAACCCACAGAGGTTAAGTGACTTGCCCAAGATCCCATAAGTAGTGACATAGGCAAAATTTTTTTTTAAAGTTTGCAAATTTGCCAGCTTGTCACATAATCTTAAGTAATTTCATTGCATTATTTATTCAAGGCCACACAGAGCTAATAAGTAGCATGGATGCATAGTGGTCATTCAAATCTAGGTCCTTTGATTTTGGAGTCAGTGATCAATTGACTATACCATATTGCCTTCCCAATGTAATAATTAACTAAATAAAGAATCTGACTGTGTGGGATGAGGATAGAAGCAAGGGAAACCATAGTGATGAGAGAGCAATGTGCTGACTTAGAATGTTGGGACTGGGATACACAAGGAGAAAGAGTGAAGAGAGTGCGAGAAATAAAAGAATACAAGTTTATGGTCTGATAGATGTACTCCTAGATCTTTGGAAGTTTCCAGGGGAACTCTGGGACATGTTCCATGAGTTGGTGTCTAAAGGCATATCTGCATACATGTTCCAACCCTAGCTATAGTAGGATCTCAGTAAATCCTTATTGAATTGAATTGTTAGTACATCAAAATGTACCATTAACTGGTTCTTTAAAACAAATAAGACAAACCTTCTAGCAGAAAACTTTCACCTGTTCTGTTTCACCGCAACATGAACTTTCTGATTCATTTCTAGCATGAAGATAGTTCATACATCAAAGGCGCAAATATATATGGAGCATTGGGATGTCAGTAAAAGGAAAAAAGAAACAGCAGGAGTTTCTAGGGCAGCAAACTGTGTGGGTAACGATCCTACAACAATGAGAGCAGTGTGATTTTCCAATAGGAGATTTCTTTCTAAAATCAGCTTTGTCAATACAAACTCATGTGAGGTTATTATATATGCAACAGAATGAATTATGCATTACTCTCTTCAATATCCCATCTGAAGTCATGGGAGCTACTGTAGGTGTTCAAGTTTAATGATCCAAATCATAAACAGCCTCCTGGAGGAGATGTGGTATAAATACAAGGGGGCAGGGGGAAAATCTAAAAACAATATCGAATTTTGATTCAGAGAATGTGGGTTCAAATCCTGATTCATCAACAATGTAGTAAAATGTATTTCCTATTTTGACCATTCTACTGAGTATAAGGCATAATCTTAAATTTGTCTTGCTAGGGAAATTTGTAGCTCAAAATCACAGAAGCATGATGAGTAAAGACAATTTTCTGTTTTTATCCATTCAATAGAGTCACAGTAGCCAAAAAAATTCATCATCTGTTGATCAGTCCTTTAGTAGTGATTCTTTCCCTACTTCTCATGTCCTTAGACAGCAGATTCATAGTCTGTTTCAGGGATCTTCCTTGAAGTTGTTTCAATTTTACACAAACTCTCAGAGCTTTTGTACTCCTAGGTGGAGCCTTCAAAAACCAAGGGTCACCTTCACAGTTTGAAGAGTCCTCTGAGGAGGCCTTTTGTGGAGTAATAAAGGAATTATACTTCAGCTTCAAAGATCTGTTATTTCAATGATATGGGTGTTACTCTGCTGACACAGATAGCCACCTCATTATACCCTGAGAGTTCTGATGGCCAAATAGTGCATTATCTTCTGGTCAAAAAGATGCTTGCTCTTCCTGAGTTTGTGTAGTCTCGTTGATGGACAATAGGCATACAGTCCATTTCTGAGCCTGCATACAAAGCTTTTTCCAGCTTTGTAGGTAAACTGTAAGATGATGAGCTCTATGGGATTAGCCCTTCAGAACTCAGATTAACTCTTAAATTATAGTGAAGACTCGAAGTACTAAAATTTATATTCTATCATGGATAGCTATTTATTATTCATATTTATATCCTTACCATTATTATATTTGGAGCTCTACCTGTGATTCTGACAGTGAAATGAGCTACAGAATGTGGACCTTCCTTCTACTAATGCAGAATGGATATTTTTCTGGAATTTATGGTCTTAAAGGATTTTCTGAGGTCCTGCAATATTAAGTGACATGCCCAAGGTCATACAGGGAGTGTGAGTTAGTAGAAAGACTTGAATTCTATTCTTCTTGAGGCTGAGTCCTGTTTTCTGTCCATGATATCACACTGTTTCTTTAAGCCATATCTTACTAGACTGCAGTGGTCCCTAACTTGGGGTTCATGAATTTATTTTCTTAAGAGAATGATAAATATGTATTTTATATAATTGATTTCTTTTGTAATCCTATTTATACATTTAAAAAATACTATTCTGAGCAGGATCATTAGTCTTCACCAGACTATGAGAGGAGTTCCTGACACACACAAAAAGATTGAGAAACACTGTCCAAAGGATGAAGAATTACTTTGTGCAGAAGACAGACAGGAGTAAATGTCAATGACTTGAATCACTGTTGACAGATGTCATTTGATAATGATCAATCTCTAAAGATCCAGTAGCACCTGAAAAATGAAGTTGGTGCAAGAGTGTGTTGGTGTTTAATCACTGGCTCTCACTTTCTTAAGTTTAGCCAATTAAGAAAAAAATAAATCAAACCTTGATTTGTAGCATTTTCCCAATTCCTGGGTTATAAAGGCTCATACTGAAAATTTAAGCTTTTGAGAGGTGGTTCAAACTGACTTTTGTAAAGCTCTGAGCTGGGGCTTACATAGCTGATGGTTTAATAAAATAAGTCTTTACCATTAAACTAGAGAAATGTACAATTGCTACCCTAAGCATCAAAGACAAAGAATCCATTGATTCCAAGAGATATCTATGAAGATAGACCAAGAAGATCTGATATACCTCATAGATACATTCCAGAAGAGGGATTTTCAGGCAAAAGTTTATGATAGTACTTCTTTTATTTAAAAAGTGGGCACAGAACTAGATATACAAATACGATTATAAAGCATAAGGACCATGGGCTGTGAGTGAATCTTTCCTCTTTATGTAATTTAGTCAGGAATTTAATACCATATTGTCTTGTTTCATGAATTGTAGGGAAAGAGGGAAAGAGACGAGATTGAAGAGGAGAATAGGAGAGAGCAGTATGAATAAAATATGGGAAAAGGACATTTAAGAAAAAATCAGATTCTATAGGATTTTGTATTTCCTAGAAAAGGATGAGGTAAAGACATTGGAATGGCTTGTTATTTCCAGCTCATTATACAGATAAGGAAACTGAGGCAAAAAGTTAAATGACTTGCCCAGGGTCACACAACTAGTGTCTGAAGTTAAATTTGAACCCAGGTCTTCCTGACTCCAGACCTGGCACTCTATCTATTGTGCTGCCTAGCCACTCTGTTGTATAATTAGTAGTGAATAATAGCTTTCCATTTTCAGTAAAGAGAAAAAGGAATTTTCTTTAATTATAGAGAGTATCATGTAAGAAAAAAGGTGACATAGCATGATAGATAGAGAGCTAGCCTTGGAATCAAGATGAGCCAGGTTCAAGTCTCACGTCTCACACATGTAAATTGTATGACACTGGACAAGTTATTTGGTATTTAAGAATCCTAGACATGCCTTTAAAGTTATAAATGGTAGATAGATAGATAGATAGATAGATAGATAGATAGATAGATACATACATACATACATACATAGACAGACATATTCATAGATAAATCAATACATAAACAGATAGTAAATACACATTTATTAAACACCTACTCTACATCACATATTGTTCCAGGTTCTGTGAATATAAATACAGACACAAAGGCAGTCCCTGCTTTCAAAACATTTACACCTCAGTGGAGGATAACATATATAAAGAAGATAACATATAAAGAGGGGGTTGAAAAGTTGGGGGTAGAAGTGGGTGTGGGGAGAAGGGGTACCAAAGTATGGTGGAAAAGTGGTCCAGAGTGTTAGGGGCTGATCTGGGTTGGAAATGAGTATGGGCAGAATAGGTACTTCCTCAAAGGAATTTTCTCCCAAAGAAGAAAAGGAGCCCATAGGTGTGCAGGTGTTGCCAGGAAAAGAAGGTCATTGGATGATGCATGAAAAAGTAGTTAGCAAAGTTATGGGACCAACTGCATTGCAGAATAGATGCCAATGTCTTTGGTAGAAATTGTTTCCTCAGAGGAAACTTTCTACACTGATGGAAGCATAGGCTTGTAACAAAAAGAAAAAAAAAAGATATCACAACTTGTAAAATATTGGCTATCTCTTAGGAAAAGAAGCTATAGAATATTCCTATTTAATAAAGGGTTTTGGACAAGATAAGGAAATCTATTTTTTGAATACGTGAAGTGGTTTGTTGAAAAGATAAGAGTAAACTTGAATACTTGCTAAAGTTACTCCTAATCCTAATGTTCCATGACATGATCACCTGGATTTCAGAAGCACATAATTAATAGGATGTAGATTTTTCTTTTCTGAAAGAGTTTAAAAGGAGATTTAGATGCCTGTCCAAGATGCTTTTCATACCATCTGGTCAAGGTGATAGGGGATAGAATGATGATAGCTTGGTAGAAAAATAAACCAAATGAATTAAAGGATTATAAAATTTATACCTAACATGGAACTCATGTTTTCCAACTCCCTATGTTTTTAAAATAAGGAAAGTCGATGAAGTGAAATGATTTTCTTAAGATTACACAGCTCATAAATAGGCCTGGGATCCACATATGTTTGCTGACTCCAAATCCAGTAATTCTTCCACTGTGCCACACTGACATCTTAAATCTAACATTTTTTTGCCCCTCTATGATCCACTTAATTGAAATTGTTTAAAAGATTTTCTTGAGAGAATAAAGAGGGAGTTGTTATATTTTGATGTGTTTGTTTTATTTTGAAATAAGAAACACTTTCCCATCTCTTTCCCATCTCAGAAATAATTATGTTTCTGAAATTGTGCTTATGAATCCTGTGATAGGTGCTTGCAAGACTTGGGAGAGAAAAAAAAACATAGGAGAAAAAAAGTAACTTTTATGTTCTTAGGTGAATTTAATAATATGAAATAGGAAACAGGTGATTTTTTTTTTTTTTTTGCTGTTTTGTTTGGGAACGTTGGAAAGAGAATTATCCACATTCATAAGAATTTGCCACTTAACCATAATTGTGTCTATAAGGGAGATGATTTTTTAAAGTGTCAGGATCCAATACCTTGGTAACTATATTTATCTGATCACGATAATACCAATAAAAGTTTCTTTCATTGTCTCAAAATTTGAATGATTCTGAAAACTTATGGTTTACTTTATTTTTGTAATGTAGAAAACATAACTACTGCCTTTCCTTTTATATTTTGTTTTGGGACATTGATATTTATTTCCTTGTTATATAAGACATCATACAATTAGACACATTGTGGTGATCTATTTCTGTCCCTTTTCCCCAATTCCCTCTATTTTTTTTAAATACAGGTTTTCTAATCATGGCAGATTGGGAAAGACAGCTTGCCAATTCATGCCTAGGATTTTCTGTGACCAATTTCTGTTTAAAACAATTTAAAAACAGCTTAGACTATCAAGAAGAAAACTAGGATTTCCAAAGTTGCTGAATTTACTTTGAAGCAAAAAAAAAAAAGAATATAACCAGATTAGTTATAGACATATTTTAGACTGAAATGCTTGCTTCATTAATCTCAGTGTAAAATTCAAGTTCCTTCATTATAAAAATTTCTTGGCTTCTAGGAACTAATTTCCATTTTCTTATTATCATGCACAAGTTTTTTAAAAATGACTTCACTGGCTGATTAGCCTTTCTCTATTTTCCAAAAATACCTTTCAAACATGTTTTAGCCAAGTAATTGAAACATTTTAATCTTTTCTAATTTAATCACTGCTTAGCCATGACTCACTCTTTCACCTTGCTCATTTATTTTTAACGACATCCGAACCTTTTATTTTTTAATATTATTATAATTGTTTTATAACATAGTAAAGACTTTGACAAGTTGACTGCTGAATCAGGGACTGTTACCATATTTCATCTAGCGGGATTTTTGTGTTTCTTTGTTTGGATGTTGTTTTACTTTTCATCATTTTGAACAAGTTTAAAATCCTTTGCAAGTTTGGATTTCATCTAAATCTGAAGTTTTCTGTTTTCTTTTCAGGTTTCTTAATTCCCAGATATAACTGATATTAACTACATTTTAGTTATATGTTTTTTCTATCTTTGTCTTTCTGTCTTGTCTTTCTATTTCTGAAATTATTTGGTTTTCTCTGATCTCTGTTCATCTGTCCCTGCTTTTTAATGTATCTCTCTGTCTCTCACTTCTTTCTCTGCCTCTCTCTGTCTTTTCTCTTTATATCTGTCTCTGTCCTTGAATCCCTATCTCTCTTTCTTTGTCCCTCCTCCTCCCCCTCTTCCTCTTCCGTTTCCTTCTCCTTTTTCTCCTCTGTGGTCAGTTTTTCAAAGGACGTTTTTGGTCTTCAATTCTTTGATTCCACATTTCTCTCCACTTGAGATGGTCTGTCCAGTTGAGCCTTATCTTAGCTTCAGCATTCATCTATTTTTTCCCTTGCTTCACTTCAGCAGAATTTCATATGACAGCCCATATAATTTTGTTTTAGTTTCACCAAAAGCAAATACTTTCCTTCTCATCAGTATGTCTCCCCTCAAAAAAGTAATGTCGTGAAAGGACAATTGGAGTGAACATCTGTATTTTTCACTACGACTCACATTGCCCATTGTAAGGAATTATGTCACAAGGTAGTCTTTCTGTTATTAAATCACATAAACACACAAAACTTGAAGATTTCAATCTCAAGATGATGGACAATGGTGACCTAATGGGCACATTATATTAAGTCACAGTTAAATAGCACCTTATGGTATTTCTATATGTCATTTTGACATGTAGTTTCTTTCTTTCCATGAATCCTTCAGCAGTTCTTTTATTCTATAATTATCCATCTCACATGCTAAATAAGAAAAAAAAAATGAGCTTGTACTGAGTAGGGTTTCCATAATATTCAACTCAAGGTTTCCCATACCTGTCCAATGGCTCAGATTATACCTCTGCCATCTTCATTAGAAAATAAACTCTTTACTAGTAGGAATTGCTTCATTCATGTCTCTCTAGTGCCTAGCACAGTGCCTGATTAATTGTAGATTTTTAATAAATTCTCATTGATCACTTGATTAATTGCCCCCAATATTGTTTACTTTGGTCAGTTCAATTAATTGGCCAATTGACAAGGAGAGGGGAGCAAAGAAAAATTTAAAAAATTTTCCCAGGTGATTTAATAAACACAATTTTATTGTCTTCTTTTGGGAGTGGTGCTTAGAGACAGCAGAATGGTGAAATAGAAGAAATTGATTTGGAGTCTAGAAAATCTGGAGTTGAGTCCTGCCTCTGACACTAAATAGTTAGGTCACGTTGGGGGACACATGTCAAGCCTCACTTTTCCAAACTGAAAGATGGACATGGGAATAATAATACCCATAGTACCTATCTCATAGGATTTTTTGTGAGAATCAAAACAGATGGCTTATGTAAAGCTCCTTATTTCACTTAATGGATAGATAAATAGGTAGATAGATAGATAGATAGATAGATAGATAGATAGATAGATAGATAGATATTGAAGTTGTTGAAGACTTGAAATTTCTTTTGTGCAAGGCACTTCCAATAATGACATTCTGCTCCTTCCTTGGATTCTCTTCTGACTTCTCCAGACTCCCCTACCATGTCTCCTCAGCTGTCTTCTTATCTTGGAAGATCCCTCTGCCCAAGAAACTCCCTCTTTCCATTGGTGAGTTCCTCTCCCAAACCTCAGTCTAAGGAAGTTCCCATGCCAGCCATGTTCACTTTAACCTTGCTCAGTCCCTGACTCTCTTTGTTTTTTCTCCTTTCAAATTTTTTTAGTAAATTTTTATTTTTAGTTTTCAACATTCATTTCCACAAGATTTTGAGTTGCAATTTTTTTCTCCCCATCTTTTCCCTAGCCCCACCCCAAAAAAGCAAGACTACTGAATACTCCTTCCCTCAATCTGTTCTCTGTTATATCCTCTTCCATTACCCCCCTAACTTTCTAGTAGGGCACGATGGATTTCTATACCCAGTGCCTGTATATCTTACTTCCTAGTTGTGTGTAAAAAGTAAATTTTTAAACATTTGTTAGTCCCTGACTCTCTTGATGAATTTTTTCCCCTTTCCCTGGCTCAGTTACCTTTCTCTGAAGCTCTGCTTTTCAGTTTCCTTTTAAGCATTGTCTTTTCTCATTAGAACGCAAACTTCTCAAGGGCAGGGACTGTCTTTCTTCATGCTTGTATGTGTATTCCCAATGCTAACACATTACCTGGTACATAATAAGTGCTTAAAATGCTTCATAACTTGGCATCCCCTCTTCCAATGCTGATCAGTCTACAACATATAGTTTTAGAGTTACTCAGTGCACTGAGGGGTGGAATTTAGATCCAGGTCTTTATGTTTTCAATGCCACCTTTTTGTGCACTACATTCCCTGTCTACATATAAATATTAGCTTACACTATTCCACGGGGCATATAATGCAAAGTGATGTTCATCCTAAGAATAAACAAAGGTATTTCTGCTTATACCACTCTAATGCAGGGAAGCATATGTGGGAAAGATGTCTAACTAGGCTAGGGACTTAAGGACCATAGAATGCCAACTTAGGGCAGAAGTATTGCCCTACAGAGCAAACAAATAAATTAATGACTAAATCTAAGCAGATCAGTGTTTGAACATCAAGAAATCTTTTTTTTTTTTTTTTGGAGGGGGAAAAGCAAAGCAATTGGGGTTGAGTTGCCCAAAGGTCACACAGCTAGTGTCAAGTGTCTGAGGTTGAATTTGAACTCAGATCCTCCTGATTCCAGGGCTGGTGCTCTATTCACTGTGCCACCTAGCTGCCCCTAAACATCAAGAAATCTTTTTAAAAAACACATTTAGTAGATTAGGTTGACTTAACTGGATAGACCATTCAAAGTGGAAAGAAATGTAGAGGGAAAGAAATCAAAGACCAAGAAAATCCCTTGAATAACTGACCACAGAAAAGGAGAAGAAGGATTTTCAGACATGGAAGCCTGTGGTATCTATTAGAGGAATGCAGAGAAAAAAAATCTCACTGCTATCAAACCTGAGAAAACTGTCTCCTTTGGAGATGTCACATACATGGTACAAGGCAATATGTACTTACTCTTTCCTTCTCCACCTTGAGAACACACAGGTCTACTCATCTTTAAACTAAGTAACTGAGGGTTGATGCAAACCCAGAATATTTTGTGTTTTAATCTTAGTCCTGAATAAAACATCAAGTTCAGGTATGAAAGGAAAAAAAAGTCTCTTTTAGTTTAACTGAGAGATGAGGTGAGACATTTCTACATTTTCATCAATACCATCTACGTGCTGAAAAACTCTGAGCCCTGAGAAGATTGAAAATAAGATCCCAAAGGTAAGCTTCATCCATTCCTGGCACATGACAAAGAATGGATAGCTTCATGATTTACAATACCTGAGCCCAGAAAGGAATTTTGAAATATGTGTCTGATGTTAGCAGAGGAACAACACAATTTGTCATGGAATGAGACTAGCTCACCTTTCCTTAATAAGGAAACCAACTTTGGTAGACTAGACTTCTGTCTGGGTCTAAGCTCACAAACTTCAAATGTATAATTTGTGCTTAAGTTCAATTTTACTCTCTGATCTTTCCTCTCGTTTTTTTCCTTCTTTCTTTAACCTCTGGGCACCATCTCTGACTCTAGCTAATACAAGTGATCCTCCATTCTAGTATCTTGCAAATCATCAATATGATTAAATAGCTCCTGACATTTGGCTATCTCACTTCTCTCTGTGTACCTCATCAATTCCATAATGTGGAATAATTATTTAATTTCTACTGCTAGTCATTTATCTAGGTAAATGCCCCTTACAGATGGGGAATTTCACCGGTGAGGTATCACCAGAGTAGTTGTTGCTTTAGCAATGTAATGAGTTGGAGGCAGGTTTGTCTGGTGGTCATGTAAGCTAATAATTTGTCAGGGAGCATAGAATATCCATTGGGAGAATAAAGAAAATAACATAAATGATCTTCCTAATAATTTTAACTCAACCACAATTAAAGAAATTATTTGGCAGGAGGTTTTGGCTATGGATTCTAGTCTTATTGTGTGAATCTAATGCCACCAAGAATTGAATTGTTGTTGATAACTTGTTTGAAAGCATCTCCTGATATTCAATATAAATCTGGTAGCAGGAGTTTTGATGTCTGAAAATTGATAGACTATTTAAAATCATTAACAAAAAATGTGAGGAATACCAGGGACTTTTGAACTGTGCATACGAATTTAAGAGGAAAGAAGTATTTCATAATCTAGGAAAAATATTTCTGAGGCTTACTGATTAATCATTTTTCTAGTCTGTTGTTGTGGTTCAGTTGTGTCCAACTCTTCATGACCCTATTTGGGGTTTTCTTGGCAAAGATACTGGAAAGGTTTGCCATTTCCTTCTCCAGCTCATTTTACAGATGAGGAAACAAGGGTTAAGTGACTTGCCCAGGTCACACAGCTAGTAAGTATGTAGTACCAGATTTCACACCAGGTCTAGCACTCCACCTGCTGTGCCAGCTAGCTCTTCTTTTCTGGTTATGTTTGTTCATGTTTAAAATCAGAGGTTTGGGTTTAAAAAACCCTAAGATCCCTTCCCTGATACAATGTATTGTTAGTCAGTCAACAGATATTCATTCAGTAATTACAAGGTACCAGGTTCTATACTAAAATCTAGGCATTAAAAAAAAAGCCAAAATAAAAACAAAAAACAAGTTCCTGTCCTCAAGGACAGGAAATAATGTAGGAGATAATGTGAAAATAACTAGTTAAGAGGAGATGGAAAGAAACAAGAAAGAGGAGGCATTAGCAGCCACAGGGGTGGGAAAGGTCTCAGTCAAGTCTTAGAGGAAGTCAGAGAAGAAGGTAAAAAGGCAGAACATTTCAGGTATTGGAGATAACCAGTGCTCTATGTCATGTCATATGCTATGTTATACATGTTATATATGTATTATATGTTATATGCTATATACACTATGCTGTCCTATGCTGGTCTGTTCTGGTCTATACTCCTGAAACAAGACAATTTCATATTAAAAAAGCTATTCAGTAGCATAGTTAGCTGTTAATCACTGACTCCTGATGCCAAGATTATAAATGAGTTCTACTGTATATTAAACTTTTATAATAGCTGACCATTTCTGGGTCAGTTTCATTTTCTGAGACCATACATTATTTTTGTGAGATTGGGGGAAGGACTTCCAAGCATTATGCCCTTAAAAGAATAAGCAAAACTCTGACCCACACTGTAATATACTGTTCACTATTTAGAGCTATATACACAAGTTCATTGTTTCTTCTCTGTCAGCTCCCCCAAACCACAGTATTACCCACTCCACACATTCTATTCTATTCCCATTTCCTTCTATTCCCTTAAGCTCTCCTCTGTTCTCCTGAAGCACAGAAATTACATATTGAAAAAGCTATGTAATACCTTTGTTCAGCCCTATCTGACTCTTTGTGACCCCATTTGGGAATTTCCTGGCAAAGGCATGAATGGTTTGCCATTTCTGCTCATTTTACAGTTGAGGAAACTGAGGCAGACAGGGTTAAGTCACTTGCTTAAGGTCATACAGCTAGAAAATTTCAGAGACCTTATTTGACTTCAGGAACATGAATCTCACTTACTTCAGGCCTGGTCTCTATACCCTAGCTGCCTGATATATAATATGCAAATGACAGAGTTAGCTGATAACAACTTGCCTGAGATAGGAGAATTATGAAGGAGTTTTATTGTATATTAATTTTTTATAATAGCCCTATTGAGGATTACCTTTGTTTTTTGAGAGAGAAGGAAGAATTTCTAAGTATTGTACCCTCAAAAGAAGCAAAGCCCTGAACCCCTCCACACAGAGCAGTCCACTAGTTAGTATGACATCCTCAACTTCAGTTCCCTATTTCTTTCTCTCCCAAAACTTCCCTACCCCTCAAGAGCACAATACGACTACTATCTGCTTTTTCTAGTTCTCTAAACTGGAAGATTGCTTAGGAACATCTGGAGCATATATTTTCAGGGTCATAGGTTGGATTTCTCTCGGCTTACAGCTTTGCAGTTCTTAATTACATCCTGACACCTTAGCCAATTTGAAAAGCATCATCCTTATATCATCACCTTGAATGGTCTCTCCTTATTGATTTAAAGACTAGAGTTATGATCTTGGAAAAACATGAAAAGATTTGTATAAAATAATGAAGAGCAAAATGAGCAGAACCAAGAGAATATTGTATACAGTAACAGCAATATTGTTTTAAGAATGAATTTGAGCAAATAAGTCATTTTGATTATTATGAATACACACAAATTAAAAAATAAAGGACATATGAAGAAAGATGCTATCTGTTTCCAGAGAAAGGACTGATAAATACCAATATGGATAGAACAATTTTACATATATATATATATATATATATATCCCCCATCTCTAATGGTAGCCATCTCTAGATTGGGGGAGGGGGGGACAAAAAAGGGAAAAAAAGAAATTTACACATCATTTTATTATATATTTCAAAGGAATAGCAATTTGTACATGATAGATTTGCAGCTTTATGTGCAATCATACTTATTTTATTCCATAAATTAAAAGTAAAATGAATTTCTAAAAGAGAGCCTTAAAAAAATAAAGACTAGTTATGTGCATACCAGGTTTCTGAACAGTTTGATTTCTAGAGGGAAGATCACCACAAGATTGCCACTATTTCATTTAATCACAGCACTAATATGGGCTTCTGGAAGCTCAGTTGGGTGTTTCCACAGGTTCTAATGGGATTGAATTTACAAACTCCTTTGTTTTTTCATAGCATAGACTCTGTCCCTTTCCCCCAGCCATCTGTTTTTACAAATATGTGTCACTGATAAAGGGAATTATGACTAAGTGTACTGGAACGATGAAGCAAACTTTTGTTCCTGCTGACAATCTCTTAAGTTATTTTCAGCTCTGAATTCTGATTCTATTCATCTACTGATCCCAATTTCCATTCCAATCAGCAATTGGTCTACAACAGCCAACTTCTATTCTGTGAATTCTCGACCTCTTAGTGCATCTACTCCCCACCATATCCATTCTTATATCCCTGCGTTTGTTCATTCTCTAATCTTTTCCTAAAAAACAAAACAAAAAAAAACAACAACCCTCTACTTTGTCTCTCTTCCTATCCATATCTTACTCAAACTTGAAAGAGGAGATCGAGTCCTGTTTTCTCTGTGATACTTTCTCTGATGACTCCATAGCATTCTCCAAATCCTTGTGTATATTTATCATTCATACCTCAATAGTTGACCCCAAAAATGTCTCCTTCATATGACATTTCCCCAACAAATCTATAAGCTCCTTATAAGCAAGGAAAACACCTCATACTTCATTTGCGTTCCCAACAGACTCTGGCACAGTAACTAGAATCACAACAAGGATTCTATAAACATTGACCAATTGAAGCAGGAACCATAAAATAACGGTGTAACTGCAATAACTACTGGTATGAGCTATACTACCACAGTAATCTCTGCCTTATATTTCACAATTTAAGGAAAGTGAAGACTGAAAAAAGAAAACCTTTCTTCTACCTAATTCTGGACAAGATCAGAACTGTCTAGTGGTTCAGGATCTAGGTCAGAATGCAATGAAATGAACTGATGGGCCATAAAAGACAATAAAAATGACTTTCTGAAAAACAAAGAATAAAACAGGTATGATTACTAGGATTAAAAAAAGGAGAATGATAAAGATACAGAGGCTTTCAGAAATACCACAGTAAGTAGATATTCCATAGGGTGGTGGAAATCCCCAAAAGTCTTCTATACCAATGGTGTCAAACTCAAATAGAAAGAGAGCCACTACTCTATTCATAAGGATCCTTGAGGGCTACATATTGATTTAGTTTTAAAGGGGAACATTATCTATGTTATATCATATTTTTATTTATTTTGTAAAATATTTTCCAACTATATTTTAATTGGGTTTGGGATGCACTGGGGAGTGTGGTGGTCTGCAAAGGAATGCTGTAGACTGCATGCGGTGTTAGGTCTGCATGTTTGAGATTTATGTTCTGTACTATAGCCTGGATTTTTTATGTCTGAGATAGCAAGAAAGCAAAATTACTTTACCATTCCACTTAAAATACTAGCCAAACTAATATAAAACAGGTTCTGCTCTTACCGTACATCTTTCCTCTAGCTTCTCTTCCTACAATTAATACTAGTGTCTTCATACTGAGATTACTTCCAATATACATCTTATTTATACATATACATTTATATATGCATATATATGTATATATACACACATATACATAGTTGTCTCCCTTATTAGAATGTACTTGTTGACTGACTGACTCTAGTCCCATCAATATTTAGCCGTAACAACTAAGCCAGAAGCAAGGGAAGTATGACAAATACACACACACACACACACACACACATACACACACATGAACCAATAGGTAAATTTCTTACCAAGAAATTAGAGGAATTGATCATGTGGGTCTATCATTTGTCTTCTTGCTCCCTTCTCCGAGTTGAACTTCCTTATGCTTTTATCTTCATTTCTTAATCAGAAATTTGAGAGGGATTTGTGAAAAAGTAGAATAGTTACAATTTTTCTTGATTTCTACCAGAGTTAAAGATGTGAGAATGGCAGTTCCCTTGATTAAGCATGATTCATCAATTCCCATTATACCATAATGCTAGGCAAAGTTTGAGTGATGACCATTCATTCTTCATGTTATGTGGTAGAACATAGTATGGCAAGAGCCATCACTTATAACTCTGTCTAGTATTATGACATAGAGTAGAGATAGAATGGTGGAATGTATTGGGCAGTGCATTCTGAGGTGAGAACTAGCAGTAATGCTTGCCCTGAGGGGTGCTAGCATGCTCTGAAAGCTACTGACCTCTTCCTCCCTCCCCCACACCACACACACATCTTTTTTCAAAGTCAGGTCCTGTAGATCCCTGGGAGTTCCTAAGACCCTTTGAAAGAGTCAAGAAAGTAAAAGTTACTTTCATAATAATATCCAGGCATTGTTTCCTTATTAAAATATTCCTCCATTTTAAAACTTCAAGTCTGTGTGAGGACAAATGATCTTTATGTATTTCAACTAAAATATATAGCAAGAGATTGAATACAGAAGCAGATATGAGGAGCAATCTGTCTTCTATTAAATCAGAATCAAAGAAATCTGCAAAAATGTATAAGACAATGCCATTATTCTCACTAATTTTTTTGTTTTGGAAGATATAATTATTTTTCATAATATGTTATTTGTTAACATTTAATCAATTTGTTATTTCTATTTTTGAATGAATTAACGATTTTTAAAATTATATATTTTGATTTTGAATGTAGCAAATATAGATAGGACTCATCTACCCAAAAGCTCTTTAACCTTTAATCTTCAAAGCCTCAATAATTCTTAAAAATGCAAAGAGACTCAAAAGAATAAGAGTATGATTTTCATCATCAAGGGAGAAATATTTTCTTTTTAAACTCAGTTTATAGGTTTAAAAAGACCTATTTTTTTCTTGACCTATTTTTCCTTAAGTCATGCACTTAATTTTATGGATCTGGCTCTATTTGCCATGGGTATTACCCAGAATATTTTATTAGTATGAGCCTAAAGCTTACTCCAAAAGACTCTATCTTGATAACCCAATCTAAACTACCGGCTATAATGCTCCTGATGAGGTTTTGAATACATGATGAATATATGATGTTTGTGACTGGCTGTTATTCCTTTTACTACCTTTCCTCTCAATATTTCACTTTTTTGATATTGGAGGGTGGGGTAGAAGACAACTCCTTTGCAGTGGGCTTTGTTTAGTTGAGGAGTTGTATGATTATTTTCACTCATGTAGTTAAGACTCCCATAGTCATCAGACAATCAATGGTTATTAAGATATTTTTTTAGCACTCACAATGTACAAGACATCCTGTAATAAGGTGTTGTAGGAGATACAAAGAATACAAAATTATATCAGCTCAAAGTGCTACCCAACTAGAAAGAAAAAGAATATGTGTGTGTGTACACAGAATATTTGAGAGCTTTTAGTGCAGTTACTTAATATGATTTAAATTGTCTTATGTATGTGTGTACGTATGTATTTTTGTATGTATGTATGTATGTATGTATGTATGTATGTATGTATGTATATCCCAAACTATGATATAAATGTAATGGGCTTCTTTGGATACTCCTGGTTCTCCTGGAAATTTCCTTAAGGGGACATTTGAGCATGCTCATTTTGCCTAATATGGAGCTATTGCATCCCCTGGCACCTGTGTGGAGGGAGCCTCCTTTTTATGTCTTCCAGCATCTTTAAAGTTGAAGAGGCTGAGCTGTTCATTCTTTTTCTGCTGCTCTCTTATTGAGTGAGTCTAGAGAGTGAATATCCTAGTTCACCTACAGTGAAAACACCATGAACTGAACTGATCAGAGGGACAGGACTTTCCTTCCCCCACTCCCTCTCTGTTGCCCTAGCAACAGAGAAATGGGCCTAGAGGTGTTTGTTTCACTTTTGTGTTGTTTGTCTTCCTCAGGTGCAGGTGTTGAATGTGATCCTCCTAGGGCACAATACTTTGAGCCAGGTCAACCCTGAAGCCAGGGTTGTATGTGAAGTGGTGTAGCCACCTGGCATGGAATCTCTGAGAAGTCAGGGTGCCTGGCACTCAAGTCAGAGGGGATTTGAACTTGGAAATGGGGCTGTGCTCTATGGCAACTGACATTAGTTATCAATGTAATCCCTTTTCCCTCCCTAGAGACTGAAGTTATGCCTCCCATGTTTTAGGGGAATAAGTTTGTATGCTTGTGATTATATCTTCTGAAGTGAACATTTCTCTGTAAAAGCTAATATGACTGGTAATTGTTAAATGGAGCTGGAGTTCAGGGAACTTTTCACACTTGAGGACGCACTATTTGGGAGGGAGGGTTTGAGTCACTGAGGAGAGCCTAGAACTTCCCCCAAATGCTCTCATGAATACTGGATAACTCTGGGGAAGGAGAGAAAATCTAATTTAGTCAAATGAGGGCCAGGATAGTTTGAGTTGCACAAAACATTATGAAACTGGTGCTTATGATCTGCTTAGAAGATGACTGATAAAATTCAGTCAATAGGATCATCTTTGTAACTCTATCTACCTAATAGTACAAGGTCCTACGTAGGCAATTAATAAAGTTTTTTTAATTAATGAATATAATTTAATTCAGCAAATATTTGTTAATAGGCTGCCATGTGCCTGCAACTAAAAGGAACTATAATAAGTACCGAGGAAGATATAAAGGTTAAGAAGATACGATCTCTGACCTCAAGGAGCTTAAGTCTAGTAGGGGAATTAGAGCGTGTACAAAGAGAATTATAATATTTACCTTCATCAAGAATTATTAAATTTACACAAAAAATATAAAGAAAGGACTATATTTGGTGAGTGGAGGGAGAAACCCCTTCCAATCTGTGGAATCAGTGACCGTTTTATTAAGGAGGTAGTATTTGAATTGAACTTCAAAGGTTGAGTAGGACTATAACAAAAGATCTTTACTGAACATAATCAATATAGTCTTCAAAAACTAATGTAACAATGTCACTCACCTGATCAAGAAGCATGTTGGTTCCCTACTGCCTCTAGGCTAAAATGCAAACTCATTCATTTAGAATTTGAAGCACTTCATGATTTGACTCTAGTCCAGATTACCAGGTTTAGTGTACATTTCTTCTCCCTCCATACACTACACTGCAGCCAAATTGGCCTCCTTGACATTCTGCCACTGTGCCTTTGTATAGATTGTCCTTTTGCTAGGAATATTCTCTTTCCTTAACTCTGTGTCTTTCTTGCATGTTGCGATTTACTTCTATCACTCAGATGCCTCCTGTGGGATGTCTTTCCTGTTTTCCCCAGTAGTCAATGTCTTCCTGACCCCAGACCAAATTATTTTGTACCCACATGGTATATACTTGGACATTGTGAAATTAAAAGTAGAGGCATTGTGAGGCATAGTGGATAAAAGGTGATGTTAGATTGAGAAAAACTTGGATTAAAGTTTCATATCTGATGCATTCCGACATTGGGGAAAACATGGTATAGTGTCCCAGATAACACTCTCAGATTCTAAGTTGCAAAGCAGATGTCAGTCTGCAATAGTAGAAGGGGTTTCTTCACTAGGAATCATCTAAATGAATGAAATCACTGATATACTATAAAAATTAGTTTGTATCTACTTATCCATGTATTGTTTACTCTAGTAAGAGAATGAAGTCTCGTTGAGGATAGAGAATATGTCTTTGTTTGTTTTTTAATAAATAGTGCCTTTCAATTTGATAAATGCTGTTGACTGTTGCTGTTTGACCAGAAGTGCAGGGGACACTAAAAACAGCTAAGTAGAAATTAGATTGAGACCAAAAATCCTACAACATATGCCTAAATCAAGCTCAGAATAGATATATGACCTAAATATGGAAGCTCATACAATTTTTCCCCTGAGGAAATTGATTGACTATATTCAGAATTACTCATTTGCTAGGCAATTAATATAGTGAGTAAAATACTCATCAGTTTCAAAATCCCTTGTATTTATGAGGTATCCTAACTCCATATTGACCACATTTTAGAGCAAGAATAAAGCACCTTTTAACTTTTATTTATTTATTTGGTTTTTATTTTATTTTTTAAAAAAGTTATTCATTAGGGTCAAACTGTTTCTGACCTTTTTATTTTTTATTTGATGATTAGACTACAAAAAAATGAACACTGGTGAGGGAAAGTGGGGGGAGACCCCCCCCAAACATCAACTTCATTTTTCCCCAGAGAAAAAGAAAATGTTCAACTCACTTGCTTTTAAATTAAGAATAGAGAACATAAAAGTTTTTAAATAACCATTATAAACACTAAAATTGTATTTTTTAAATTTATATTATCACTGTGGGGGCCACAGAAGGTTGTGAGTGAGGAAGAGAATAGAAACAAGGAAAAAAAAAAGATACAATCATATAGAAAATAAGAAGAGAGCAAGAGATGGCATCATTTACAACTATAAGTAGAGGGAGAAGTCCTCGACAAATAAGATATAAAGATGACAACAAAGGATACTATATGATTTTCATAACATGATTAAAGAGCTCCTTTACTAATAGGATTAATGCTGCTTGGATAAGAAATCAAACAGTCGACTAAGAGAAAATTGAACCAATTGCCTTTATAAGGGTCTGATATCCAAAATATATATGCAGCTAACACAAATAAATAGGATCGAAATATATCCATCAATGGATGAGTAAAGGATGTAAAAAAAAGTTCCTAAAAGAAGAATTGCAAAGCAGAACAATCATATGAAAAATTGCTTCAAATTAATAATTAGTGTAATAAAAATAGAAAGAGGTGAAGTTTTCCATCACTCCCAGCAAAAATGGCAAAAGCGACAAAAGATGAAAACAGATGCTGGAAAGGCTGTGTAAAGACAGGCACACTAATGTACTATTGGTTGAACTGTAACTAGTCTAAGCATTCAGGAAAGTAATTTGTAATTATGCCAAGAACGTGTTGAAAATATCCATACCTTTTCACCTAGGGATACCACCCAAATATATAGATCCCAAGGAGGCCAAAGACACACAAAAATATTCCTAGAAGCACATTTTTGTGGTAATAAAGCAGATGCATGGCTAAACAACTATAGTCCAAGTGCTATTTCCCATGCTTGGAATGTTTTTTTCTCCTCATCTCCACCTTATGGTTTCCTTGGCTTCCTTCAAAAGTCAGCTTAAATTTTACCTTCTTCCAAAAGTCTTTCACGACCTGCTCTATGCCAGTGTTATTGTCTTTTCTCTGATACTACCATAAATTTGCCTTGTATATATATTGTATGGGGATGATGTTTGCCTGTTGTCACTTCCTCATTAGAATATGAGCTCCCTGAGGGCAGAGAATATTTCAGGTTTTGATTTACCAGCATTTAGAATATTGTTGGTATATAATAAGTGATTAATATTACAATAATTGTTGATTTGATTTCATTAATTTAATAGAATATTAATGTGTTAAAAATTATTAATATCAGAGAAACTTGAGAAGACATATGAATAGACCTAGAGTGAAGTGAGAAGAAACAGGAAAATGATATACTCAGCTAAAACAGTATAAATTCAAAGACAAAAAAAAACAAGCAAAACTGGACACTGGACACTTCTAATGACCAACTTGGCCCCAGAGAAGAGATTAAAATGGCAACTTTCCTTCTTCTTTGCATAATTGGGATACTATGAATATGGAAGACTACATATTATGTTGGACTTGGTTAATGTGCTAGATAATCTTGCTGAACTGGTTTGTTTTTCTCTTTTGTTTTTGTGCTTTGTTATAAGGAATAGCTCACTGGTTAGTCATATCTAAAATAAAGATGATATAAAACCAAAAAAAATTATTACTAATTCAAAATAAATATTGTTAAATGTAATTTAAAAAGGAGATAGAATATTATTTGGTGGTGTTGGGGTGCAATGTCACAAGACTATAGATTTTTATTTTGCCTAATGTTTGAAGAATCAAGAGGCAGAAAGGACATCAATGAGAATCTATTCCAATGCTGTTATTTTATAGATGAAAAAAAATGAAGGCTTATGAAGATTAAATGATACGAAATAAAGTCACAAGGCAGATTTGCCCACATGTTATCAAAGGATTTCTTCAATGCAATGTTTAGTTGAACTAACAACTACCCCAAATGAGTTTCTTTAGGGCAAATTACATCCACTAGCAGTTTTTTACATCCATTTGAGGGCTCACTCAGGTTCTACAAAGGTCCTCTAGATACATCAAGTGTGGGCCTCTTGGAATAAATGCTTCCTATATTATATTGCACTTTTATTTTTTATGTGCATTAATTCTTTGTCTTTGATACTTATTTTAAAAACACAACTCTGACCTCATTAATACTGTATCAAAAGAAACAAAGTTCTCCCCATTAATTATGGTGAGGATGCTTTTGCAGTAAAGCCAGCAGAAACAGGTGAAATAGGTGGTCCACTGGGTCTACAAAGACTGCCAAAGAAGTCTGAGTGATGAGTAAGTTTGCAAAACACTGCTCTGGAGGGGGCTAGTTATT
This sequence comes from Pseudochirops corinnae, assembly GCA_028646515.1. Lineage (NCBI taxonomy): Eukaryota > Metazoa > Chordata > Mammalia > Diprotodontia > Pseudocheiridae > Pseudochirops > Pseudochirops corinnae. Next base: position 15,358,727 of record CM053591.1, read on the forward strand.
TTTTCCCCAGACTCTTTTTTGGAAATCATTTTATAAAGCATTACATTCTGTGCTGTTTATGCTTGGAACCATATGCTATAGTACTGGTGGATCAGTTATGCAAATGAGTATGTACCCAGATGTCCAAAGCACCAAAGGAAATGGAGAACAGGCTGTAAAGAAATGCAGTGTGTTGCACACATTCTTGTTTACTTATCAGGCTTCTTCAGAAATGTGCCAGTGAGAGAACTCTCATTGTATGTAGCACAAGGGGAAGGTTGGTATATTCTGTTCCCAGATGAAGAAGCTGAGACCCAGAAAATTAACTTTTTCGAAGTCACACAGATTTTCACCATAGAACCAAAATGTAAACCCAATTTTTTGTATTCCAAATTCAATGTTAGTATGCCATCTCTAAAAAAAAATTAGGAAATCACAGGAGTAGACCCAATCATTAAGGCAGAGGGTATCGAGAAAAATGTGAAGAGGGCTAAGAACGTAAGTTTGGTTAACTCCTGTTTAAGTGGGAGGAAGAGCAGGACATAGAATCAGTATACTTGTATAGTCCCCCATGACTTCTCTTCTGGATTATTGCAATAGCTTTCTTTTTTAAAGTTGTGATGGCTATTTGTTTCCTAGACACAAAACAACTCAAAAGTGTGTACTGATAAGGTCTTAACAAGTAGTGGAGGAGCTTATGATTACTGTTTGGAGACATTTGGAGACATTTATTTGTTTAAAAATAAAATTTTATTTTTCCACCAATTATATGTTAAAACCATTTAAAAACTTTTTTTTAAGTTTTGAGCTTCAAATTCTATCCCTCCACAGACCCCTCCTTGAGACAATAAACAATTTGATACAGTTCATACATATATAATCATAATAATTTCCATATTAGTCATTTTGTACAAGAAGACTTGAACCAAAAAAAAAAAAGAAAAATTGTGTTATGTTTCAGTCTGTATTTAGATAGTATCAGATCTTTCTCTGGAGGCAGATAGCTAGCTTCAACATGTGCCCTTTGGGACTTTTTAGATCACTATATTGCTAAGAATAACCAAGTCATTCAGAGTTTTTCATTGTGCAATATTACTATCACTGAGTACAACCTTCCCCTGATTCTGTTCACTTGACTTTGCATCAGTTAGTGTAAGTCCCTTCTGATTTTTCTGAAATCATCTTTTCTGTCATTTCTAATACCACAATAATATAGGAATTTTCTTAGGGTCTCCCTGCCTTAAGATTCACCCCTTTTTAAGTTATCTTCCACATAGATGCCATAGTGATTTTCCTAAAATTCAGATTTGAGTCTGTCACTTTCTCTTTTTAAAAAAAATTTAATTAATTTATTTACTTTTAGTTTACAACATTCAGTTCCGCAATTTTTTGAGCTCCAAATTTTCTGCGCCTTCTTCTCCTCCCCCTTTTCCTCCTATGGTGGCATGCAATCCAATATAGGTTCTACAAATACCTTCACATTAAACATTAGTCAAGTTGTAAAGAAGGATTATAACCAATGGAATGAACGATGAGAAAGAAGGAACAAAACAAAGAGAGAGAGCAAGTAGTTTGCTTTAATCTGCATTCAGACTGTGTAAATCTTTCTCTGGATGTGGATAGCCTTTCCCATCATGAGTCCTTTGGAGTTTGTCTTATACCCTTGCATTGCTGAGATGAGCCCACTTTATCCAAGTCAGTCATCACAGATATGATGTGTCTGCAATTGTGTACAAATTACTGGTTCTGCTCCCCTCACTCAGCATCAGTTCAAATAAGCCTCTCCAGGTTATTATGGAGTTGGTCTGCTCCTCATTTCTTATAGCACAATAGTATTCCATTACATGCATATACCACAACTTGTTTAACCATTCCCCAATTGATGGACACTTCCTTGATTTCCAATTCTTTGCTACCACAAAAAGAGCTGTTATACATGTATTTTTTAACATACCATCTTTTTCCCACTTGTATGATATCTTTGGGATACAGCCCTAGAAGTGGTATTGCTGGGTCAAAGGGTGTGCACATTTTTATAGCCCTTTGGGCATAGTTTCAATTGTTCTTCAGAATGATTGAATCAGTTCACAACTCCACCAACAATGCATTAGTGTTCTAATTTTCCCACATCCTCTCCAGCATTTATCATTATCCTGTTTTGTCTTCTTAGCCAATCTGACAGGTGAGATGTGGTACCTCAGAGTTGTTTTTGATTTGCATTTCCCTAATCCAATAGTGACTTAGAGCACTTTTTATATGATGATAGATATTTTTAATTTCTTCCTCTGAAAACTGCCTGTTCATATCATTTGATCATTTATCAATTGGAGAATGAGTTGTATTTTTATATATTTGACTCAGTTTTCTGTGTATTTTAGAAATGAGGCCTTCATCAGAGATATTGGTTGTAAAAATCCTTTCCCAGCTTCCTGCTTCCCTCCTAATCTTGTTTACATTGCCTTTGTTTATACAAAACCTTTTCAGTTTAATGTAATCAAAATTATCCATTTTGCAGTTTGTGATACTCTCTCTCTTGTTTAGTCATACATTTTTTCCTCCTCCATAAATCTACCTATCACTTTCTTACTCAACAAATTCCATTGGTTTCACATTACATCTTGGATCTAGTATAATTGCCTCTGATTAGGTTTTAAGTTCTTCACAACCTGGCCTTCACCTGTCTTTCAGACCTATTATACATTACTCTTCTTTTTGTATTCTATGGTCCAATTAAACTGGCTTTTATTCAGCTTTTCTCACATGACATCCTCTATCTCCCATCTCCTCACCTTTGCATGGGTCTCTCCCATGCTTAGAACTCATGCTCACCTCCCTTCTGTCTCCTAGAATCACTCATTTTCTTCAAAACTCTGTTTAAGTGATGCTTCCTAGATGAAGTCTTTTTTGATTACAATCAGCAGCTAGTGCCAGCTCTGCCCCCAAATTACCTTGCATTTATTTGGTAAGCATGTATGAAGATCTTAGTGGTACAGTGGAGGGAGCGCTGAGTTGAACCTGAGTTCAAATCTAGCCTCAGACACTTATTAGCTGTGTGACCCTGAGCAAGTCATTAAACTTCTATTTGCCCCAGTTTCTTCGTCTGTAAAACCAAGATAATAGTGGGATCAACCTCCCAGACTTTCTGAGTATCAATTGAGATAATATTTGGAAAGCTCTTAGCACAATGCCTTGCACATAATAAGTTATATGGAAATATTAGCCATTATTTCCTATTATTTTATATGTTTATTTATACTTATGCTATTTCTGTATGTTTCCTGAGGGTCAGGGACTCTTTTGTTTTTGTCTTTGTATCCTAATCATCAAGCACCGTACCTGAATCATAGAAAGTTCTTAATAAAAGTGGATCGATTTCTGATTATTTGAGAACCATGAAAAAAATTAGAGGAGTAGTGGACATGCATTATAGTTAGAAGAAGAATCATGGAGGGTGGTGAGAATATCAAGAAGGAATGAAGAAAAAAAAGCATTTAGTGCCTCCTATATACTAGGCACCGTTCTGAATGATTTCCAAATATTATCTCATTTGGCCATCATAATAACCGTGGGAGGTGGGTACGACTACTGTTGTCACTTTACAAGTGAGGAAACTGTTAGATCAAGCTTAAGTGATTTGCTTGGGGTCATATTGGAAAGTGAATGTCTGAGGTCAAATTTGAACAAAGATCTTCCAGATTCTAGGGCCAGTATTCTATCCTCTGTGTCAGCTATCTGCCTCTAACAAGAAGGAATTAGTCAGGTTGGCTATGTGGCACAGTGAATAGAGCACTGGCCCTGCAGTCAGGAGGTCCTGTGTTCAAATCCGGACTCAGGCACTTACTAGCCGTGTGACCTTGGGCAAGTCACTTAACCCCAATTTCCCTGCCCTCTCCCCTCCAAAAAGCAAACAACAAAACAAAACAAAAAAGCAAAAAAAAACCCCAAAACAACCAAGAGTTAAAAATAATGAATTGGTGAGCAATATAAAAATCTATAGAGATGCCAAGGAGAAAGAAGACACAGGGGGAAAAACCATTGGATTTGCTACTAACCAGGTCATTTATTATGTTGGAGATCTCAGTTTGAAGAAGAAAGACAGGAAGGAGGGAAAGAAGGAAGGAAGAAACAAAGAAGAGAAAGAAAGATAGAAGGAAGAGAAAGAAAGAAGAAAGAAAGATAGAAGGAAGAGAAAGAAAGAAAGAAGAAAGAAAGATAGAAGGAAGAGAAAGAAAGAAAGAAGAAAGAAAGAAAGAAAGAAAGAAAGAAAGAAAGAAAGAAAGAAAGGAGAAAAAGGAATGAAGGAAGAAAAAGTGGGGACAGAATTTGGATTGTAGGGGATTAAAGAACTATTGTAACTAAATAGAAACATTATTTATAGATATTTTTCCCCTCCAAAGTCTAGCAGGGAAGGGGAGGAAAAAGATTGGATATGAGTCTGAATCAAAGGAAAGTTTTTGTTTGTTTAAAATAGATGAGACCTAAGCATATTGGTCTATTAAGGGGAAGGGACAGGCAATGAAGTAGAGATTAAATGTGGAGTGACTGATTGCTGGAGAAAGGTCCTGAAGGAGATAGAGATGTGATTGAAATCACAAGTGGATGAATTAACCTTGGCAAGGAACCTCTTCTGAGAACGGATAGAAAGAGGGGAGAATAGAGAGGAAGTTATTATCAAATGGCCAGGACCTCAGAAAAACAGGAGAGTAATAATTTATTGTGATGGAGAGAAAACAGAATGAAGTTTGGGCTTGAGGTCACATAATAAGTATCTGCTGGTGGCAGTATTTTAGTCCAAGTCTCATGAGATATTTGAAGGTCAGAAGGACAGAAAGACTGAGAATTTAAAGGTACAGGATTGCTGAAATGTACTCCAGTGCTTACTACATGTCTGGTATATAATAAATATTTAAGAAATGCTTGTTAGTTGTAGTTGATTACACTTGAAATGACTAACAAATGTTCCAGTAGTGTTAAGGAAGGAAAGCAAAGCCAGGACAAGGGTGAGAGACTGAAAGAGGCAGGAGGATTTAAAAGAAAGAATGCTATGTTGTTGGTGAAGAGAGATTTGGGGGAAAGGTTTGTCATGGGAGAAGGTCAAGAATAATTGATTGGAGTCTGTGAGAGCATTTTAGGGTTCAAGATGATGAAGTTCAAGGTGTAACCATCCTAGAAACAACTGAAATAGAGTGAAGAGGAGCCAACAACTTCAAAGAATTAGGAGAAGGTATTAGAAAGATAATCAATATATTTATTCAAGCTCTTGAATATGATGATAATATAAGGAGTGGAGTGGAAGTCAATAAGCCATTATGACATATCAGTTATGTCATATTAAGAACCTTGGGTAAACATATTATGATCGGATGGACTATTTGACTCACAGACTAGACCTCTGATGTTAAATTAGGGTGGCTACATAATCCTTGTCCTTTCCAATGCTATTTTGCCAACTGAATAAAAAAGGAAACTGAAAATTTAGATACAGGGGAATTCTTTTTCTAATAGTCAGGACTCATATACAAAAGATGTGAAGAAGGCCTGTTAAAAGAGGAAACTCTTTGGATTTGCTTCCTCGTGCTATAACATTCCAAGAAGGGATATACCGTAATTGAAAAATGTCATCCTGACAAAGTCAGAATTAGAGAATATGTAACCATTTGCTTTTTGGAAATGGGATGATTTAAGTTTCCGTGGTTTTTGTCAGGCCTAGATAAACTGGGTTAAGATGTAGCATAGCTTCCTATGATTCCTTCTCCAGTTTTTTATTCAGGAAGGGATTAAGTGACTTGCCCAGAGTCTCACAGTTAGTAAATATCTAAGGTCAACTTTGAATGCTGATGTTTCTGACTGCAGACCCAGTGTTCTACCCATTGCGCTACCTAGGTTCCCTGATAACAGCAATAGTTATTTAGCGAAGCTTAGTTACTTAACACCAGAAACTGGAGAAGACCAACCCTAAGAGTTGAAAATTATTAGACAACTAACAGGGTATAGAGTTCAGAACAGGAAGTATATGGGATGATCATCATAATTTAGGAGTCTAAAACCTATCCCAAGGAGAAGAATCTAAGAAAATCCTAAATCTGGGACATTTAGAATCTGGAATGAACCTAATCTTTGTTTTCAACAGTTTGGCAATTGAGGTTGAAACTAGGCAGTGTATCTATCATCCCAGTGTGGGTATAGGTAGGTATCTGAACAACTTCATTGGAGAAGGAATAAGTCTTGAAAAGGAGTGAGCCAAAGGTACAAGTTGACTACAGGTCATGGCTGGGGAGTGTGAGATTATATGAAGATTTACCAAAGGAACAAACCCATAAACCAAGATGCAGCTTAACTGAAAATTACATTGAGATAGGGGATAATTGTTATTAAAGGAAGGTAAGGGTGCGTTCAAATCAGGCTTTATTTATGAAACAAATATTCCCAACTGGGTGTGCCCCATGTGAGCAAAGAGACAAACAAACAGTCTGAGATTCTGGAGCTTTACCCGTCAAGGCTCTCTGTGAGCAACATAAATGTTAAGACTCTATAAGCTTTCATTTGTTTTGAACTATCTCAATATTACTAAAGGTATCTTCCTGTTTATTCTTTGTTGTAACCTCACCTCAAAAAAACCCCAAAAAAACAAACAACTATTTTAAGGGCTTCTCTTCATCAGTGATTTTTTAAAAAATTGCTCTGATTAGGCATAGAAATAAAGAATTTCCTGTGTGGGGTCTTTTAAACACTAAAAGGGATTGCCAAGAAAAATTAGGGCCATCTTCTAGGATTGGGGAGAATGGAGGGATGTGTTTAATAAGTGGTATAGATTTTTTTCTTTGTCTAGGTTTATGAGTACTGCTGCTCAAGGCCAGAAAGATGGCCAAGATGACCTTTTTGTATCTCCCAGTCTATAGTTCTTATTAATCTGTCAACACGTATTTAATCAATTCCCACAGGGTGCACTCCAGTGTATTAGACACATAGAATTGATATTAGAGAAGAGAAATTGTCCCTGCCCTCAGGGAGCTCACAATCTAATAAAGGAGACGTGACAAATGAATACACAATCAGCAAAAACAAATAAATATAAGAGCTGTAGGCATAGCTATAGAGTGAAGAATGAATTGGGTTGACATGTTGGAGATTGGGTAAGGATAGTCTGGGAAAGAAAGAGAAGAAAAGAGATGGGATCTTGGGAGAGATGAACCTTGAGAGCTATGAATTATAGAAAGCATTGGATATGGAGCATTGAGTTAATGGGAAAGATGTTCCATTCACATGTATTAGCTTAGATAAAGACTCAGACAGAAAGAGAATGAGAATTGTGAGAATAATTCCAAGGAAGACTGCTCTAAAGTAGCATCTATGAGAACAAATATTCTCTTCCATACCAAGTAATGATTTGAGAATTTAACTGACTGCTTCTGTATCCAAAAGGACCAGGATGTTGATAATTAGCTGGCAGGGGGGGACAATGACCTTGGCCCATGATATTGGCTCTGTTTTTCCGCATTTTTTTTCCTTCAGCCACTCATCTACATGGGAGAGAAGAGACAACATTAGAAACTGGAGAACACCGAATTCTAAGAGACATCTGAGAATTGTTAGACAATTAACAATTGGTTATAGAGTCCGGTATGGGATGTATTTAGAATTATAAACATCATTCAGGAGCCCAAGCCCTGTCCCAGGAAGAAGAATCTCAAGAAAATCCTAAGCCTGGAGCGTTTAACTAACTAGGATGAACCTGCTCATTGTTCTCAGTAGTTTGACAATTGAGGTTGAGAATATTTTACCAGAGTTGAGATGAAAGAACTCAGTTGCCAGAGTCCTAAAGGCAAGATGGCGAGCATTCTATTGGTCTTAGGGAAGCAGGTTTTTTTCCCCTTTTCTAAAAGAGCTTGAGATAGCCTATAGATTTTATTGCTAAGACAGTACAGAACAATCTAATCTTCCTAGATGCTGGAATATCCAAGGATTTCAGCTGAGCCAGAAGCTGAAGTCAGGGGACTCTGAAGCTACGGAGTATCTCCTAGAGACTAGACTCTGTTCCCTAAAGCCACATCCAGTGGAGACTACATGTCCAACTGAACAGTGCCCAACAAAGACTATAAAACCAACAGGGAGATTAGTAGAGTAGTGGGGGAAAACCAATGTTATCACTAAGAGACCATCACTGGCCCTTTGGTGTCACATGTGTACTTCTCCTCTACATATGTGCAGTAGCCATGTTTTCACTGTGCAAACATCTTTTCATGTGTACTCCTTGTCTATATGTATTCACTAAGTATCTCTCCATCTATATCTATATCTATACTATGTATAAGTATAGATATAGATAACATCTATACATCCTCTATATGCTTATTTTTAGGGAGCTATGTCCAGATTGATGGGGGAAATGTTTTGTGGGGTTGGTTTTTTGTTTTGTTTCTGTTTTTCTTACTGCATTTAATTAAAAGCTTTTGCTTTGAACTAATTATGTCTTTTGGTTGACTATTAAAGGTAAATTACGAATGGGGGCTTATGTACTATAGTTTTAGGGCATACAAGGTACAGAGTATCTTGAACCTGGGATAGTTGCCTCTTGTGAGATCTACCCTGTGGATTGGGAGGTGCTACAACTCTAAGGACTAATATGGGGAAGAGAGATTAGATTTAGTCTGCTTGGTCTCAGAAGGGAGAACTAGGCTATAGGTGAAAACATAAGCTCTCATGTTAGGAGGACCTTCCTGATTATTTATTCTCTCAAAAATTGGTACTGGTTCACTCAGTACTAATGATTTCTCCTTCACTTGAAGTGACCAAGTGGAAACTGAGTAATAATGTTTTTCATGGATATTATAGGAGGATTTTCTACTTAGGAAAGTATTTGACTAAACGATCTCTAAGGACCCTTCTAACTCTGAGATTCTCTGATTCTAAGATGGGGTGGCATTAACTTTGCTATACCCTTGATGTGAAGCACAGTTCAAAAACAAGAAGTGGATTGTACTTAAATTACCTAGTGAAAGCCTTTCAAGCGCATGGCCCTCCCTTCTGCCTCTTTATATGGCCTGATGAGCAGAACTGAATCCTACTTTTATATACCCAATTAACCAGCCATTGGCAGGAGTGGCCTTGATGTTCATTCTTTCCACTGATAAATAATGTTCCATAACTAAACCTATGCAGGCTTTATCACTATCCATTTAGCACTAAATCACCAACTTAATGGAAAAAAGATTTGTGAATGAGTCTGCCTGGTTGTCGGCTCCCGATTGTGGCCCCCTCTCTGCTGCTCACTTGTTCTTGCCACATTTTTGATTGCTCACATTTATAAAAAGGAGTAAGAGCAGGGTGAATGGATGACTACCATCAGCCCCTGGGATGTATCTCAAGTTCTTGTTCTGGATTAACGCAACTCTTTCCTGTCTCCTGAAATATGAAACTACTGCTACCTTTACTTCTTGCGGCTGGGCTTATTTGCATTTTAAAAAAATTACACAAAAAGCTTTCTGAGAAACCCAAACAGACTTAAATTATTAACCAAGCTCAGATACACACATCAGGACTGGTGGAGAACCCTAATATTGAGGTGTCCTATATAGCCAATTAATACATTAATAATTAAAACATTAATAATGAATAATTAATAGACCATTCATTAGACTGCTGTTTTAAAAAGAATATCACTTTTCAGACTATGGTATTCCGCCTATCCTAAATTGTATTGAAGAAAATTTTGTATTTATGTTTTATTTCATGTTTACACATCAAATGCCGCTGGAGTGAAACAAAACTACCTTTGCAAAAGGTCATGCTAATTTGGCATTATTAATTGGCAAGGGGGTGATCGTGATGCATGGATGTGAGCAAGTAAAACCCTCCAACTAGGTTTAGATTACTTTAGATCCATGATGGATTATTTTACAGTCACTCTCATGACTATGTCAAATTATACCTCTAAGTGGAAGCAAATGACTCACCTTATGAGTACTGCCATCTTACCTTAAGAATCACCTCTCTTTGTCCCCCATGGGACAGTTTATGCGTAACAGTAGTGATATATTTAACAGATTGTCTTGAGACAAAGAGGAGGTTTTCCAACGGAGCCAATTCTCTTCAGGATGGCCAGTAGGATGACTGAATGATTGTCAAAACTGAGCGTATCAACCAAATGACTGCCAAAGTCTTTCCATTCCTTTGGGTCATGCTGTGCTGACATAGCCTTTGCCTGAAAGTCATTTTGCTATATGAGATTATATAGAAAGAAAATTTCAGATGGTCATGAGTCTTATTTAGGGCATTGTGGTTTCACAAATGGATTTAGAATGAGAGGAAGGAGAACAGTATACCTCCATTTGGATGAATTGGGATTTCAACTTGCTGCAGTCTGTGACATCTATAAAAAAGCTAGGAGGGCATTTGCTATTAGCACACCAAAGCTTGGAAACATTGTGGAATTTCAAGCTGTATGTCATATAATCCAATCTTCTCTATTAGGTGAGGAGATATTCCATGATTCACTCACCTGAAATCACATTGGCAATGATGGAGGCTGGACTAAAAATCAGGTATCCTAAGTCCCAAGTAAACGTTGGTTCCCCACCTCCACCCCCACCCCCAGTCTGTGCAATGATGCATATTATTTCTGTAGGAGAAATAAAAGGTAAATAGTAAAAAGCTTTATCTCTCATGATGGATGAATTGGAGGCATGACATTTAGTCAGTTCAACAACCATCATTATTTCAGTCTCCTTAGAGGTAGTAAGGGATCAAGCAAGTATATCCCTCTCTTCTGCCTCTTATTTTCCTAGTTTCTCTAACATGCCTATCTTGGTAGAGATGTTCATATAGCCATTATTTGTATTTTAATGTATTTAATAAATTTGAATTTCATAAAATCTTCCATATTATCTCAAAATAAATGTAAAAAGCATTATTCACCACAATTGTCATGGAATTACTAAGTCTGGGTCAGCTCCACGGTGAGCTACTGCAATAATCCGTGGTTGCTAAAACAGGTGGAAAGCTTTTAAAGGAGGCATATCCTGAGGGGCAGCTTCCTGAACTTGGCACACTGCTGCTATTTCAGGCTATTTGTCCTTTGTGGCTGGTCATATAGTGTGTTTTAATCAATGTTGTATACATTTTTAAAAACATGCTATTTTCATATATAAATCTGTGGTGATATACAGACGGGACTTGACTTTTAAAAATGCCAATTAATTAATTACCTCTCAGATGACCTTTAAAAATATCAGGTCAATATATAAGGTTAAGTAATGAAGTCATGAGTCATTTCCCAAGTGACATGTGACAATGTTTCTCCTTCCTTGGGTTATATATTGTATCTATCCCATTTGTTCACAGAGTCCCCTATATCTATCTGACATGTCTTCTCCAAATTTGTAATATCTTGATTTGAGAGCCAGCATGTGGTGGACAGTGTGCTAAACTCATAGCGCAGAAGACCTCATTCCAAGTCTTCCTCAGTTGATAACTAGCTTGTGTGTTTCTCATCTGCAAAATGGAGATAATAATACAAGTTATCTCATACAGTGTTATGAGATTAAAAGAAGATTATACATATATGCATATGTGTACAAATACTAGGAATGTGTTTAGGTTCTCCAAAATATATAATATGATATAATGTAATATAACATAACACAACATAGCATAATGTAACATAACGCAACATAATGTAATGTATTGTAATGTAATGTAATGTAATGCAGTGTAATGTAGTATAATGTAATATAATGTAGTGTAGTGTAATATAATGTAATGTAATGTGATATGATATGATGGGATAGGATAGGACAGGACAGGACATGATGTGAGGTGAGGTGACGTGATGTGACGTGACATGATATAACATGCTATGCTATGCTATGCTATAATATGATATGATATATAATATAATATAATTAATGTAATGTAATGTAATATAATATAACATATAAAACATACATATAATATAATAAATAGAATATAATAATTGGTACAGTGAGTAAAGTGGTGGGCCAGAGCAGGAAGATTCATTTTTCTGAATTCAAATCTATCCTTAGACACTTACTAGCTGTGGAACCTTGCCTCAGTTTCCTTATTTGTAAAAATGAACTGGAGAAGAAAATGACAAACCACTCCAGTATCTTTGCCAAGAAAATTCCAAGTGGGGTCAGGAAAAGTTGGATGCAAGAGAATAATAACAATAACGTCAAGGAGATCAAATCAGTCAATATTTAAAGAAATTTGTTTTGACCAGGTGGTGGGGAACCTGCAGCCTCGAGGCCACAGATGACCTTCTAGGCCCTCAAGTGTGGCCCTTTGACTAAATCCAAACTCAGGAATACATTGGAAAGTCAAATATTGAAGCTGAAGTTTAAATATTTCTGTCACATAATGAGAAGACAGGACTCATTGGAAAAGACTGTTCTTGGGAAAGATTGAAGGCAAAAGGAAAAGGGGATGGCAGAGGATGAGATGGATAGATAGTGTCAGTGAAACAACAATGAACTTAGACAGACTTTGAGAGGAAATGAAGGATAGAAGAGACTGGAGGGCTGTGGTCCATGGGGTCACAAAGAGCCAGACACAACTGAACAGCAACAACAAATGTAATTTCTCATTATCCACATTGAATTATGCTCTAGAATTACTCTGCAGTGGGAACTACCATCATTCCCTCATACCCCCTACAAAGACAAGTCTTTCACTTGAGTTTCCTTGAATGCAGAGATTCCAGGTGCCATGATTTTTATTTCTATCTGGCCAAAGTATCAATGATCTAAACTAGGGAGCATCAAACTCTGAAGACTGGAATGTCAAGACTCAGACCTTTTTTCTTCTCTTGTGCTGAGTGTGGGAGACAGTGAGAATTCTTACTCAAAGAAATAATAGTCTTGGTCCTAGCAGTAAAAAAAAAAAAAATCTTTTCTTCTTTCTCAAGAAAGGGCAGTCTCTACCCGTCTAAGATGATGATCTCAAAGAAATGCATGGGCATTTTCAGCAAAGTAGAATTTATAGACCCTAACCATAATACCTTTCCAACCCTCCCTCTCCTCAGCCCATTGGCTGGGCATGTTGGGGTACAATCTATTTGCAGAAATTCTAACTTTTCCCCAGCAACAAGGAAATAAGAAGGTGGGGGACTTGGGGCCCCTGGTGTTTATAGAACATTCTGTGTCTCAAAAAAACCAAAAAACAAAACCGCATATACAGTTTGAACCGGTTTGAACAGGATGTGCTGAGGGGGCAAGGAATGGTTTGTAACAATCACAAGTTATGTAAGCGTGCAGGCAAACAGCCAAGCTATTCCCTGAGGGGGCTTCACATTAGTCCCACTCATGAGGGATTTGGGAGATGTGACTAGGCTGACAAGTCTCATGGTGTGAGAGGGGAAGGTAGTGAAAATGTGAGGGAGGCGTTGGCAGTGGAGCGGTGACTGGACCACATGCCACTGCTAACCAACATGCGGGTTGTGTACCTTCTTTGGTTGACTTCCAATCTACACTTCAATGACTATGAAAGCAGTGATGTAGAGAGCTAAATACACACCCAGTTCCCATTAGAAGGTCAAGTATACATAATGCCAAAATATCTGGGTAAAAAACTGAAATATTAAGGCAATCATTCACATATTTTTTTCTACAAAAATACCTAGATATTTGGAGTTTCATTATATCATGATTGATTTGAGGAAAATATTTGGTAAATATTAAAGTTAGCAACTATGTACTTATGTAGATTTACCTTCTAAATGCTGTTATCGTTGTCTCACTTTTTTTTTAAACTAGATTTTGGATGCTTGTTATTAGGCAGACACAGGAATAAAGTTCCATTAAATTTTTAGTGGGAAATCGTTTCAGCCTCCACACTCCTTTTCAGGCTTATAAAGATGCCTGTGTGGGGTACGGATAGAATGATGATCTTTGAATTAGTAAAAGCTGAGGTCATGCCTCACATCTGACACACTGAGCGTGTGATCCAGAGCAATTCACCATGCCTCTCAGTGCTTGAGCCAACTCTCTGAGACTTTAAGTTTTAGAGAAGGTGCCAAGTAGCCTTGGTAGACGGAATTTCGTCACCCAGGAGCTTCCTAAACCAATGAAATCACAAGACCCGTCACTATCCCTAAGGGTGATATGGAGAAAATGCTTTGTAAACCTTAAAGTTTGCATTTTTATAACGTATTATGCATGTGTATTTATCACATATACATATGAACAATAGTATTGATATCAGTCATACTGAAGCCACTGGGTTAGTGGGGAATCACTTTCAGGTGCCACATATTTTCCCCAGGATTATAAACACTAACATTCTTGTCACTGTTTTTCTCCATTGCTCTCTCTCTCCTCATATTGTTCTTTTTCAAGTCCATTCCACATGCACTAAGTGACTAAAGCTGAATTCATTCTATACAGTGCAAATGCAAAAGAACAATTACAGTATCTAGTGAAAGAGGAAAGCAGTGACATCAAAGTTACTTAAGCCTGCGGATTATTTCCAGTATAGATTGTCATGGTTTTTTAATTCTGTGTGATCCTACGGTTTGAATCAACCAAGTTGGAAACTTTCTGACCTATTAATTTCCCCCTCCTCTATCCTTTACCTACTATATCCTTCCCTACTGCCTACAAATATATCCAAGTTTTTACCACTCTTAGACAAAACCTCACCAAACCCTGCATTGCCTCAAGTTGTTATCCCAAATGTCTTCTTTTTATAGTCAGATTCCAAGAAGAAGTTATCTACACTTAGTTCCTCCATTTATTTTCCTCTCTCTTGTTTCTCAGTCCCCTGCAATCCTGCTTTTGGCCTTATCACTCAACTGAAACTACTATTTCCAAGGTCATTAATGACTTTTAATTGCCATATCTCATGGAACTTTCTAAATCATCATCTTTATTGACCTATTTGGAGTATTTGATTATGCTCTCCTCCTAGTGGTGGGGAACCTGTGGCCTCAAGGTCATATGCAACCCTCTAAGTCCCCAAGTATAGCCCTTTGACTAAATCCAAACATAATAGAACAAATCCCCTTAATAAAAGGACTTGTCCTATAAAACTTGAACTCAAAGGGCCACACTTGAGAACTTAAGGGGATTTGCTCTATGAAGTTTGGATTCAGTCAAAGAGCCACCCTTGAGGACCTAAAGAGCCACATGTGACCTCGAGGTCACAGGTTCCCCACCCCTCTCCTAGGTAATTTCTCCTCTCTGTGTTTTCATAGATCTACTCTCTCCTGTAGCTTCCCTTACTTGTCTGACTGCTTCTCTGTGTCTTTTACTGGTTCATTATCCAAACCATGTCCCCTTAATAGCACATGTTCTCCAATCTCTGTCCAAGGCCATCTTTTCTTCTTTCTCTACATTCTCTCACTTGGTGACTTTATTAGCCAATTTCCATGGACTTAGCTATCAACTATGCAAATGATTTCCCATTGCCAACTAGACATTTCAAACTAGATGTCCCAGGAAAATTTTAAACTTCACATGTTAGAATTCATTCACAAAACATAAGTCATTAACTCTCCCAGACTCATTTCTTTTATGAACTTTTCCCTCATTCTATTGAGGGAACCACCATTCATCTACTTACCCAGGTCTGTAACTTCAACATTTTACCTGACCCCTAACTTTCTTTTACCTCAAATTTCCAACCAGTTGCTTTCTCTTCCTCTACAACATATGCTGTATTTATCCACTTCTCTTCAAAAAATTGTTTAATTTTTAATTTATGCTCCTCTTTCTATTCACACAGTTGCCACCTTAGTTCAGGTTCTTGTCACCTTTCATCTGGACTAGGAGTGAGGAACCTGCAGTCTCAAAGCCACATGTAGCCCTCATGATCCTTATGACTTTGACTGAAGTCTTTGACTGAATCCAAACTTTGTTCTGTGAAGTAGTAGCATCTAATTGGTCTATTTCTGCATCAAGTTTCTCCCCTCCATTGTAATGCCACATACAAGCAGCTTTCCAGAAGAATGCTACTGTGAATAGCTTTTAAGGTTCTTATTACACAGTATAGTGAACATAAATCAGAGCAAAACATTCACAGTAAATCAAGGCACAGCATTCACAACGTTACAACTTATGACAGAAAATCAAAGGATAGCATTCACAACAACTTATCACAGAAAATGGCCACATAGTTTTCACATCAGTGGTCACAAAGTTTTGAACAAAGAACAATAATTTAGTAACTCATGCATTCAATCATCTCAATCATTCAATCATCCTTAAGGAAGTTTGCCTCCTTAAGGGACACAAAGTACAATAGTCAAAGTTTTTTACTCATGGGGCACACTAAGTTATAAATCAGTCACTTATTCAGTCATCAATCACTAAATACAATCATTTAGTCAGACAATCATTCAATCAACTCAATCATTCAATCATCCTTCATCATTCATTATTCAATCATCAGAAAATACACAGATCCTCCACCCCTAGGTCACTAGTAAATTACAATTTCCTAGTACACAGTATCCAAGTAAAGTTTTCTTTCAGCTTGACTTGGGGTGGTCTCTCAGATTCCCTGGATCCCCTTCCATGGTCTCAGATCCTACCTGGATTCACCAAACAGTCATCTGGGTTCAAAGACAGAGAGCTCCCAGCTCCTTGTCCAGTTCTCCATGTAGTTCCTGCTCCACATTGGAGCTCACAGTGTCCAGTCCATCTCAAATCCTTCACAGTCTCTGTTTCTGGGAAGACAAGGCTTAACAAAGTCACCAACAGGTTCATAAAAGTACCAGCATCATAGCCGTGCTTCCTTAGTCTTTGGCAGCTCCAGCTGGCCCTCAGATATCCTCAGCAGCTCCAGCTGGTCCTCAGCTCTGATTGGCCCTCATAAATCCTGGCCCCTGGACTCATCAGAAGTTTCAGCTAGTCCCCAGAATCAAAATCACTTCATCCAGGTTCTCAAAATAAAAATCATTCTCTTCAGCCTGGGGGAGGGAGAGGGGCGTTTTCCTCTTCAGCTTCCCTGGGGACAGCAGCTTCTGCCTCCATGAAGCTTGCTTCAAGAAGATCTGTCTGACCAAGCAGGGACTTCTCATTGTATACACACAGCATTAGCTTCCTGTTTCAGCCAACCCCTTACTGTTATGTCAGCAACAGGGATTCACACCTTCTGTTTTTTTAACAGAGGCTTGATCAATTACTAAGTGCTAAGTACCTGTTACCTCTGCCAGTACAAAGAGATCTTCAAATTCAAATTACACATTGCCATTACATCCATTATGCATTCCCCACACAGTTACCAAAGTGATTTTTGCAAAACTCAAATCTCACAATGTAGTTTCTTTCCTCAATGTACTTTAATGGTTCCCCATTGCCCCTAGAATCTAATATAAACCCTTCTGGTTGTTTTTGAAAGCCCTTTACAATCTGGCCCCAACCTACTGTTATAGCTGTCTTACATGTTATTTCCCTTCCTACACTCTACAGTCCAGTCACTCTACCCTTCTTGCTTTGTTACCATGTAGCACATAGTAGGTGTTTAAAATATGGTTATCAGTTGATTGAGTGTTCTTTATATGCAATGCAGCTGAACTCAATATCTATATCTTTACACTGATTTTGCCTTATGCCTGGAATGGACTTCTTTACTGCAACCTGTTAGAATCCTTTATTTCTTTAAAGCAGGTCAAATCCCAACTTGACTTTCCATAATTTTCCAGCTTGTTAATGCCTTCTACCTCCAAAAATAGTACTTTGCATATATTTCATATATGTTTATATGTGCATGCATTGCCACCCCTTGAAAAATATAAATTCTTTTAGATGAGGGACTATTTCATTTTTGTCTTTGCATTCCTGGCATATAAAATAGTAACTGACTCATAGTGGGTACTTAATAAATTCCTGTTGATTGATCATTGTTATTCTGGGCCATTGCCAGTCATCTTGACTTACATTTTACCACTAGACTCTGATGACTCTGGAGGAGAAATTGAGGTTGTTGACTTTGCATAGCTCTGCCTCACTTAAATCCAATTCACTTGCAATTCAAGACATCACCATCCTGATATCATTGGTCCTCTTCAAGAACAGAGAACAAACAAAGATCTTTGTTATATGCCCATATCTGAAAACTTTGTCTAGAATGTCAAGAAAGAGCCCTTATAGTTAAGATACCTAAAAAACATTCAGATGGACAGAAGATACAGATGATATGTGTGTTCAATTCATGTCCTACCACTATGAATCCCACTTATTTGGTTTTGATCCAGCATATATTTAGGAGAGACCAGCCTTAGTCCAGATGCAAATGACTCAAGGTGGTTAGGGGAAATAGTGTTTTCCACCAATAAATAGATAAAAAGGGGGCAAGTAGATGACTCAAGTCAAGTAGATGAGTGAAATCCAGACTCAGACACTTACTAGCTGTGTGACCTTGGGAAAATCACTTAACCTCTCTTTGCCTACAAGACAGTGATGGTTCAGTGGGTAGAGCACTAGGTCAAGAGTCAGAAAGACCTGAGTTCAAATACAGTCTCACATTTACTAGTTGTGTGGCCCTGGCCTAGTCATTTAACCTTCATTTGCCTTCATCTATTGGAGAAGGAAATGGCAAATCACTGTAGTTTCTTTGCCAAGAAAATCCCATGGACATATGGTCTGCAAAGTCATAAAGAGTCAGGCATGACTGAATGACTGAACATCAAGATAAATAAAAGCTGACTTTTTTTTAACAGGAATTGTTTTAAAGTAGGGAAATATCCAGCCTTCTGCTTTCATACCAATTACATGACAGAAGAAAGGCATATTTGCTTGGCACAGCATTTTTTGGTGCTATGTGGTCTCACTGTATGAATCAACCAAATGTATTTCATCCCTGCTGCTGGTCTAGACTCTTCTTTCCCTCTTCATGGGTTTGAGTAGGAACCAGGCCTAAACAGTCTCATCACCTTGGCATATGAACATGATGCTAATAACCTTTAGTGACTACTATTGAATTATTTATGGTAGCTTTGTGGCTTTGTCTTCCACTTATTACCTTTATCCTAGCATTGAAGAACCATATCATAAAATAGTTGGGCTCAGTCTTTGATCATAAAACACAATGAAACTTATTAATAAAAGTACATGGAGTTACCAAAATTGAGTGAGAGGATGTAATGCCATGCACTAGCAGCTTTCCAGAACAATTTCTACTGTGAACAGCTTTTGAGGTTCTGTTTACACAGTATAGTGAACACTCTATTTATTCTATAACAAATCAGAGCAAAACATTCATAGAAAACCAAGGTACAGCATTCACAATATTACAACTTATCACAGAAAATCACAGTGTAGTATTCACAGCAGCTTATCATTAAAATGGCCACATAGTTTCCACCATAGTGGCTACAAAATTTTGAACAAAGAACAATCATCTGGTATCCCTAAGGAGGTTTGCCTCCTTACTCAGTCATTCAGTCATCTCAGAGTACAATAGTCAGTCTTCCACTCATGGGGCACACTAAGTTAACTCAATCAGCACTTATTCAGCAAACAGTTACTAAGTATCATCAATCACTAAGTACAATCATTAGAAAATACACAAACCCTCCACCCCTAGGTCACTAGTAAACTACAATTTCATCACAGCCTTCAATGCCCAAGGAGAGGTCTTTTCTTCATCTTGACCCTAGGCAAGTTCTCAGCAATCTCTGTTCCTGGGGAGACAAAGCTTAAAAAATCTACAACATACATTGCCAGTGTATCAATTCACTCTTCATCAATTCACTATAGTATCTTTGCCAAGAAAATCTCATGGATTTTCATCAATTCACTCTCTGCCTGCAGAAAAGTCTCAGGACCCCTGAAAGCATCAGCAAGATCCTCTTCCAAGATTTCTGTAAACATATAACAAGAAAATCCTTCTTCAGGGTTTCTGAGCCAAAAGCAAGGTTTCAGGACCTCTGCAACAATAGCACTGTCCTTCACCAGCAGACAGTCTGACAAAACAACATCAAAACAG
>CM053591.1:15378749-15393825 GCA_028646515.1 Pseudochirops corinnae
AATCAAAATCATTTTCTCCAGCCTGGGGTGGGGGTGGGGGGGGGTCCCCTCTTCAGCCTTCCTGGTGACAGCAACGTCAGCCTCCATAACTCTTGTCTGAAAAAAATTCTGGCTCAGTTCTCAGTCCAGCAGTTGCAGCCCAGCCTCCAGATGCTACTGAGAGAAGCTCTCTCTCTCTCTCCCCAGCAGAACAGATTCTGCCACCAGGTTCTTGTCAGAAGAAATTCTGACTGTGCCTCTCTGGGGCTTCTCTTATATACACACAGCATTAACTTCCTGTTTATGTCAGCAACAGGAGACAGAAGTTCATACCTTCTGTTTCTTTCACAGAGGCTTGATTAGTTACTAAGGGCTAAGTACCTGCTTACTTGCCAGAACAAAAGGAGGTCTTCAAATTCAAATTGTTGTACTCAAACTCAAATCCCAGGTCACTGCACACCACCTGATTTGTGGCCCACCATTAAGCCTCTTTTATATTTCTATCCTACATTTTGTCATAGCTTGAAAACTGCTTAAGGCATGTCTGGGCATATTGCTCAAGGCATAGTTCCCTGACCCCTCCTTCCCCAATCAGCATTTTATATATTCTCCTTGAATCATTAAAATGTATAAGGTTCATTATGGTGCAAGGATCTTATCTAGGTACTACCTTGTCCTGTCTTGCTGACCAAGCAGCACCCCACCCTCTTTGCCCAGAACATGACCCTAGCCTGTTCTGGGGAATTCCCGTCCCCTTTATCCCATGACCCTTCACTCTGTTCTGGAAAATGCTGACTATGGCCCTTCACCCTGTGCCCTCCACCCTGTTCTAGGAGGGACCCCCATGTCACAGGAAGGTTGCACCCTTGTACTCTTGTGCCATATTCCCAAATTAGCTCTGAGCTATAGATCTAACCAATCACTGTTCTTTGCTTCTGTACATCATGGCTTCTGCTAGCTCCCCTCCCTGATTGTGGTTTTTGTGGTTTTAGCCTTTATAATCAAGTCTGTACTCCCAAAAGATTATTACTCATTTGAGAGAATACACTTGGGTAGTTGTGCACTCAATTAATAAACCACACCTAAATTTACCTTGAATTACCTTGAACCAGGTCTTGGCTCGCTCTTATTTTCTGCACAACAAAATTAATTACCATTACAGAGGACCAGGGTTCAAAATGTGCCTCTGACACTTAATACTTATATAACCTGGGCAAGTCACTTTAATTTCTCTAGACACCAATTTTCTCATCTGAAAAATAAAGAGTCTAAAGTAAATGGCCCAAGGCCCCTTCCAGCTTCAGAATTCTATTTGATGATATTCCATAGTCATGCTTACTGAATTGGTCAAGCAGTCACTGAAAGGAATAATAGAGAGAAAATACATGTTGTCTTTGATTATTCCCTACCTGAGAACCCTGCATTTCCTACTTTTACCACTACCATCATGATTTACATAGGCCAATTTCTGTCCCCTGGTCTTCTATGGGACATGGACCAACCCAAGCCAAAGTTATTTCTCCTCTGGTTTCCAACGGTAGTGATTGAATATTTGAATCTTTTAATCAATATATGAATAAATGAATAAAAAGTATTCATAGTTTGGAGTCTGCAGAACCTTGCTGATATCTTCCAGTTATAATTATACACTGTAAGCTGTCCAGGAACTCGAAGTCCAATGACAGCTGTTCTTTGGTGGGCCCATTTAGGACCTGCGGGCTCTCAGGATCTCAGTGCTCCCTTGACTGATGTCATGTAAGAATCTTGTTCTCAGCTCATATTTCATCATGATAAAAGACAGTAAGTTCATTTTTAGCACTCTCTTTCTATGTGTTTCTTTTGTTTTTGTTTTAAAATTTATATTTATTTCTTCCTGGGCTTTCTGAACATCTATCAGGAATCTATTAGGCACAATAATTTGCAGCTTATCTTCTTCAGTGGTCGCTGTACCATTCCCATGTAGAGAGTCTTCAAGGGATTCAGGTATTTTGGACATTCCCTTTTAGATTCAAGAAACATTTTTAAAATGTTATAAATATCTAATTAAAAGTGCTTAAGGTCTTACCACGTGAGCCTTCTGCCTTCAAGATCCAATTAAATTCAAATAATAATTGCTCACATTCAAACAGGACCTTAAGAGTAACAAAGCGCTTTTGTCACAACAAAACATCAAGTATAAGCATTGCCCCCATTCTACTGGTGAGGAAACTGAGGCAGAGAGGAGTTAATTTACTTGGCAAGTGTAACATCACTGGTAAGAGTCAGAAACAGGATTTCAACATCGGGCTCCTTACTCTGGGCTCACTCCACTATCATATGTTGCCTAATATTATGTTAAATTAAATCACTTTACAAAATATATTTATTCCAAATTCACAAACTGGTTGGATAGTAGTTATATCCCTAAATTCAGAAATATGACAATTCAGCAGCTTAGAAGTAAAGACTCTTGCTAAAGACTCTTGTCTATAGTCATAATCTATGATCAGGAGAAAAACAAATAGTTTTGTTTTGATTTGGTTTTGGTCACTCATCCAGTCATAGAGATGATGAGAATGAATCTTATTCAAATTTCATAAGATTAGAGATTGGATTTGCTAAAACTTGTGAGCAAACTCCTCCCAGCTTCATTGCTGCTGGCTGACCTCTTGTGCAACTTGACTTAAATATCCTGATCATAACTTGATCTTTTATTTCCTTCAGCTTGCTGATCCATTCTTAGTAAACTATCACTTGCCATATTTTCACAATTCATCAACATAGGAGTATACCAGGTCTTGATTATTCAACCCAACAGTTATTATATCTTTGTCTCAGAGACAACTGCTAATGAGTCATGTTCTGAGTGAGATCCTGGCTCTAAGATGTTCCCACATTAGCTAATTTAGAGGAAACTGCCCTCAGGTTGTTCTTCTGCCTTTCCTTATTGTTCTTTACACATTTGTTCAATAACCATTTTCTAGTACCATTTGGAAGTTCTGTTAGTTCATTGTCTCCAGGATTTTGAATATCAGGGAATTTTGTACCTCTGATTAATTCCTAAGGTATTCATTGCCTGTCTTTGTGTAAATTTTCCAGATAAAGTGAGAATGCTGACTAGGATCAATAGGTTTGGGGAGGGCCTTCAGAAATAAAATTCCTCTTTTGTCGACAACCTGGCAGTTGTTGTAGCAATGTTGTTCTGAGTGGGGCCTGCCTCAATCCATTCTGAAAAGGGATCGATGGGAACTGTGAAATATTGATTTTTCTGTTATGCCTATGGGCTACTGCCCTATAAAGTCAGTTTGTAATTTTGTTTGTGGCCCTAATTTTTTACAGCAGTGTTGAAGGGTCCCTCTGCTCTCCTGTATATCTAGATACCTGTGCACAGATGAAGAGATGTTATTACCAGAGTTCTGCACATTGAGGCTTAATAAATAGCTTTTAAATTGAACTAATTTTTTTTTTACCAGTGCCCACTGAGAATAATTTTCTTCATCATAGCCTCTTCATCTCAGTGCTATTCAGTAGAGGACCAAGTTAAGATTTAGTATGGGAAATCTTGTTTCTTTTTCTCAGCAATTCATCTGATTTTTGGATTGATTCTATACATGGCCTCTTTTCCTTGCCTTCTCACCCTTGCATATCTTCCCACTCCACCAAAGAGATATAAAATTGCTAATGCCATTTACAATTCCAGACAAAAATCAACATGGCATCCCTATATAAATAGGGATGATGCTGTGTTAAGTATGAAGTGAATGGACCACAAACCAGTCAATTTGCTCTTTTTAATTTTCTTAATCAAAGTGGATCAGTATTCTGTTGCTTAATCTAAATCCATAATGGCCATTTGAGCAAAGGTAAAACATGCTACTCATCACAGAGATGTGATAGATTTAGGGTATCAAATGAAATATACCCATTGTTGCCTTATAGCCATTGAGGAAGGTTGTTTTGCTCAACTATGCCTACTTGTAACAATAAATTTAATTTTTTATCTTTTCTTTTCTCTTTTTGTTTGATAATAAGGTGGAAAGTAGGAGGGAGAGAAAATAGATAATAGAGAAAAGAGAAAATAGAGGGGAGAGGTATACAGATGTGAAATGTAGAGTACACTTTCAGATGAAGTCATTATTATTCCTTTTACTTTTATTTTGGTATAAACAACCTGTGAGAAGTGGGAGTAATCTATAAAGGTTTGTAATTTAAAACCAAAATAGCAATAATAATAATAGCAATAAGTAATAATAATAATAGCTAACATTTATATAAGACCTACTATGTTACAAGGACCATTCTAAATGCTTTATACATATTAACACATTTGATCCTCACATCAACCCTGGGAGGTAGGTGGCTTTGTTATCCCCATTTCATAGCTGAGGATACTAAAGTAAATAGAAGTTAGTGTTTTGTTCAGGTTCACAGAACTAGGAACATTGAATTCAGATCTTCCTTACTCCAGGCCAGAGCTCTATCCATTGTACTACCTAGCTGCCAACATCTATAACACATAAAAAATGGTCTGGTGCATTTCAACTTGAATCCAGCTTACTTTCCTCAAATAAAAGTACACAGAATCTCCCTTTAGTAAACCAAAGGACAATAATTATGTGTTGCCATGAACACAGAGGGGAAACAAATGATCCCTTCTCTCACTTGTTCAGTTTCCCTTTTCACCAACTCAGTGCACAGGCAGAAAACCTTTCCATGTTCCTTCAACTCTTGCTTAGGCACAAAGAAAGCCAATGAATGTGACTGGAGAATCCATTTACTATGGCCTTTTTAGTTCTTTCCTGATGTGTCTTGGTTCACACATACCCGAACCTGGCAGGAGGTAGGACAAGAATTTCATCTTTAATCCATTTCTTTGAGGCCTTTGGTCCTCTACCTAACCCACCTTCAAACAGGGGAGTCTGAAAGGGTGTTTTAAAATAGAGAAATATTATTTCTCAGTATTTTTAGGGAAATTTATAAAAGGGGAGCTTAATATGCTTTCACAAAGGTTAAAAATGTCTCTCTATCTAGAGCTCCTCAATAAAGCTCTATCCAGGCACTATTCATAGGTCTATGACACATTGAAATTACATGGGGAAGGGTGGATGATCATGTGTGGGGCAATCAGGCTAACGCACTCTTCCCTGAAGAAGTAGGGGGAAGACACTACTTGTTCAGGGATCATTATTTTAGAGATGAAGAAAAGTTTGAATGGAGTTTTTGATTAAGAGTAATTCAATAAAGAGTAACATGCTGAAATATTAGAAGGTATTCAGCATAGACTGGAGAGTTTAGGGATATAGCATGAGTGTAATGTGATATGGTAATGTAAAGTTATATAATATTATGTCATAACATAATATGTTATGTCATAACGTGAACCCAAACAGCATTAACCCCTAAAAGAGACATTCTAAGATATTCTGGAACAATCTGGAATTTAAGTAGGGTTAGGAGCACAGGTAGATAGGATAAAAGACAGTTCTCCCAATTAGGAAGTTCATATATTTCTTGTCTTCATTAGGAAAGTGTCTCTTGGTCCTTCTGTACTGATGAAAAGAATAGAAAACCTAATTCTTTCTATCCTTTGGGTCCAAGTTATTCTGCATCCCCAGGACTATGCTTTCAATTTAAGGTTGCTTTTTCTTGAAGGTAACAATTAGTTTATCTAGTCATAGACAACCATCTAAAAAAAAAAGAATTGATGGTGGGAATTGTCCACCATTTCTTGAAAGAAGCAGTGCACAAGAATACCAAAAGATGAGAACAGCTTCTTTGGGTGGAAAATGATGAGAGATGATGGAAACCAGCAGCCTCTGCACCTGGAATCTCATATCAGAGGGGAAAATTCTTAAGAGTTTTGCCTCTTGTTGACTTTTGCTGCCTCCAGTGAGGGGGAAATAGAGATGGATAAATCTTTCAGTCTTCTTTGCTGGGCTGATCGGAGGAAGAGGTGGTGCTTTACTAAGAGCTGGTCAGAGAAAACATAATCCTCTGTTATTTGAAGAACTATCGGGGGCGGGGTGTGTGTGGTGGTACTGCATTGCCCTCTCACTGTCTAATGCTTGAGAGAGGGAAAATCCTTCATAGACTATAGAGAATAGAACTGATTATCTTGATGGGTTCTAGACATAAGGGAAATACTACTTCATTGAAAAATGTTGCTGTTATTCTAAAAGAGATTAACATTGCCTCAGTGGTCCTAGACTATCAGCGTATAGGCTTTGTTTAGCAAGAGAACAAAGAACCTTAGAAGAGGATCAGGTGATGTGTAATGCAAATTATTCCCTGAAACAGACTATACATCAAGACCTAGAGTCCAGGGTCATGTACTGTTCCAGGCACATGGGTTTACCCACTCATGAGCCTCATTATTAGGTTTCTATAGATTTGTGCCCATTCTTCCCCATGGACATTGTGTAAACACTGATGGTAAGAGTGCAATTAAGGAGTATGGGTGGAGGGTTATATTTTATTATTCCTACTTTTCTATCTGTTCAGAAAATGTTATTATAAGTGTTATTGATTTCCAGTCTCATTAATGAATATTTTATGCTTTACAATTAGTGGTATCATTGTGACCATCTTATTTAAATCAGAAGCACACCAGTGGGAGTTCAGGAGATAAACTGGTGAGTAATAGGGATGTATTGGACACCATGACACAGGCTACCCTGCCTACATTGAGTCAATTCTATGCCCATGCTACAGAGAGAAGAAAGAAGGTCCAGAACAGGGTTTTGAGGAATGCCCACGGTTAGGGAGTTTGAGTTGGGTGTTATACCAGTAATGAGAATTAGAATGAGTATTAGGGCAGATAGGGGGAGAACCAGAAGAACATGGTTATGCAAACCCAGACAAGAGAGAGTATCTAGAAGGAAGAAAAAGTAGTTAATAGTCAAATGCAGCAAAGAGGTTAAAAAGGATAAGGTCTGAGAAAAGACCATCAGATTTGTCAATTACAAGATTATTAGTAACTTTGGATGGAGCAGTGTCAGTTAAATGATGAGGTTAGAGTCCAGATTGCAAAGAAAAGCTGAGAATTCATAATAGAAAATAATTTCGGATGGTAATAGCTTCATCTTTGTAAATATTGACTCCCTAATGTTAGGAATGGTGTTAACATCACATTTATGTGGATCTGCATCTATCTCTCCTTCCATGAATTTTCATGGAACTGCATTTATTAAGTTTTTCCCCTAAGTGTAGGGAGATCACAGAAAGGAGGGCAGATTTCTTCAGCACAATGAACTCAGTGTGGAAACTCCTTCAAGCTTTTATGGATCGGTTGCTCATTTCCAAGTTTTATGGAGATGTGTATATCATTTAGAAGATAAGTTATGAACCTAGGATCTCACAGCTAATATTGTTAGGTCTTCTTGACTCTTTATAAGAAGACAGTCCTCTGTACCCACCACAAAATGCTGCCTCTCTTCTGGGTATGCAGTATGTAAAAAAGACTTAGGACTATGGATTTCTGAGTTTAATATGATATAACCATTTAATACTAACAAAATGAGAAGACATTCTTCCCTGTTAAAGTTGTTGGTCTGTTACGACTTTCTTAAAGTTTTTGAATGAGTATTATTCTCAATACAGGCAAGGTCATAATTTGTAAACTGATACAATAGACATAGAAGACTCAGTCTACTACATAGAAAATTAAGATCATTGACCCTTATCAAGATCTATTCTGAACCATGGGAAGTGTAGACTAAAAATGCTGCAGGAAATAGAATAACAGTAATTCCTTTCCTTCCACTATAGCGCAACAAGAATGTTTTTTTCCAAAGTGGATGGCTACATCTGCCAAATTTTACTTTAGTTTAATGGTGGTTTTAGAAGCATCTAACCCGTTAAATACCTGACAAACCATATGTTAAAGACAAGCTGAGACTGCATAGTTATCAGCAAAAAGGGCCTTTGAAGAGCATTTTGTGAGTAGGTAAATGGTTAGGGACCAGCATTTAGGGTCATTTTCATTTTTTCCCATTCCTTTTAAGGATCCATTTGAGAATGCATGTGGTGAAATGGATAAAATGAGCCACCTCTCTCAGAATTAGTAACACCTTCTGTTAACACAGGTTTTAATGCCGAATGTTTTTAAAATCCCAGAGAATACTAACCTGCTCTGGCAGTGTTTAACAGTGCTAAAAATCAAAAGTCTGTGTATGTGTGTATATAAATACTAGAGTGAATGAATGAATAAATAACCCATAGTGTTTCCATGCTCTTCATGTGTGTACCAGAACCTTATTGTAACACAGTTCTGATTTCTGGAGAAAATAAACTTCATTTCAAGGCAACTATCGAATGGAATTTGTTGTTAAGACAGCAGAAAAGACTTCATTCTCAAGTAGTCTTATCCGAAAGTTTTGTCAACATAATTGCATTGACTTTGGAAACAGTTCCAGTTTAACTCTTAATCCTCACTATTAAGAGGTGATTATTATAGCTCTTATAGCTAAATAAATGGAGTTTTAATTAAATTAACTTTCTGGACTGATTTATGGTCAAATAATGTCCAAGGAGAATAAGACAAAAATTCTCTGATTGCCTGTTCATTCATATGGGTAGTTTACATGATTAACCTATTTATCATTTCCCATATTTTGTTGTTGTTCAATCATTTCAGTAGTGTCTGACACTTCTGACCCCATTTAGAGTCTTCTTGGCAAAGATTGTTTGTCATTTCCTTTTCCAGCTCATTTGACAGTTGAGGAACTTGAGGCAAACAGGGTTAAGTGACTTGCCCAGGGTCACACAGGTAGTAAGTGTCTGAGGCTGGATTTGAACTCAGGTTTTCCTGACTCCAGACCTGGCCCTCTATTCACTGTGCCCATTTTTGTTTCCCATATAGGACAATCAATTTTCCATCTCTGTATCTTTGCACAGGTTATCCCTATTCCCGGAACATACTTCATCTTCACTTCATCCTGTCAGTCAGTTAACGAGCATTAACTATGTTCTTATTATGTCATAGATATTGTGCTAAGAAATTACTTTATGTATTTATCATCAGTAATATTTAATTTAATTTAATATAGGCATCTTACCTATAATACAGTAGTGAACATGCCTTATTATCCTGCCTAGTGTCACGTTTTCATTAAGGACCTGATGATGTTAGCTCTTGGAATACACAGACACATGCATTCTCTCTCTCTCTCTCTCTCTCTCTCTCTCTCTCTCTCTCTCTCTTTCTTTCTCAATAGGTAGGTAGATAGATAGATAGATAGATAGATAGATAGATAGATAGATAGATAGATGGGTGGATAAATAGATGGATGGATAGATGGATAAATAGGTGGATAGATTGATGGATGGATAGATAGATGGATAGATGGATAGATGAATAAATGGATGGATGGATGGATGGATAGATAGATAGATAGATAGATAGATAGATAGATAGATAGATAGATGATAGATAGACAGATAGATGGATGGATGAATAGATGGATGGATAGAGGGATGGATAGATAGATGTATAGATAGATGGATGATGGATAGATGAATGGATAGATAGATGGATGAATAGATGGATGGATAGGTAAATAGAGTATATATACACACAGAGTATCTGCTTATATTCTCTATTTTTAAGAAACTTGCATTTACCAAAGAGTTTGATTAGGATATGTCTCTTCCTTTTGGGACATCCAATTGGTATTGGTAATCATGCAAATGGATAGAGCAGTGAGCCTGGAGTTAGAAACACCAGAGTTCAAATCCAGTCTCAGACACTTACCAGCTTTGTGACTCTAGTCAAGTCACTTATTATAATTATTATATGTCACTGTGATGGATTTCATGTAAATGAGATGAACACCTGTGAGAGATTCAGGGGCTAGAATGGTGAGAAATGAGTTAATTTTCCCTTTCACTTTATGGCCCAGAAGGTTGAATTATAGCAGCAGGTCACCAGAGAGAATTACAAGTAGAGTGAGCAAACCAGCCCCAGCCTGGGGAGAAAATGAGACTAAGAAATGTTGGTAGGGAGTTCAATACTCAGGCTACATAGGAAATGTAGGAGGTGGGAGGCAAATCTTCTTCTAGATGCCATACAATCTCATCAGCACTCCTTATCAATTCTGGGAGGCTGTGGAAATTCTTTCTTAGCTTCCATTACCCATCCTATTAAAGAGGAACTCACAGCACTGCTACAGAAGGGGACATGGAGGAGGGCATAAAGACATCATCTAGAAATCATATTCCTCACCTGACCCTGTATGCTTTATTTTCTCCCACATGACAGAAACAAAATGGCAGGTCTAAATTGCTCTTCATAGAATCATTCAAAGGCAAGTTCAAAAGACAGCACCTAATTGGTGAACTCTGGGCCAGATTTAGTCTCCATTTGCAGTGTCTGATGTCTCTAATGGTAATGTTCTCTGACCAGAAGTCCAAGTGTTACACATGTGAGTAGATAGAGAGATGATAGAAAGGTAGATCGATCAATCGATCGATTGATTGATTGATAGCCAGATAGATAGATGATTGATAGAAAGACGTAAATTCCTTGACAAAATGGACTTGCTTCTTTTTTGTATTTACTTCTCCAGCTCCTACCTCAGTGCTCTACAAACACAAGGTATTTTGTAAAACTTCTTGAAATAAGGTATGCCCCAAGACTACCAAAGTATGTATGTTCATGACTGACAGAGTAAAGCTGCTCTGATAATTAATTCAGAACATCAGCAGTGAAACAATAGTGATTCTTAAGAAGAATATGAAATATTTCCTCTCAAAGTGATCATTTTAACAAAGACAGGTGTCTCCACCAGGGAGCATGTAACTAATATTGGAAAAACTAATGACTTAAATAAAGGAAGGAAGAGCCTCACCTTCCCTTGACAGTCAATCAGGATCCAATTCTCTCTGTTTTTTCAGAATGTCGACTCATTTCTGGTATCTGTTCGGTAATACTTCAGCCAGGCTGTGTTACCAGAGAGTCTTTTGGGAATGGATGTCATATGCACATGGCAGATGAGTTTATTATGATTGCTTCTATTATGATGGATATCAAATTAATTTTTAATGGTTCAATAGCTCTTACATTATGTACACTCCAGAGAAATAGTGCTTTTGTCAGCCTTATTAGAATTCATCCCTTCCTTTCTGTTCCCTTAGTTCAGGCCCTTATTGCCTCTATCTGGACTCTTATAATTGACCCCAAACTAGCATTCCTGTCTCCTCCAGTTTCTCCCCACTCTAATCCTTCACACTTCTACTTAATGCATAGGTCCAATATCATTACTCCCTCATGCAACAAATATGCAGTGGTTTTCCAATGTATTTTAAATAAATTATACACATTTAGACTGACTTTCAAAGCTATTCACAATTTGTCTCTTTGAGCCTACCCCTTGAGGCTTATTTCACTCTGTTCTGTCCAAAAGACTGGATTCTCCATTCTCTCTTCATCTTCTTCTGACTCTATTCATTTAATCACACCAGGTACCATGCTGATAACAGCTATCTCCTGGTTCTCCAATCTTACCTTTTTAAATTCTACCCTTCACTTGAGGTCCAAATAGGGTCCCTCCTCATCCAGGAGAGACATTCTTCCACCTGTAAGTTTTCTCTTCTTCCTTAATTTCATGTGAAAGATATTCTAAGGTTAGCAACCCACTCTTCCAATGAGTCTCTTCTCCTAGGGACTTATTATGGATTCATAGTTTTGTAATATGACTCCCCTCACCACCCTCCAAGGGGAAAGTACTCTATATTATTTTGCAAAGTGACTTACTCCTGCTCTGAGTCCTGCTTCCCAAAAGGACTTCTCAGTCAATGAACTGCTTATTAAAGAGCTAATCCTGCTGAAGAACTGACATAGAATTAAAGAAGCATAAGAAGGATTTAGGAGAATCTTTCCAGGTTCCTACTGGGTATACTTTTTATTATTGAATTTTTAAATTTCATTTTATTAATATATCTTATTTAATCTAGCAGACACATTTAAACAAATAATCATGATAGGGATGACTAGGTGGTGCAGTGAATAGAGCACCAGCCCTGGAGTCAGGAGGACCTGAATTCAAATCTGGCTTCAGATACTTAACACATACTATCTGTGTCACCTTGAGCAAGTCACTTAACTCCAATTGCCCTGCCTTCCCCCCTCCAAAAAAAGCAAAAAAAAAAATACCCCAAAACAAATAATCATGACATCATACTTTAACCAAAGTACTAAAAGCAATTAAGAAAAACTACCTAAAACTTTGATTGTAAATTATAATACATACTATGCTGCATATTATAATATGCCACTTTTCGTTGTTATTGTTAAGAGATATTACCATAGATAAGAAAATAGGTGTTCCAATTTAATAATTTTGTACCAATGTCATTTATTTTATTTGACCTAATTTGTTACTATTCAATGTTCCTTTCATCAACATTTAAAGAACAAGGAATGTAACAGTAATGAAATTTGAAGTTCCTTTTGCTTGCTAAGCTGAGAGGTACTTAAAGAAACAGAAGGTATGAACCCCTGTTGCTGACATAACAGGAAAGGATTGGCTGAAACAGGAAGGAGCTAATGCTCTGTGTGTGTGTGTGTGTGTGTGTGTGTGTGTGTGTGTGTGTGTGTGTGTGTGTATAAGAAGAAATCCCTGCTGGGTCAGACAGATCTTCTTGGAGCAAGCTTCATGGAGGCAGAAGCTGTTTCCCCCAGAGAGAATGACTTTGATTTTGGGAACCTGGGTGAAGTGATTTTGATTCTGGGAACCAACTGGAGCTTCTGCTGAAGAGCTGCTGAGTCTGAGGGCCAGCCAGAGCTCCTGGTTGCTGTCGAAGACATCCAAGGGCCAGCTGGAGCTGCTACAGACTGAGGAAGCATGACTGTGATACTGGTCCTTAGCATGAATCTGTTTGTGGCTTTGTTAAGCCTTAACTTCCCAGGAACAGAGACTGTGAAGGGTTTAAGGTGGACTGAACTCTGTGAGCTTCAGCATGGAACAGGAAGTGCTTGGAGAGCTGGACAAGGACCTGGGAGCTGTCTATCTTTGAACCCAGGTGACAGTTCATTACTTTATAACAGTTTTCCCATATTTCTATGAATCATTTTTATTTGCAATTCCTTGAAACTATCATTGTATTCCATTGGAATATATGGAATATGTCAGTTTCTTCAGTCATCTCCAAATCACTGTACAGATTATTTGTTTATAGAGTTTATTCAATTACAGTGTTCCTATGAATATTTTTGTATATTACAATCTTTTCTTGATTTCAGTAACTTCATTTTATACAGACAGTAATCGTATCTCTAGATCAAAAGATAGAAACAATTTAGTGACTTTTATCACAAAATTTTAAGATGTTTTCCAGAATCATTGAACCGTACATATGTGATATATATGTATGTATCTTTTTTGACTGTTTATCTATTGAGGAATAGCTAATAATCTTGTGTTTTTTTGTCACTTTCCTATAGCTTTTGGTATATATATTTTATCAGAGATATTTGATGCAAATCTTTCTTAATCTGTATGTTTTATTCTTAATCCAATTGTATTGCTTTCATTTATACATGATTTAAAAATTTTCACAATTGAAACTATTTTGTCTTTTATGAAATCTTCTATTCTAATGTTTCTTATAATTTCTTTCTCTGTCCATAAATGCAAAATATATAATCAACCATTCTCTTCTGATTTTCCACTGATGGGACTTTTTATACTCATATGATGTGTCTCTTTAGATTCTAGTATGGTTTGTGATATAAAATACTGATCTAAACCCAGTTTCAACTGAACATTCATAAGTCACTTCTCTGGTAATGTATGTTCTTGGGTTTAGAAAATACCAAATTATTCTATATATTTGTTTTAGTTTATGCTTGTGTAATCTATTTCATTGATTTACTTCTTATCCACCACCATATCATTTTGCTGATTACTGATAAGTAATTTAAAATCTGGCAGCATCACATTCACTTCTTTCCTTCTGTTTTTGATGAATTACTTGACTTTTTGTTACATAAAATTTGTTATTATTT
This sequence comes from Pseudochirops corinnae, assembly GCA_028646515.1. Lineage (NCBI taxonomy): Eukaryota > Metazoa > Chordata > Mammalia > Diprotodontia > Pseudocheiridae > Pseudochirops > Pseudochirops corinnae. The sequence continues at coordinate 15,392,713 of CM053591.1, forward strand.
TGTTTAATTTGACTGATATATTATGAAAACTTTAGATTAATTGAAGTATTTTATTTTTCAATTGACATGATCCAGCCATGAATATTGAATCTTTGGTTATTTAGGTTTGTGGTAGTAGTTATATGAAACCTATATGTATCTTTGTAGACTGACTCCCAAATACTTAGTGTACTTTTCTATTCACTTAAAGAGTAATTATTCACTCATTCTCTCTAAGTTTCATTAGTAATATATGGAAATTCCAATGACTTTATGGATTTACTTTACATTTTAATACTTTGTGGAAGAGATTTATCATCTCATTTATTGAGGGAAGAGTGCCTTAGATTTGCCACATTGTCCAGGATTATTTTAAAAATTTATTTATGTGGTACTTTATCATATAATACTGGTGGCCTTGGTTGTGCTTATTTCACTCTCAGTCTCACTGAAAAAGCTTATAATTGCTCTCTTTTACAAATAATGTTAAGTATTGGTTTTAGTTAAATGTTTTTGATCATCTTTAGAAATCATCTGCATATATTTGAACTTTCTTAAACATAAGTGGATAAAGTATCTTTTCCAAAGCCTTATTCAATATATATTGATAGAATCATGTGTTTGTTTGTTTGTTTGTTTATTTGGTTGTTTTTTTGCTACTGATACAGTTAATAACAAATTTGCTTAATATTGGACCATCCTTGCATCCCTGGTATAAATTCAGCTTCATCATAATTAATATCTTCATGTATTATCGGTATTTATTTTGCATCAATATTCAATCATATTTGGTCATTAATTATCTTTCTATGCTTTATCTCTTCTAAGTCTAAATTTGAAGACTGTATTTGTTCATTAGAAAACATTAGAGTATTTCTTTCCCTTTTTTTGGAGAAAAGATTATTTAGTATAAAGAGTGGTATTTTGAATATTTGATGAAATTCATTTCTTATTCAGCATATTCTTGGAATTTTGCCCTTTGAGATTACATTTATAGTTTACTTATTTTTTTCTTTCTGAGATTGAATTATTTAAATTCTAGGTTTCCTTTTTGTTAATGTGCATATTTTATATTTTTGAAAATATTTATTGAAATTCTTGTTTTCAATGAGTATAAAAATTTCTGATACTTTT
>CM053591.1:15394325-15417304 GCA_028646515.1 Pseudochirops corinnae
ATTAAATTAATCTATAATTGCCCCATGAGTGGAAGATTGATTATTGTATTGTGAAATGACTGAATGATTAAGTAAGGAGTGTTTCCCCCTTAGGGAAACCAGATGATTATTCTTTTGTTCTTTGTTCTAAATACTATGGCCACTGTAGTGAAAACTATGTGGCCATTCTAATGTTAAGCTGTTGTGAACATTATATTGTGATTTTCTGTGATAAGATGTAATGCTGTGGATATTATATGGTGATTTGTTGTGAATGTTTGCCTTGATTTGTAATGGAATTAATGGAGTGTTCACTATACTGTGTAAGCAGAACCTTAAAAGCTGTTCACAGTAGCATTCTTTTGGGAATCTGCTTGTGCATGGCACTACAGAATAATAACAACGTTGCTCTCTGAAAGAAAAACACTATCTTTCCTCGGGTTAGTAAAGGATTTGAATATTAAGTTACATGGAAACACACAGGAAGTATAGGGCATGAATTGAACAAATAAAGGGAAAGTCTATATGTTTAGTGAGGTTGTAATAGCTCTATCTGCAAATCAGTGTAGAACTGGGCCTTAATCATTCTTAGCCCCTCTCTATTGCCTGACTATACCCCTTCTTTCAGATCTTCAAAAATGATAATGTTGAATTTTTTCTGGGCAAAATGAAGGGTCAGGTGGTATACTTTTAGGAGAGTAAAAGTCACCTTGGCAAAAGTTTAAACTGTTCTGGCACTTTGGGAATCTGCCTCCTCATTTTGATCTCCAGGCAGAGGATCCTAAACTCTACATAAGATTCTTCCTTCTCTGACTCCCCCAAGGTGTCCTTCATTGGGCTTCCAACCTTATAATCAGCTCACTCACTGGATAAGAGTCACTCATGCCTTTTTATTCTGCTTCCCTGCATAAGAAGATCATCTGCTCTCCAAAATCTTTCCTTGCCTTTTGTATTTCCTGTACTAACCAGGAGTCTTTCTATTACCTGTTTGGTGGTCCTTAGTATTAATGTATTTTACTAAGTACAATATTATCATATTGTATTAAAGAATATACTGTTTGCTCAATGACCATACCAAGAGATAACAACATTGGGAAATTTCCAAGGAAAAAACCTGGGTCTTTATTCCAGGATGAAGTCTGGTATCAATTAAAAACAACTACAACAACAACTACAAAAACTCTGCAGTTTTCCAGCTGAAAGATCTTACTCACTCTGGAGTCTGGAATTCTCCCTTACCCATGAATTGTTTCTGTTAATTTTGTTTTTTGGTTAACTTCTTTATTTTTTTTAAAATTTTTTGCTTTTTGGAGGGCAATTGGGCTTAAGTAACTTGCCTAAAGTCACACAGCTAGTAAGTGTTAAGTATCTGATGCTGGATTTGAACTCAGCTCCTTCTGACTCCAGGGCCATTGCTCTATTCACTGCGCCACCTAGCCGCCTTCCAATTTGGATAACTTTTGTCTTCATTAATATTTGTCCTGATTTTGTCCAAAATATGTTTGATAGCTATTTACAACAGCTATTCTGTACTTTGTACACATTTTTTACTTTTCCATCTAGAAACCTAGTTATCCTGATCCCATAAGTCCTATGATTTTGTCCCTGAGCCTTGAAGGAATTGAAGAGAGCAGGACAGGAAATGGTTAATTGTGGGAATTGAGTGAAATACAGTGACTCCATTTTGTGACTCAAGTCAGAAGCTGAATTTCTGTTCAATTATGGGTCCAGGCCAAATTCTGTCTTATGAGAAAACTTTATTCAATTGTGGGAATTGGGAGAAAACCTTATTGCATTGTTTGAATATAGTCCTCTGTCCCTTAGATACTGGACCACCTTTTTCTACTGCTTAGAGATGCTTTAATGAAGGACCTATGTTATGCTGACCAGAAACCCACTCAGACCCAAAAACTGATGAAAGGAGTTTTCTTACAATTGTATATATCTCAAGCAACTCATATGTCTCATCTAAAAACTAGGCTTGGACTGATTAATTAGTGACTGTTTACATGTTCCTTTGATTGCATACCGACCCTTGTGGGGAGTGGGGACACTTCCTTTTTAATTTCATGGAATTGCACTGTTCACTCTCCCCCTCCCAACTTGGAAAGTCCCTAATTTTCCATCCAATTATTGTTTCCTTTTAATTAATTGGTCATATTTGATTCCTTGCTTTTATGTATTCTGTCTCCCATATTTGGAATCTAGCTGCAGAGGTCTGGTCCCGCTTTGTTAGGCAATTGGCATGCACTCCTTAAGAAATCAATATGCTTGGAAGATTGAACCTTTGTTTCCTCAGTCATTTCATCATTTACCCACCACAGCTTGTCATCCCTCATCAATGATCAATGCAAACTAATCTCTAATGTCAGTGACCCAATTTCCCCTTGTAATAGTCCTTTTGGGGGACTCACAATTACTGAGCAGAGCTGAAATAATAAATGCTATCTATGTCAAAAATAAATTTCTTTGATCCAGTTGTCTGCTCTATTCTTTCTGCCCTGTGTCCTTTCTGTAGGGTTGTGGCTTTCAATAGTCCAGATTCAGAATAGGAAAATAAATGATCACACATGTAATAAATGGTAACAGGCTGTTTCCTTTATCAATAAGGCAATATTCTCCTTCAGAAATCCAAATTAAAGCCAACTGTGCTTCACCTCTTGCCATGGAGTAATTTTGCCACATTATTAAGATTTTAGATCTATGTCCCTCCTCCCTTTAGAGACAAGGAGAAGAAGGAAAACTCACAATTCCCTGAAAGAACCCTCTAAGTCCAATAGCATCAAGTAGTTTTGATTTTCTGGGATGTTTCTCCAGTATGTTATAGCTCAGGGGCTAAGTTCTGAGTGAAGTGGCAGTGATGTTGATTTGATTTATCTTGGATACCCTATCCCTGCACCTCTGGGCATATATACAAATCAATGAAAAGTGAATGTTGATATATCTGATGAAAGAACTTTTGTAGGCAGAGAATACTGGTAAAAATTCTTCCACTGATTCTAATGGATAAAAGATACTAGTGATTCTATTGCATGGCTTGGAAAAGGAGTATAATTATTTTCTTACAATTTACTTTGCTCATTCTTTACAAAGAGAAGGCAGACATGCATGTCCATATGGAGATACACATTGTAGTAATTTGTCTTTTCCCCCCCTCCCTCTTAATAGGATGCCTCTAGGGAAGATTCTAAGATGTTTCTTTAGTTAGGATACTATTCATTTGTACATATCCTTGGAAGTCCTCCAAATCAGCATTCTGAACTGCATAAAGAGGTCCTAGAAGCTAGCAAATTGATGTATATATTTAAATACTTACAAAGACAACATGAAGACATTTCCTTTTTTCTGTTTTATTTTTAAAATATTTTTCCTATTACATGTAGAAATTTTTAACATTTAAAAAAATTTTGGATTCCATATTTTCTCTCTTCCCTCCCTCTCATTGAGAAGACAAGCAATTTGATATAGGTTATATATGGGCAATTATGCAAAAGAAATCACAGACCAAAACAAAAAAAGAAAGAAAAGTATGCTTTGATCTGTATTAAGACTCCATCAGTTCTTTCTTTGGAAGTGAATAGCATTTTTTCATCAAGAATCCATCAAAATTGTCTTAGATCATTGTATTGTTGAAAATAGCTAAATTGTTCATAGTTGATCATTGTACAATTTTGCTGTGACTAAGCACAATGTTCTGCTGGTTCTACTCACTTTACTTTGCATCTGTTCATGCAAATCTTTCCAGGTTCATTTCTTATAGCCTAATTGTATTCCATTATAGTCATATACCACAACTTGTTCAGCTACACTATAATTAAAGGACAGCCCCTCAATTTCTAATTCTTTGCCACTACAAAAAAAAAGCTGCTATAAATATTTTTGTATAAGTAATGATATTTCTAGGTCAGAGGGTATGTACAGTTTTATAGTGTTTGAGACATAGTTCCAAATCGTCCTCTAGAATAGTTGAATCAGTTCACAACTCTAACAACAATCCATTAATGTCCCCATTTTCCCACATCCCCTCTAACATTTATCATTTTCCTTTTCTGTCATACTGCCAATCTGATAAATGTGAAGTGGCACCTCAGAGTTGTTTTAATTTGAATTTCTCTAATCACTAGTGACTTAGAGCTTTTTTTTCCATTTCACTATGGATAACTCAGATTCCTTCTTCTGAAAATTATCTATTTATATCACTTAACCATCTATCAACTGAAGAATGGCTTGTATTCTTATAAATTTGATTCAATTTCTATGTATTTGAGAAATGAGGTCTTTATCAGAGAAACTTGGTATAACTCATCCCCCCTCCTAGTTTTCTACTTTCCTTCTCATCTTGGATGCATTGTTTTTTTTTCACATAAAATCTTTTTAATTTAATGTAATTAAAATTACCCATTTTACTTTCTGTGATATCTTTTTTGCTGTTTTTCCTTTATAATTCCTTGTTGGTGGTGTTTTTAAACCTATTCATGCCCAAGACAAGCCTTTCCATTACCCATCTGCTGCTTCTCAACTTTAATCTTTTGTGCAATAACTTAGACAATAGCCCTGAAAGAAAATTTCCATTAAAAAAATTGCCCCTTTTTCCGAAGAAAAGTTAAGTTCAATAAAAAAATAAACAAAACTTTGCAATTTCCCAAAATCAATCAAACCTCTTTCCTGTTCAATTCTTCACTAAACTTTTATTTTTAGTATCTGTTCAACATGTTGAATGTGAGCTCATAGCAAAACACGACTAACAAAGATCTTTGCAACAATACTGGAATCAAAAATGTCATCACAGAAATATGTCATAGAAAAAATATGGAGTTTATTCTAGATATGTGTACTTATGGGGATAGAATGTATGTTATGCATCTCACTCTTTGTCATGACCTGCACAATACAAAATCCTTTAACTCAAAGTAAAAACTTAGAATTAAGTGTTGGACTTGAAGTCAGCAAGAGCATTTAGACAAGAGCCTTACGCACTTGCTAGATGTATGACCCTGGGAAAGTAATTTAACCTTCCAATACCTCAGTTTCCTCATATGTAAAATGAAAAGACATGGTCAATGACCTCCAAAGTCCCTTCAAATTCTAAATCTATGATTCTATCATCCCATTAAGCATCACAGAATTATAGATAGTATGTTAAGATAGTAGGATGTGTGTATGTATGCATGTATATATATATTTGTGTGTATATCTATGTTGAGATGGGAAAGAAAAGCTTTTTGTCAAATCACATTCTCCCATTCCACATACACATAAGTTCAGTTCTTACTGTTAAATACAAGTTGTTTTGTAATTTGAGGGATCAGGATTTCTTTGCTCAGTATTTGCTTCCTGTTTCCTTAGCAGTACCAATAGGCATATAACCTTAAGTCTCTATTATAGATTTAGGGATAATCATTAATTCCTTGATTCTTTACAAATATAAAATGTAGCTTCTACTGTACACCAGGCCACCTTTTGCTATTTGGCATTTAAAGATATAAAATCCCTATTTCACAAGTGGCAATAAAATGCTACAGGTAAGCTGCTAAAAATCTCTGTGCATGGAACCAACTCTATGAACATGTGAACTGGACTTACGGATCTTACTGCTGAAATATCACATTATTCCAGACTACTTTTTCAACTGTACCCTGGCAGTTTCTCAGAGATGAGAGCTATATGAAAAACTTGAAAATCAACAATTCCAGCTGACTCAATATTATATATTTAAAATTAAATTTGCATGAACTCAAACTATGTATGAAGGTTCACATTAAAATGTTGGTTTTAATTTCTCCATCTTGACATTCTGAAGTCAGAAAATTAAATTAGAATTATTACCTCAGACTTTCCACAGTAAAGAGAGACTATCATAAGATTTTTCTTTTAATTTCCAGTGAAAGATGCTTTTAATTATAATTTCTGATTTCACATTTTAATACTCTAAAAGAGTAAACATGTCATAGCTCAATAAAAAGCCTTTATATAGGATTAGAATGAGGAGAAGAATAGAAGAGGGTGTGCTTCTCCAAATTTTTCTAATAGGTTTTTACATGCTGTTTAAATAAAAAATAACTTGAGAACTTAGTGGCTCTGCTTTGATTTTTTTTCTTATCGCTGGTCTTTAGCAACTTTATCTGATAATAAGAAGATAATAATAAATGAAACTCAAAACAAGTTAGTTGGTCACATGTTAACAGTGTGAAAACAGCAATAAAGGAAAGTAGATGCTGAACCTCACAGCTAAAAGGCAACATGCATAAGTCGAGAAAAGGACATTGGACGGAGAGTCAGGTGATTTGTATTGAAATGCCAGATGTACTGTGAAGCAGATGTATTTTTTAGACAAATAACACCACCACCATAGAGTGGGTAGAGAACTGGTTTCAGGATCAATAAGACCTGGGTTCTAGTTCTCCTCTGAAACATAAGCGCTGTGTCCATTGGGCAAGTCACTTAATTTGTGACTCTTGAAGTCACTCAATTTCTCTATACTATTGAGGGCTACACCATTTTTCTAGTCACCCTGATTCACAACCTCAATGTCATTCTTAGCTTCTCCCTCTTACCTCACTTGAAAAGAGTCAAGGCACAGCTACCTTAATCACCTATGTAATAATCAACAGAACATTAAAGTATAAGAATAAAATTAGGATGGTGATTTTTTTCCTGACCATTTTTGTCTGAACTCTGATGAATAGATGAGAACCTATACAAAATGTTATTAGTAGTGTTTCACAATTACATAGAACTTGGTTTTCAAAAAATTAGTTACTTATAATATTTCATCTGAAGTTGACAATAGTCATATAATACATATTTTTGAATGTGTGTGTGTGTGTGCGTGTGTATAATACTAAAACCAACCATGTAATATGAACCTTCATGAATAGTTTGGGTTCATGCAGATTTAATTTTAAATATATAATATTGAGTCAGCTGGGATTACTGATTTTCAAGTTTTTCATATAGTTCTCATCTCTAGGATACTATTATTTTTACCATATCTTATCCTCTGCCAAATCTTGCCATTTCTGTCTCCAATATCAGTCACACGCCTGTACTCTTTTTCACTCATACAACTACAACCCTAGTTCAGGTCCTCAATACACGTCACTTAGACCCGTTGCAATAACCACATATTTGGGATCCCTACATAAATGCTTTCAACTCTAATGTATTCTCCACACACCTGACACAATAATTTCTGTTAAAGTTCAGGTTTGTCTGGTCGTGTTACTGCCCCACTCCCTGTTCCATAAACTCAAGGAGCCCCTTATTTCATCAAGGATCATATATAAACTCTTCTCATTGGCATTTATAACTCTTTGCCAACTGACCCCATCCAACCTACCAAACCTTACTACACATTGTACTCCCTCTAGGCTAGTGGTTCTCAGCCTGTGGGTTATGTTCAATTTGTAACAATGTAAATACATCCTGCATATCAGATAGATTCATAACAGCAGCAAAATTACAGTTATGAAGTAGCAATGAAAATAATTTTATGGTTGGGGGTCACCACAACATGAGGAACTGTATTAAAGGGTCGCGGCATTAGGAAGGTTGAGAACCACTGGTCTAGGCGTTTTACAATCCTGTCATACTGACTGTACTTGCTGTTCTTCAAACAGAACACAACATTGCTTATCTCCATGGTTTTGCACTGAGCATCTCCTATTCCTCCCCTTTTTAATCTCTGTTTCTTGGGAGTCCTGGCTTGCCCCAAGACTCAACTCAAAGTTGCTATGTATTTTCTTTTTGGGTATACCGTAGAACTTTGCCTCTACTGGGAAAAACAGCATGAAGAAGGTTCTACCTACAGATTATTGATTTATTATGATATCATGGTTATTTTTATACATGTTTTCATTCTACAAAACCTGATATGGAAAAACATTTAAAAACTCTATTTAGATTTGATTTGCATGACATCATATTGGTAATGGGTTTTTTTATTGACTTCTCAATGGGCATGGGTATGTGCAGGGAGGGGGAGAGAATTTAGAACTGAAAAAAAATCCTTAAATTTAATTTAAAAATTAAAATGAACTTTCAGAACTTTTATCCTAGCTCCTGGACATTTTTTTATCCTTCCAAACTTTTTATCTGACATGTAATAGATGAAGAATGTTCAGTACTTCCTCGTCATCTCCTGTTGTGTCCTGCTCTATTCAGAACATTTTGTTTCTTTCAGCAGGTCATACTTACTCAGCTGCTACCTGATAGAAGTGTTGTGAGGAAACAAATTTATAAAGCACAAAATCTCACGTAAATGAGTTTTTATTATTATTCATTCACAAAATAATAAGAAAGCACATTTTTGCAACATTATAAGATTTGTAAAGCATTTTACAAATATTATCTCGTTTTTTTCAATCCATGGGACCTGATGAGCTCATCAAATGAAGTACTATAGAAAGACAAGAAGGCCCAAGACAGAACTCTGTGGGACATTTACAGTAAGAGGGAATGATCTGGATCAGTGGTTCTCAATCTTCCTAATGCCACGACCTTTTAATACTCATATGTGGGAGTATCTGCATGTGGGTGGACCCACCTGGAGACAGATAGGGGAACGGTGTCACAGTTCCTAAGACCAATGGAAATATGGGTTTTCCAATGGTCTTAGGTGACCCCATTTGACCCCAAAAGGGGTCGCAACCCACAGGTTGAGAACCACTAATTTGGATGATGAGCTAGCAAAAGAGACTGAAAAGTGTTCAGGTCAGTAGAAGGAGAACCAGGAGAGAATGGAGTCACAAAAACCTAGATAGAAGAACATATCAAGGAGGAGACTATGATCAACAAAATCAAAAGCTGTGAAGAGGCCAAGGAGAAGGAATACTGAGAAAAGGCCACTGGATTTGGCAACTAAGAAATCATTGATAACTGTGGAGAGAACACGTTTGGTGGAATGATAAGGGTAAGGAATTAAGAAGCAAGTGAGAGGAAAGAAATGGAGGAACCTATTGTAAACAATCATTTCCAGGAGTTTAACCAAAAATAGAAGAAGAAATATATGATGGTAGTTAACAAGGATAGGAAGTCAAGTAAAGTTTTGAAGTTTGGGGTTTTGATTTTGTTTTGCTTTGGTTTGGTCTTTTTGGATGAGGAAGACATAAGTATGTTTGTGCCCGACAAGGCAAGAGCAAATAAACAGAGAGGAATTGGCAATAAGTGTTGGAGCATGGATGAGAGACAGGGTCTTTGTTGTAGACAAGATTAAATAAAATTGCTTGAGCTGGTAGAGCGTTTAGACTGGATAAGAAGTAAGGCCATCTCATTGTGTGAGACAAGAGTAAAGGAAGAGAAAATGGTAGAAGTCATATCATTGATATGAAATTAAGATGAGGGAATGAGAGGGCACTTATACCAAGTGTCCTCTTTTTTTTTTCAGTAAATCATGAGGCAAGGTTCTCAGCTGAGATGGTAGGGGTAGGTGGATCCATGCGAAGTTTAGAAGAATTGTTTTGGGGAGTGGGATAGTGAATTGATAATGGAATTGTAATAGGATTACTAGCACTAGTGAGGGACCAGTTGAGCTTTTCAATGAGCTCTTCTCTTCAGTGAATTTTTGTATATCTTTTTCAACTTATCCAATTTTACTTTTAAATGAGTCCTCTTCAGTATTTTTTGTACCTACTTTACCCAGCCATTTTCATTATTTTCTTCTATCACTCTCATTTCTTTTCTCAATTTTTCCTCTCTCTCTCTGTCTCATTTAATTTTTAAAATTCTTTTTAAGCTGTTCCAGGAATTCTTTTTGGGTCTGAGGGAAATTCACATTTTTCTTTGAGCCTTTGGAAATAATAGTTTTAATTTTGTTGTCTTTTTCAGAGTTTGTGTTTTGATCTTACCTGTTACCCCACTAACTTTTTATGTTTAGGTTCTTTTGTTATTGTTGTTGCTTGCTTGGTTTTTTTCCCCTAGCCTATTTCTTGACTTTTAGTTTTATGTTGAAGTTGGGTTCTGCTCCCAATGTAGAGGGGTCACTGCCCCAAGTTTCAGGGGTTTTTTTGTGCTGCTTTTTTCAGAGCTAGATTTGGGAGTCTATAAGTTTCTAGTTCTTCCAAAGTGGTATAATCTAAGGAAATAAGTTTTTACCACTTTCCTGATCTGTGCTCTGGCATGTATATTGCCATAAGCACTATTTCCTGTCCTGGAACTGTGACCAGGTCACATTCCTGCTAATGCATAAGCACTCTTCCTCTCCTTGGGTCTGTGACCAGGGCATCTGTAACTTTACCACCACATACTCTAGTGTCTTATTTCTCCTCTTCCTCAGCCTAGGACAGTGGTTCTCAACCTGTGGGTTGTGCCCCCTTTGGTGGTTGAACGACACTTTCACATGGGTCACAGGGGTCACCTAAGACCATCAGAAAACACATATTTCTGTTGGTCTTAGGAACCAAGACACCGCTCCTCTATCTGTCTCCAGCCGAGTCTGCCCACATGCAGATACACCCACATATGAATATTAAAGGATCCTGACATTAGGAAGGTTGAGAACCACTGACCTAGGACTATGACCCAGAATCGTCCTTGTAACACCAAAAGCAATATTCACAATGTTCACAGTGGCTATGAGTATGCTGGCATAGTTGTGAATCATAATTTGTAACAGCCTTTCCACATGGAGTACAGAACCAAAGCCTTTATTCAAATACCAGAAAACTGATTCCCAAAACCAGAAGGTCAAAGTCATTACAATAACCACAAAGTTGGTACATATAGTTAATGCAGTGAACACCCACATTCCCAAGCCTTCAAAACAAAACAGTCTCCCTCAAACAAGGATCCTCCTCTCCTCACTCACGGATGCTGCTCAGCCTCCATGCTGCTTGCTCCCAGCAGTTCTGGCTTCCAGCAGTTCTCATTCCTGGCATTTCTCAGCAGAAGTTCTGGCTGGCTCTCAGAAGAAGTTCTGCCACCACAAGTTCTGTTCTCCAGATCTCTTCCCTCTCCAGCCTGGGCCTCTCCTTATATTACATATTAGCTCCTCCCTGCCCCACCTCTTCTTGTTATATCAATAAATTCATCCCACTGTGGGATTCACAAATTCTGAGTTTTTATACTTGACACAATTATGAACTTGAAACTAAATGGTAAATACCTGTTTGCTTGCCAATACAAGGGGCATGGAAGATCTTTAAATCCCATTATCATTACAGTCCTGCACCCAGTGAAAGCAAAGGGACCCTTGTAATCTCCTTCTTACTAGTTTTCTGACCTCCTTGCCATCTGTGGGTTGAAAACTCCAGAAGCTGGCTGCCAGTGCAATTGACGTAGCCAATTCAATCCTCTCCAAGGCCTATTGCTGGCTTACTCGGGTATGTTTTGGGCTGGACTGCACTCTACTCTCACTCCAAGGAGACAGACCTTTTCTACTGACCTAAGTTGTCTTGGGATGGAAAATTGTTTCACCCCATTATTTTGTCACTCTAGAATTTGTTTTGAGGCATTATTTTAAAGTTTAGAGGGAAATTTGGGAGAGTTCAGACAAGCCTCTGCCATTAGCCTGCCATCTTGGTCTTTCCAGCATATCCTGATTTTTTTCCAGAGAAGATACATCAAGCATAAGGCTATCAAAGAGAAAGTGCTAGCTTTACACGTTAGTATTGTCTCATATTCTGAAGTCAAAACTCAACAGGAAAAACACATTTACAGCAACCAATGCCTATATAACATGAGTCTTAATGTGTACTTTTGGCATGATAAAAAGGAGGAAAATAAATGAAGATAGTGTTTAAATACAAATCCATATACTACTAACAAAAAAGAATCTGAGAAATAGAAATGGTGAGATCTGGTAACAGATTAAATATGTGGGGTGAGTGCAAGTCAGTAGTCAAATGTAAAATCAACACTGGGTGACTGGGACATTTGGGATACCCTAGAAAGTAGTAGCGAAATTCAGAAGAGAGGATGGTTTGAGAAAAGGAGATAATGAGCTGCATATAGACATAGTGAGTTTGAGATATCTATGGGAAATCCATTTTGAGATATCCAAGAAGCCATTGGCGATTCAAGATTGGAACTTGAAATAGAAGTTAAGATTGGAGGCATGATATAATACTGTTATCATATGCCAATATAATAATGGTATAATAAAATAGTACTCTAAATTGATTTACAGTACATATGCAGTAAATAGACTGTACTGTAAACGAACATCATTATAGAAGGAATTGGCATACACCACCACCCACATATAACATTGATCAATGAACATTAAAGAGAGCTTTTAAAATATAATAACTTAGTGGAAGACATCAAAATTATGTGGAAACAGGTTAAGATTTCTATCATATCATGTCATATATCATTCCTTTTGTTCTATTTGCATTCTTTTACCAAGAATGCTTTCCATGAGACTATGGAATATAAACTTACACCTCCAAATTCTTAATCAGCTACAAAAAAGCTACCTTAATCACCTATGCAATATTCAACAGAACATTAAAGTAAAAGAATAAAATTAGGATGGTGATTTTTTCCTGATCATTTTTATCTGAACTCAGCTGAATAGATGAGAACCTATACAAAATAATGTTAATAGTGTCTCACAATAACATAGAACTTGGTTTTCAAAATGATTTATTTATAATATTTCATTTGATGTTGATAATAATCCTATGGATAGGCACTATTATCCCATTTTATAGACAGAAGATCTGAAACATAGAAAATCATGTAACTTGCTTATGGTTATATACACTATAAGTGTCTAAGGTGGGATTCATGGTGGCTACTATAAAAAGCAGAAACAGTAGTGACTTATCATCCTTGTAGTTCTATGTGGCATCATGGGAATTCTTTCATTCTACTTTGTGGTGCTAGTTTAACATACCCATGACACTGGTAACCTGAGCTAATTTTGGAAGAGTATAGTGAGGGAAAAAGGAAATTTGATTTGTAGCCTCTTAGCAGACAGGAGATGTGTACTCTGTCCTGATGACTGTCCAATGGCAAGAGTAGCTTTTGGGGGGTTGTTAACTTATAGTATTGCACGTTTAGAAGGAAAGAGAATAAGAGTGACCTGAACCCACTTTGCATAACATCATGGGTACTGTTCTGTGTGTTTCATTTAGATAGTCTAATATTCTATACCCCTACTTGAGAGCTATTTAATCATAGTTGAACTATTGAAAAACAGCATATATTCAAGATGATATGGGTCAACTAAGTTCTGCTTGAGAATCTTATCTTCTAGACTGTTACAGTCTGAAAACCTGGGAAAAACAAAAAATCTATTGGATCAATGACTATGATGAACTAGCCCATCAATATTGACAGTATTCACTAGAAAATGAAATGTATCTTCATGTCATATCAAAGTATCTGCCAAAAGGAAATGCGCTATTTTCCATATAAATGAAATCTTCATTGGATAGACACCGATACAGTACTTTATAGGCCATCAAACGAATTACATTTAGCAATACTCTTCATTAGCATTAATTTGGGGGTTTTCTATCCGACTGAAAATATTTAACGACTGTGGGTAGAGAATGTTTTTAATCATAGATGCTTATGATGACTAGAACAACTTTATAAAGATAATATTATTATTGTTGCTCTTGTTTTTTTATTAATGGGTTTTCCATTTAAGGAAACAAAAACTTGGGAAAATATGACTTGTACTCTTGGATACTCTTCATTTTAAGGATGATTCTTTGACCTAAATGACTTTACTGATACTGAAGGAATGTGGAATATCATAAGGACATGCAGAAAGAAAGTTACTTCATCTTTACTTATTACAAGCTACTCACGACAGTTTGAAGAAGGAAGTGAAAGGAAGAAGACAGTAAAGGAAAAAAGAATCATTAGAATGCTAACATTCAAGTGAGTGAAAATAGAATCCTGTGCCAAGTTAATGGCAGTGAGGAAAAAAGAAGAGGGACTGAATATGAGAAAATTGAGGGAGGGGCCCTCAATAGAACCTGGTAACAGATTGAATAGGTAAAGTGAGGCAAAGGGAAGAGATTCAAGGTAAACCATACAGTTACAAACTTGGGACACCAGATGAATGGTGATATCATGGACAGAAATGTAAAATCATAAAAAAAAAGACCAGGTTTAGAGAGAAAGATGAAACTCATCTATAATTAATATGTAGGTAGAGCTATGGCAAGTAGTGATATTTCTAAGGGAGAGAATGTAGAAAAAGAGAGTGAAGATTACCTCCAATTTATCCTGTCTACATCTTCTTCATATATAGTTGCTTACATGTGGTCTCCCTCATTAGATTTTCAGCTCTTTGAAGGCAGGAATTTTTCTTTTTGGCCTTTCTTTGTGTCCCCAGCACATAGTAGGCACTTAATAATGGCTTATTGACTTGCTATATCTGTAAACACTCATATTAAGAGATTTTTGGGGGGGGAAGGGGAAAGGAGAAGTTATTAGGGAAGACAAAGAATGCTTAGCCAGGAAAGAAGAGTCAGACAAGTACGATACTTCCAAAGCTAAGAGAGCAAAGAGTGTCCATTTAGAAGGGAGATCACAAGTGCCAAAAGCTCTAATGAAGCCTGGGCAAATGAAGACTGAAAAAAAAGTTTTAGTGACTAGGAGATTATTTTGTGACCTTCTAGAGAACAGTTTCAGTGCAGCAGTGTCATGGAAACTCACCTGCAAAAAAATTAAGAAGATAGCAGGGAAGTAAAGAAATAGAGTATTGGAGAAGTGCAGGGAATAAGCATTTTTGCACTACCTACTATGTGTAAAGCACTATGTTAAGTGCCTCATAAATATTCTCTCATTTGATCCTCATAACAACTCTGTGAAGTAAGTGCTGTTATTATTCCCATTTTGTAGTAGAGGAAACTGAGGCAAACAGATATTAATGACTTGTCCAGAGTCACATAGCAAGTGTCTGAGATCAAATTTGAACTCAAATCTTCCTGATTCCATGTGTTGTACTCTAGCCAATGAACCACATAGTTGCAGTCAGTTTTTTTTTTTTTTGCTTTTCTTAGGGGCAATTGCGGTTAAGTGACTTGCCCAAGGTCACATGGCTAGTAACTGTTACGTGTGGGAGATCAGATTTGAACTCAGATCCTCCTGACTCTAGGGCCAGTGCTCTATTTGCTGCACCACCTAGCTGCCTCTACAGTCAATTTTTAAAAAGAGATTTAGCAGCAGTAATTTCCTGGGCTAGAAATGTCAAGGAACTGGATCTTTGTTTTCTCTTGTTTTTAAGAACTGGGAAGCCGCAAGTCTGCTTGTAGGCAGATGGGCTGGGGCTAGCAGTCATGGATAGATGCAAGATTTATGAGCTAGAACAACATTCTGGAGCGAGGTCCTGTCAGAGCACTTAGAAGCAGGATTAAGAATTCAAGTATAAGATTAACCTCTGTGATTAAAGGAAAGGAGAAAAAAAAAGAATGAGGATACTGAGTTTATGAGGAAAGGAGGATAAAAGCTGAAAGTATTCACACTGCAAATGGCTTCAATTTCTCAGTGAAATAGAGGACTACGATCATCTGCTACAAGTATGGAATTTGGGGTATAGTAGAGGCTGATAGGGAAGAAAAGATTGGAAATAGTTTCAATAGGAAAAGAAATAAGGAAGTCAAAAAAGTAAAAGAATTATTAGGTGGTATGAAGGCTCTAGCTGATGTTATAGGTTATGAATTTGTATCATGTTAAATTGGCTTAATTTCATTAATTTCTCCAGTGATACCTACCTGACAGAGTAAGAACTGAGCAATTAAGAGAATGATTTAGGCACAAGATTAAGGATGTATAGGTCAATCAGGGCAGGTCAGATGTAACCAATTCTAGAGGAGAAGCTAGGGAAACAGTAGTTGACTATCTAATCAAGGCAAGTAAAGTTGGTTTCTGGAATTTTGACTGGATGAATAAGAACTAAAGATCTCAACAAAGATTAAGACTAGATTCAGTAGAATAAGGGAGAAAAAAAAGTTAGGAAGGTATGATGGTGAGCATAGGACTTCATACGGTATTATGTGGGAATGCTGCTAGTCTCTTAAACAATGAGAATGGATGACTAGGATTGGAGAGACAAAATAACAAGAAGTCGATTGATGTGACATGCTCCACACACACTTAATTGGCAATTTACAGAATTCTGCCCCAAAGTTAGAGATTTGTTGCAATTTGGGTAAGATCTAAAAGCATTTTGTTATCACAAAATGTCATACACACTTAGACACTGGTGGTGGTGATAGAGGTTGTAGTGGTGGTAGTTACATCATTGTATAGCAATGCTACAACATACTTTGCCTACTGGCTTACATGATCTGTAGATGAGGCATAGATAGAACCTGTAGGATTGGAAAAGGTCACAGTCGTTGGGAGGTCTAACAGTCATTCTACTATTCATTACCATCTGCTGCTACATAATAATAGGGTCAACAAAGAGGAGTTGAAGGAGTAAAAGACAGTGGGTGGCACTGCTTTAGAAGTGATTTTGCCACCATTTCCAATATATTAAAGCATTATTTATCTAAAATATATTGAAGAGGTCATTGTTATTGCCAAAGCCTAGTAGACTGGCTTTAAAACACTGTCATATTGGGATATTTTTTCCAATAAGAAGAAAGAAAACAGGAAATCCAGATAAGATCTCCTTTGACCATAGCTGTTTGGGTGACTTACAGGCTTTCCTTCCATTTTATATTCAATGTAGTCTACTATTGCACTGACCTGCTGACAAAAGAGAAAGTGGTAGGAGAGAGAGGGAACTGTAGCTTGTCTGTGTTCCTTTCTCCCTCAGGCTTCCCATGTACCATAGATGTGCTTGCATCTCACCTTAGAGGCAGGGTGAAAAATGCTAGAACACTTCAAACTCAGCTTAGTCGTACTCTGAGTCAGCTTTCTCAGACTCTTCCCTGTGACTTGGGGGTATATCTGAGGAAGCTTTAGGCACAACCTTTTATAGCTCTGCACAGAGCCCAAGGAATGCAGTAAAGCAAACTGAACACAGATACTGATGGCTACCTGAGTATACTCCACCACAAAGTGAATAAATCCAATGGGAAAAGAGGCTATTGAGGCAGAAGATACCATGATAAACAATATAATATTTCTGGTCTCTTTTCTGCTTGTAAGAGGCTATTTTCTTCTCCCACAGTCATAGAGGAAAGCATTTTTAACAACAGCTTGCTTTTAACATGTAATCTAAGCAACAGAAAAGATGATCCACTAAAGATGCAGTGATGAATGCGTCCTGGAAATTGTTCCCCCCAGGTGTTGTTTATTCTGAGCCAATATTTAGGGTAACGAGTTCCCTTATGTGCCGTTGGAATAATTTTTAAAATTCCATAGTTTCATAGAATCATGTCAGATTATGAATGAAAAAATCATGTGAGTAATCCGATTTTTCATCTACAGTTTGACATCCCCTTGAGAATCTCTTCACTCATATTCCACCCAACCTAATTTTAAACCTCTCAAGGGAAAAGGTAGAATCTCTTTCCCAGAAAGTCTTTTAACAATAGACTAGAAACTGGTTTCCTGAGTTCACTAAGGTGCTAATAATATGATGCTATGCAGCTCCCACCTTTTAAGCCAGTTTGAAAACGTGCTATTTTTCTTACCCTCTGAAAAAAAGGAATACGGAGAGAAATGTCACAAGAAAAGAGAAGAAAAGATTTTTCAAATCTTCCTCAAAGGGTTTCAAAAATCAAGTTGGAAATTTCCACCTGCATTCTGTAATCCTTTAAAGTATGCCACGCAGTGTACAGAAGGCTGCCCGATTCAGATAAGACTCCAAAAGAAAATAGGATTCAAGACTTCCCAGTACATTAATGCAAGTGAAACAGAGCAAGTGGCAATGAGAGAAGGCAATAAATGCATCCTATCCTCAGACACAGTTTCCAAGGTCTAGGTAGGCTTGGCCTGATGAAATTGCTTTTATGGCTGTCTGGAGTAGCATTTTAAATTAACTACACTCTGACCGTGGATTTGTAAAGGAGCAAAGTATGAAATGCAGAAATGGCCTGGAGATGCTAAATATTGGGTAACAGGAACAACAGAAGTGATTGTATCCAGCAATTGCACCTGGGGAAGAAAACGTCAACAGATATCTTCTGGGGTCCTTGAAGATGAGTGTCAAGCTCTAAACAAGAGGAATGAGAGATTCATTTATTTATTCATCCAAACATATTTGCTTAGTAAAAGCTATGAATGAGACACATGGTCCAGATGATTTAAATCAAAATAGAAAAAAAAAAAGAAATGTCTTTTGTTTTAGTTTTCTGGATATTTTAGATAATTTCAGGGAGTTCTGAGTATGAACGCTCAATTGTCCTTTAAGTTTTATATTCTTAGTCTCTACTTTATCTATACAACACTGACAGATTGATTATTTCAGTCTCTGACTTGGATTTGAGGCCATAGGAATAGAAAGTCTTGACAATTTATCAAATTACTCCATGGTCTATGGGAACTGAAGCCAATTATGGAAGAGGAGATTCTTTCATTATTATTCTACTGAACAATTCTCCCATTTCACACTCATTTGTAGATATATGCTCATTGCAAAGAACTATGAATTTGGGATCAGACGCTCAGGGTTTAAATCTCAGAAGTGCTACTCATTTGTAGTCCAGAGTGAGACACTACACTTCTCTGAAATATAGTTCCCCCCCAGTGCCCTCCAAAACTAAGTGGACTAGATGGTCCTAAAAGTCCCTTCTAACTGTAAAGCTATGAGCTTTTCATCCTAACATGTTTTTCAAAAGCCTCTATACTGGTTCTATAGCTACTTTTTCTGTAGCCTAAAGAAACAAATGAAACATCTAGGATTTTGCCAAGGGGGGAGGTATTTTTTTGGAAGAGAAGACAGGCACTAGAGATCATTTGAGAAACTGTGAAGGAGACAAAGAGATAAAGGTTGAGAAAAATATATTTATTGGGAGAACTATCAACTTATGAATATAGAGAGAATTTTATGAGGAGTCTAGAGAGAGAGATTTAAGACTAAAAGGAAACTGAAGGGATTTGCTTTCCTATTTTGTCTAGAAAAAATTTGGAAAAGAAGGGGATAAAGAAAATTCAGAATTGTTTTTTTTTACATGCAACTGGGAAATAAGATATATAGGCAATGGGGTATAGAAATCCATCTTGCCCTACAAGAAAGTAAAGGGGGATAGGGGTGGAGGGTATATAAGAGAGGGCAGATTGGGGGAAGGGATATTAAATATACTTGCCAGTATACTTGGGGTGGGGGGTAGAGGAGAGATGGGGAGAAAATTTGTAACTCAAAATCTTGTGGGAATGAATGTTGAAAACTAAAAATAAATTAATTAATTAAAAAAAGAAAATTGAAGATTTTTTTTTTCCTAATGAAACAAATTTATCTTTTATCTTGCAAGGATGAAGGGAATTCTTAAGGAGAGACTTCTTTTTTACATCTTGGATGGTTCCTCTTAGCCTTCTATACTACTTTACTTGGTGATCTTATCATCTCCATAGGTTTAATTACCAGCTCTATGCTGATGATTCTCAAATCTCTCTATCCTGTCCCAAACTCTCTATTGACCTCTAATCTCACATCTACAACTGCATTTCAGACATTTAGAAATGTCTGAACTCAATATGCCCCGAACATTATCTTTCCTCCTAAATCCTATCTGTTCCTCCCTTCCCTACTATAATAGAGGGCAATACCATCTTCCTACTCCCTCATTCTTTTAACGTAAGTCATTCAGGACTCCTCAGCTCTCTCTCATCTCACTCTCACCCCTTTTATCCTTTCTGTTGTCAAAGTCTGATTTTACCTTCTCAATATCTGTCAAGTATCTCCCTCCTTACCTCTTTACATAGTAGCCTGCCAGTGGATCTCTCTGTCTCAAGTATCTCCGCATTCTAATTCATCTTCCATTGGTTAACTAAAATGGTTATCCTAAATTTCAAATCTAATCATTTCACCACCCTCCTCAACAAATTCCAGTGGCTCCCAATTGCTTCCAGGATAAAATATAAAATGTCATTTTCATACAAAGTCCTTCATAACCTAGTCTTCTCCTTCCTTTTCATTTTTCTACACCTCATTCTCCTACACACACTCTTCAATCCAGTGACAATGGCCTCTTGATTGTTTCACTTACAACACAATCCATCTCTTGATTCTGGCCGTTTTCTCTGGCTGTCTCCAATGCCTGGAATGCTATCGCTCCTCTACTCCTACTATTGACCTCCCTGGTTTTGTTTAAGTCCCATCTAAAAATCCCGTCTTTTACTGGAAACCTTCCCTGACTCCTCTTAATTCCAGTTCCTTTCCTCCATTAATTATTTTCTATTTATCTTGTATTTAGCTTGCTTTATATATGTATTTGTTTACATGTTTTCTCATCCATCAGATTGTAAGCTCCTTGAGGACAGGGACTGTTTTTGCCTCTTTTTTATGTCCTCAGTACATGGTATAGTTCCATAATAGATGCTTAACAAATGTTCATTGAATGATTATTTCTAAAATTAAGGAGAGTTCTGTAGTTACCATGATGTGACTGACATATTTGTTCTCACAAAACACTGTAAATAGTTATTTTGATTTTGTGCTATGTATTGCAATGTTAATAAATTATTTATACAGTAACTTTAATATGTATTTTCTCTTGGAGGATTTGATGTAGACATATAAACAACTGCTTATGAAGAAAGAGACTTCACCACTTGATCTTAGCCAAAAGACTAGTAAGCAATTCAACTTTGCAGCCATCTCTTCATCATGCCATCTACATTCTAGCCATCATCCTCATCTCCATTTCTATCCTCACGCCTGCTATTTCCTGCCACCATGACTTTGGATTCTACCCATGAGTCTTCTTGCTCTGATAGTGATTATTTCTTTATCTTACGCTGGACCTGGTTTCCATGCCACTTCTTGGCAATTTCCACACCTTACCTCCATGGACATTAATTACTTTGTCTCTTCCCCACCCCAAACCTGCTTTCCAACTCCTTCTTGTGTTGTCTTCTCTTATTAGAACGTAAGCTCCTTATAGGGCATGGGTTGTCTTCTTTGTTTGCATTTGTATGTCAAGGCAATAGCTCAATGCCTGGAAAATAAAGTTTAACAAATACTCTATGTTTCTATCTTTCTGTTTATTATTTCCCCCCACAGACACACACACATACACACACACACACAATTAAAGCTCCAAACTATAAGTAGTAGTAGTAATAATAATAATAATAATAATAATAATAATAATAATAATAATAATAAGAAGAAGAAGAAGAAGAAGAAGAAGAGGTGGTCAACAGTACCATATGCTGCAGAAAAATAGAAAAAAAAAGAATTAAAAATTTAAAAGGCCATTAGATCTAACGACTAAGATATCAATGGTAACTTTGGGGAGAATGACTTCAGTGGAATCACAAGGTGGGATGGCTTAGAAGTTTTTAAGGAAGTGAGAAGAGAGGAAATGGAGACGTAGTACAGATGTTTCAAGGAATTTAGTTGAGAAGAAAGATGCAGGACAAAAGCTAGTGGGGATGATGGGCTCTAATGATTTTTTTTTTAAATGAATGGAAAAAAAATTGAATATGTTTATAGAAATCAGGGAAGGGACCAGGAGATAGGTAGAGAGTGAAAATTAAGGCAGATACAGGCATAAAGCATGCCACTTCCTAAAGAAGATGGGAAAGAATGAGATAAAAGGTACCTGCTCTTGAAAAAGGACCTTATTAATCAGAGAATGGAGTAAAGGATGAGATAGTGGGGAATGATTTCAAGGGAACATAAGGTGGGGTGAAGAGGGAGCTAGTGGCAAATGACCTGAATTTAAATGCATGTCAAGTCAATACGTATTTATTAATCACCTATTATATACTATGTTAGATGCTGGATGATGTGACTCCATTTTATGCAAATATGAATTACTGAAATCTAGCTTCCACTTTCACCATAATACTGAAATTGCTTTTTCAAAGGTCATCAATGACCTTTTGTATTATTCTTTTTATTATGAACTTGATGAGTGGAAAATCTCAAAGAATATTTTAATGTACAAAGTAGAAGTAAAAATTAGGGATTACATATGAAACCATAAATCTCTATTCTATTTAGTTTGCTTTCTAAAAAAAAAAAAGTATGTATACATTTATTGTGTTACTTTTAAACCTACACTAAGCTTCCCCTCCCAGTTAAAAAAAAATGATTGTTCATTTACTTTACTTTCCTGTTTTAATAAAAGAATTGCAAGTGCATTTTTTGGGGGGGGGAATGCTGTAATTTCGTTATATTTATTTGCAAGGCTAATTTATGGTTAGTTCATTATGCTGGCTAATTATTCTAATTTTTTTCACACAAGTAGAGTACTAGGCAGTATTTGTTTTATGCAATTCCCATTGTCTGAATTCCAGATAGATATTTTAGATTATACATTTAGGTTTGATTCTAACATTATTCCATAAATTCACTTAGGTTTTACACATGCTCACAAGACTCTCCCCCATCACTAGTAAAGCACAAACTTGGGCTAATAACCATAAATCATTTCAAACAAATTCATACATAAATCATATTTACTTATAGTGCTCTTAATGGTTCTGCACACATTAGACACTCAAATGGTTATTGAAGGAAAAAGTTTATATTGTGTGTTTTAGTCATGTGGAGCAGAAGGGTATTTTTTTTCCTTTTGAGGGACGTGTCCTTAGCTAATTATAGATATTGTTGCCTGTTGGTAAAAAATGATGAACTTAATTGAAATAAGTATATCAGAATTGCGCTTTTGAATTATTTAAGAGCCTGATCTTAGTCAATATTTTCACAGAATGTTAGTTGTTAATGAGATATTCTATTATTTAAGAGAGACAAATGGTTTGAACAGTGGAGGAACTATAAATAAAACCCTAATTAATTAGCTCATGAACAGCTTTTTCCTTATTGTCACAATCATGATTTTTGTAACTATGGATTTTATTTATCTAAAAGAACAATTACTCACATTTTGGATTGTTTCTTAAAGTTTACAGAGTACTTTCACAAACAAGTGAGGTAGGTTTTCTTGGTTGATAGGAAAAATAAATCATGT
>CM053591.1:15417804-15451412 GCA_028646515.1 Pseudochirops corinnae
TTTTGCTTAATCTAATTCCTTTGATTTCCACACTCTGTACTGCGCCCCCCCCCCCAACAGGTGCAACAAATCCTACCCTTTGAGTTTCCATGTTGCCCTGGGCTGGAAATCTGCCACACTCTGTCTCTTAGTGGATTCTGGCACTCTAAAATTTGTTCAGATTCATTTTTTTAGAGGTACTTGGAGGAATTTATGGGAGAGCTCGTATGAGTCCCTGCTTTTGCTCTGCTATCTTGGCTCCACCCCCTTGAATAAATCTTTAGAATTAATGTTTGATTATTCCTGACTCATTGTTGTGTTTTCTTCCATTCTTTAAAATATCCTTCTGTAATCTTGTGAACCATATACTTGCAAAAGGGGGTCATTGTTCATATATTGGGCAATATAATGCATGCTTTTACTGAGTTTCCTTGATAAGGGTCTGATTCAAGAAAAAAAAAACTCCCCCAATTACAACGGGGCCTCACATTATGCGAATCTGACACAAGGTTTGTGTTTTTGGAAGTTATCTGATATCCGTTATAGAAGTATATACCTTCTGATTTTTACTTGCTGTCCTTGTAGGATACCTCATAACGATCATAGCAGGCTATGAATGTAGTAAGATTGTACTGCTGTGCTATAAACTGTGGTTGAAGGGCTGATCTTGGTGAGAATGTACAGGAATTCAAAATACCGTTGGTTTGGGGGAATGCCACTGAACTATGACAAATTTCTGAGTTGTATATTTCTTAGATGTCCATGGACACATGTAGAATATTGGATAAAATATTAAGGAAGAAGGATAATGATGCTACTGTGTGAGTTTCCTGAGCTGTTAGAGTCTTCCTGATTTTCAAGCAGCACATGGAACTGTTGAAGGAGACATGCATGAGAAGGGATAGAAGAAAGAAAATGCGGGGAGAGGGAGGGAGGGAGGGAGAGAGAAAGACAGAGAGAGACAGACAGAGGGAGAGAGAGACAGAGAGACAGAAGGAAAGAAAGAAAGAAGGAAGGCAGGAAAGAAGGCAAAAAGGAAGGAAGAAAGGAAGGAAGGAAAGAAAGGAGGGAGAGAGGGTAGGAGGGGAGGAGGGGAGGAGGGAGGAAGGAAGGAAGGAAGGAAAGCAGGAAAGGAAGAAAGAAAGAAAAATGAAAGAAGAAAGAAATGAGAAGGAAAGAAGGAAGGAAAGGAGGAAGGAAGAAAGAAAGGAAGGAAATAAGGAGGGAAGGAAGGAAAACAAGTAAAAAAATTTTCTCAGATATTGAGTTTTTGAAGAGACTAAATTTTCTAGGGAAACAAAGAAAAACTTGTCATATATGCAAAACTAATACAGTGGAAGAGTATTAAAATTATTGGATTTATATACCTTGTACCTGGCACAGTGCTTAGCACTTCGAAGGCAATTAATAAAAGCTTCTCAGTGGATTGTGGATTCTCCAAGTGCCAAATATGACTGTCACTACAAGTGTAGGCCTAGGCCTCAGTGCAGGCATAAGTGGATATTGCATTTACTTCCTAGATGTATGTCTTATAGGAAACTTGCCATTATTTTCTAGCACTTATGGGAGTTCCAACATATAAACATAATAAGTGTTTAACTCGTGTTTTGTGCATCTCTTCTTGCCTATTTGTTATTTCCATAATCCTGTTTATCCAATCAAGGACAACTGTAAAGGATAGTTAATATACACTACTTTTGAAAGAGAAATAAAATATTTTTATTACCTTTATTCATTTTAGTTGGATTATAGGATTCAGCTCCCTTTAGGAGGAGCTAGGCCCAAAATAAACCAGATTAACATAGACAGTCTCTTGAATCTAGGTTACTTTATAGATTTAGTGAATAGATGGATTGAGAAGACTTTATCATTATAGCAGATAATTTAGGATAAAATATAATAAAATAATCATAAACTAATCTCTTTTAAAAAGCCAGGCTTCCGTTTCTGGCAGAAAGGAGAGTTGCCCACAAGATAAGTCTCTCTTTCTGGCGACTGGAGAAAGGTTAGCCAGAGGTCAAGTTCCTCTTTGCAGTTTTAGCGAGTAAACTCCTATGGTTGTTTTCCCCCCTTGGGTTACAGTCTAGGTTGAGTAATGGACTCTTCTAAGGAAGATTAGGGTTGGGAGGGGACTGATAACCACTGACCAGAGGTTTCTATTTCCCAGTACACTTTCTGGTTACAAAAGGTACCACCTGGAAGACAGGGCATCTGGCATAGCATTAAGAAAGTCTGGGAGAAGTTAACTAGTCAGGTGACCTGCCTGATCCAATTGAATTATATTCAAAACAACTTTCTATCATTTTTCCATTTTCTCTTTTTTCTTATAAAATCCATCTCTGGAAATCACTCCCTGTTTCTCTGACCTCTGAGGAGTCCAATGACCTGGTTTAATATGCAAATGTTAGTTTTGCAAATTAAATCATAGATGGCTTGGTAACTTTGTCCTTGTTTTCCTTTTTATTTCACATAATAAATTTTAACACTTTGAAGCTCTGGGTATCAGGAGTTAGACACAGAAAAGAAGAAACAACCAAGAGAGAGCCTGTAGGGACTATCTGCATTTGATTTCCAACACACACACAAACACACACACACACACGCACATATACATATACACACATATACATATATATTTATATATAAAATAGAAAACCCATCTGTAATAAGTACATGCCTGAGGGCATTAGGTAAATCACCTTAGGTTTATGAAAAGTACAGAGGGCCATCAATAAGTTAATATACATTTATTAAGGAACTATTTTGTCTCAGGTTCTGTGATAGATACGGGAGATACAAAGGGCAAAGGACAATCCCTGCTTTCAAGGAACTCACATTTTAACGATGTAGACAACATACAAAAAAACTAATATGCAAACAAGTGTCAGCATCCCGCTGTCAAGACCACCCCTCTCTTTTTATTCCTCTCTCTGTGTCTCTCTGTGTCTCTCTGTGTCTCTGTCTCTGTGTCTTCCCCTCCCCCCCTTTTTACTATGAAGAGACACTCCATTTTTCAGGGCTAAGGCCCAGCAAGCAAGTGATGCCCTGAGCTTGGCATTACAACAATCCTTTGCTATCACTTTCTGGATAAACTCTACAGCAACTGAATCACAGCACTGATGATTCCTGAGCTCAGGCAAGCACCAACAAGCCCAGTCTTGAAGCTCTGCTATGAATGGATTTTTTTGTCCCTGGACAGCCTTGCCTCACTGTGACTGTTGTGCCTCACCCCTATTGCTACACTACGCTGTTTGATTCCTTGTCTAGCCAGAAATACATAAATCAAGGTTTAGCCCCACTCTCTTGGATCTCTTCTCAGAGGAGATCCTGGCACAGTTTTCCTCCCCCATCTATGTGAACTGTTTTGCTATTTTGAGAGTTAAAAATGATTGAAAAATCTCTTTGGGCATTTGTTACCAGAGTTGACACAAGCTATGTACAGGAAAAGTTGAAGCTATCGACAATGGGAGGGTAAATGTAGGAAGATTTCTTCTAGAAGATAAGATATCAGCTAGAACTTGAAAGAAACTGGAAAGCCAAAAATGAGGATGCGAAGCCATATAGAAATGAAGATGGAGAGAATTCCAGGGAAAGAAGAGAGCCTGTGAAAATGCACAGGTATGGAGACAGAAAATCATGCATGAAGTAACAAAACTAGCATCACTAGATTGTGGGGTGCATGGCAGGAATTGGGGAGGTGTTAGGGTGTGAGAAGACTAAAAAATTGGAGTGGATGGAGGGGGGTAGGAGGGGAGAAGTGGGAAGGTTATGAAGGTCTTTGAACAACAAAGAGATTTCATATTTGATCCCAAAGGTGATAGGAAGTCACTACTAATTGGGGATGACATGATCAGATCCGCACTTTAGGAAGATCACTTTGATAATGTTGTGCGGAAAGAAGCAAGTGAGACCCCAAGTGCAAATTTTGAAAGTAGATTTTATTTAACATACTCTGCTCAGGGCCTTGCCCAAATCGAAACAGGATTTACTAATAGCAGATCACTGGTATACAAAGGCACCCCCCCACACACACACTCTTAACGATCAGGGATTGTGACTCTCTTAATGTGTAAGCAGGGGCTTACAGCAGGGATTGGCTAGTACACATTTTAATTTTTGCACACAGGGGAAACCTTGAGGGGCCCTGCAGCCAACTAGTTTACTTCTGTGAAGAAACAGGAAGAACATGGCTTGGCTAGGGCAGAATGGGGGGAGGGGAAGGGATCAGGGGAGCAAGACTGAGGCCAAGTACAACAACAGCTGTGTGGAGGATGGACTGGAATGAGTAGAGACTTCAGTCAGGCAGACCAAACGGAAGGCTGTTTCCGTAGTCCAGGTGTGAGGGGATGAGGGCCTGCACCAGTGATCACATACAGGAAAGATGTCACATAGACAAAATCAACAGCCCTTGGAAACAAATCAGATATGAGAGATGAGAGTGAGGAATCCAGGATGACACTTGTGATCTCAGGCAGCTGAAAGAATGGGGGTAACCCTGACAGTGATAGGGAAGGTAGGAAGAGGAGAAGGTTTTGAGAGAATATAACTAAGGCAGTTTTGGACACGTGGAGTTGAAGATGTTTGTTGGACAGCCAAGTCAAGCAAGAGGCTTAATAGGCAGTTGGAGATGTAAGAGCAGAAGTCAGAAGAAAGATTATGACTAGATAAGTGGAATTGAGATGATAATTCTGACTATCATGCTAATGTGCTAGCTCTAATCCAGAAAAGGATGAAGAAGTTTTTGATCTGTGAATTGAGGTTTAAAGTAGTAAAGAAAATTGGGAACAAAGGCAAAATCATTCTAATAGTAGTTAGCATTTTAGAGCAAACTTTTTTGCAAAGGATTTTACAGGAATTCTCTCTTTTGATCCTCACAACAACCCTAGAAGGCAGGTACTCTCACTTAATCTGAGGTAATCTCAAAGAGATTAGGTGACTTGCCCAGGGTGACACATCTATGTTGTCTGAGTATGAGGTCTTTCTGATTTTAAATTGAACTAGATTATCTAACAAGCACCTTAATAGTCCAAAAGGAAGTTGTCTTAATCAAAGCTAGTGGAAGTTAGCTTTTATTAACTGTAAGGATGAAAAGGATGCATCTGATCAGGGTCAACACATGCCGCCAATGTCCTACACACAAAGAATCTAATGAATGTCAGAGAGGGGAACAATGCCTTATCATTGTGGGCTGGCCAAGGTTTGCTCTCTGGAAGAGTAAAGGCCACATGCCAGACTTTATCTGTGCCAACTTTGAGCTTCTGTATCTGTGGTGCCATACATTTAGTGAGTTCAAAGAAATTTGTAAAACTTCCAATTTGAGGTCATTGTTTAAAATGTCTCTCCTACAAGTCATAAATTTGCATGTAATGAAAACCAGACACAACATTCATTCCTGTAACAACCTACCTTGACCAGATCTACCTCTTGTTTCTCTAGCGAGATGTTACCACTATGTTTTTGGGTCCTCTGGTACAGTTCTTTGTTCATATGTCAGCATTCATATTGCAGTCAATTACAATGCATTTTACAGCTTAGCTCTTATAAAACCCTGTATTAAATGCATTAATGAAATCAAAATAAAATGGCATCAAATATACTCCCTTAATCTATAATCTTGTAATTCTATCAAAAAAGCCATTAAGTTTATCACACTTGATTTTCTTTTTAAAAATCTCTTTTTCTGCCTAATTGTGATATGGTTATTCACTATTCACTTGCAGATGATTTTGAAGCTAATAGGAAAGAAAAGTATTACAAATTTTGTAATATTATTCCTACTCAAAAATCAGAAAACTCCATTTGTATTATAATTATTCAATCTATTAGTCTTTCTGTTACATCCTCATGTCTTATCCACTTTTAGCATTTATTCAGTCAGTCATTCAAAAAACATTTATGAAATGTATATAGTATGTGAAACACTATTATAGTTGCTCTGGGAGATGTAAAGATATGTAAAATGGAGAACGTGATCCCTAGGAACTTAGAGTCTACTAAAATATCTAACGGGGTACTGACAAATACAAGGAGGGTTGCTTATGCAATTCCCTATGTGGAAGTAAGCCTGAGGGAGCCTACTTCTGGGAAGTAATGATGATGGATGACAAAATTTCCTTAGAGAGACTTTGGAACATTTTTTGACATTCCATAATTAATGATGGTGATGAAATTCAAACAGAATTTTTTTAAAAAGGCATTATCATCCTCAGTCTATCTCTTGGTTGTACCTCTGCTTTTGGTATGACTCCTTTGCAGAGGCATCTGGAGAGACATAATGCTATAAGGGAGAAAGATCTTGGGTTCTTTCCTCCAAGACCAGCATGTGGTCCCAGGATTATAGGCCTTGTTTCTTTGATTGTCTTCATGCTTGATTTCTTTCATTCTAGGTAAAGGAAGTTCGGGGCAATGACCTTGTGGATTTCTAAAGGTCAAGAGAGTGAGTTACTTGAACCTGGGAGTTTAAGAATCCCATTGTCTAGGAGTCCAGCCAATGCCAGGGTTGGCAGCCACCCCTCAGGATCAAGGAGAGATGCCAAGATGGCACACCTGACAGTGAAGCTCTATTTGGATATGAACTTGGTAAAAACCAATGATATATAGAAGTGTCACCCTACTATTCTCCAAGACTGAGGTAGTAAAAGGGAAAATTAGCCTCCAAAGAGTTTCGTAGAAATTTTTGTATTTCTTTTCATGTTATATCTTTGAAGTAAATATTCCTTTGTAAAAGCTAATTGACACCAGGTATGGTCATATATGTGTGAAATTCTTGCTACTAGAGAGGACAAAGATTGGTGAATCACTTTAATTCAGGAGTTCTGAGCTGCAGAAGGCCTAAAGCCAACTGGATTGCTTTACTAAGTCTAGTATCAATACAGTGATAAACACTGGGATTGCCTGAGGAGGGATGAACCAACCTACATTGAAAGCAAAGCAGATTATAGCTAATAAGCATGGACATGATTAGTGACTGTTTTTTCAGCCTGGTCAAGAGATAGTGACCCAGTCTCCAAAAGAGAAAAAAAAAGCTAGTTGAAGATAATTTACTAAAATATAACTGAAGTTAAATGCTAGTTAGTATAGGTTAAACTATCATAATTAAAATTCAAATTAAATTAAAATACATGCAAAACCTGACATCAAAAAATTCTGAATCCTCTTTTAATAATATACCAAAACTATGCCAGTGGAGTGTATATTCTGGCAGATTATCAAATGAGAAAGTTGGGAGGAATTTGAACATGAGAGTTGTGACATACTTGTACCCTATGAACTAGGTACATGACTAGAAGATTGGCTACTGGGTGGTAATTTTGTTTTTTAGTTACTCATCAAAACTTATAGTAAGATATGGAAATGTTGAAATGTGCATAAGTAGAGGGAGTGCCCTCAGCCATGAAATTACAGGTGGTTTGAAGAATTTGATAGTTATTCAATAGGAAACTGTCTATAGGACATTAGTATTCTCTTATACATGTCAATCTCCAATTATGTGGAAAGGAGAGTTGATGTGCAACTAGAGGGCAGAAACTATGCCCTAGAAAGTCTTTAGATTTCTCTCTGGCTCTAAAAATTTTTCTTTTCTTTGCTATACACTTCTTTTATGTCCCATTTGTACTAAGTGCTCTATAAATGTTGAATGAATGACTGAATGAAGTCATAACTAGGGCCTCAGTTTCCTTGTACATAAAATGACTAATGATTTGGATGGCCTGTGACATCTTTTTTTATTTGATTGATGTAAATAAACATGCAATTAAAGATAATTCTGGTCAAAACATGATTAACAGCAACAACAAGAATAAAAGGATGCTAAGTGTTTATAAGAAGAAGGTCCAAGAAGCCTTGGACCCTCTCCCTCCAAGGCCAGTAGCACCACAAATATGGACTTGGCTTGTTGCCTGCCTTGGAGTTTGTTCTTTTTCATTTTATGTGAAGGAAGTTAAGGGCAATGATCATGTGAATTTCAAAAGGTCAAGAGAGTGATCTTGCCAAGACTGGGAGTCTCATAGAGTTGAAGAATCTCTCCACGTGTAGCAAGTATCTGTGGCTCCATTCTCCCAGAATCAGATTGGCCAAATGTCCCCTTCAGGAATCTAGGGGTAGATGGTTTGGGATATCCTTCTCTAATGCCATCAGCTCAAGCCCTAGATGTGTTCTTTCCCACTTTAATCGACAGGGATCTCCCCACCCCATTAACATTAAGAATATTCTGGTTTGGTTCCTTAGTTTACCTAGGTAATTAATTATCTCAACTCTCCATTTTGAATGGCCTAAATAGCCTTACAGTGAACTTGAGCAGTAGTTAAATAAAGAATGGTACTTGTGAAAGAACTATATAGTAGCAGAACTCTATTTCATGACAAAGCACAATGGGTATCAGGGCATGAGTTAACTGGGTACCAAATGAATGAACATATGTGAAGCTCTTTGAGAACCTTAAAATACTATAAAAGTGCTATTATCCTGAGTAATTAGTTTCTTTAGTTGTTTACTGTCTTAGAGATTAATGAGGAGCAAGCACCATGTGATCAAGAGGGCTTAAGAATCAATATTAATCCAGTCAGTGGACTTGGGATGATTTTCCAAAACTGGCCTAATATCTAGTTCATGTGTTCATATATCGAGGTCTAGCCAGATCCTCTAGCAGAGAACAGGAGCTAACTAGCTTTATTTTGAGACTCCTGCCTAGTTTTCTGATTTATTTCTTTCCTTTCCCAAATCTTCAGGAGAAAATAACTGTAGTGAGCATCTATTCTTCCCTATGTAAGGAAGGGAAAGAAATTGACCTTGTTATCAGGGATCAATAATGAGAACATTTTTTACAGGAAATCCATACACCTTTGCAACAATTCAAGGAAACTGTTTTCCTCTGTCATGTTATAGCAACAGTATCTTTATCACATCAGTGGGTTCAATTTCCCCTCTGCCCAGAGGAAGTGAGGGAAAGGAAAATCTTAACTATCACTTAACTGTATTTTATCCTTTACCTAGGGGCAGAATTGCTACTAAAGAGAAAAAAATAAAAAGCAAGCAACTTAGTAAGAATCAAGGTGTACTTATAGGCCATCTTGAAATGTCGAGTCCCCCCAACAACCTTGATGCAGTGTCCAAATTTCCTATCTGATATTTTGTATTGAAGTATTGTCTTCAGAAAATATGTGAGTTAATACACACAAATATGTGATTTAATACACCAACACAAAATCACCCATTTTTGTGGTAGCATAGATTAATTTACACATTTCGAAATTGAGAAAATGGAGCCATGAGGCTGGTATATTATATGGGAGGGATAGGGAGAGAACTCGAGGATGGAGGAAAACAAGAAGGACAGGCTTCCAGGGCAGGAGAAAGAGAAGAGTTGGGGCATAGGGTGATATAATTATAGGGGACAATATCTCAACCAAAACATCATGGCACATTATTGGTCATTTTTGTTTCATTTCTGGATTTGTTTAACAGAATTGTGACTAATTGGGTCTTAGCGACTCCAGCCTCTCTAGCACTTCTTTACCCCTCCTACCTCACATAATTATTGACTCTTGTTCAGCCCCTCAGTCTCTGAAGGCTTTCTTCATTTTGATACAACTGTTAAATCATTTAGATATCATATTGTAGTAAAACTAAGCAGTTTCATTGGGGAAAACATTTTAATATGAAGTTATAGCAGCAGCAGATCACATAAACTGCAGCGGACTCAATTCTCTCCCAAAGGTTAAAGTTTCACCCAAGGGGGCAGGGGAAGCAGGTAGTTTAACTATCCTTTCATAATTTTTTCCTTTCCTCATTTTCGTATTAGCCACCAATTGCAACCACCTACACTGATACCATGAGACTGAATCTGATCTATGTTTATTCTAAGAAAACATCTTTCTTTTCCTTTATGATCCCAGAAAACTGTGGTTTCCCTATCATGCCAAAAGTTTGTTATTGAAGGACAAAACCTCATGGCACTCTTTGAGTCCACGAGAGGGAAGAAAAGATCAGAACTGTTTGAAATCCAAGGCCAGAGGGGGCACAGAAGAAGACAGAAGAAATCTTCCTACTTTGTGTAGTTACTAATTTCTCACTTGTAAAAGAAGCTTCCACATCTAGCCTTGGCCTCACTTCTTTAGTCTTCCCTATCTTATTTCTCTGTGCTATGTTGGTCCTAAAAAATGTCCAAGTAATTATATTTGTTGGGGAAATACCACCAACTCTAGGTTCTTCTTACATTTATTACTAATATTGAAAAAAAATTAACTGTTTCATGAGATTTATGTTCTCTGTGAGCATCATAGAAATAGTAGATGCTCAGAATGTGGGGGTTTTTTGGTACATGTATGAAAAAGACATTGGGCCCTTGAGGAAATAGGATGGAGAAATGGCCTTAAAAAGGAGTGTCTGTAAATGATAGATTTGTATTGGAAGTGAAAACAAAGTTCATGCATTTTACAATAATGTTTGGGGCCAAGTCAGCTCAAGTAAGCCCAGAAAATGGAGAGAGTAAAGTGACAGACCAATTTTAAGAGAATCCCTGGCATCATAGAAGTCAAATAAAAAATATAGAATTTATAACTGGAAGACATTAGAAATGATTTAACCTGCCCAATCCCCACTTTTCATAAATTAGGAAACTGAGACCCAACTTGCCAAGGTCACATAGGTAACTTGTGAGAAAACTAGAACACAGAGGTCCCTTACTGCCAGATCAGGGGCTCAGTCTTTGAATACTAGGACTCCCCTATTCAAAAATATATGAATAGGGGAGTCATACTCAGGCACCAAAGAGATAAAAGACAATCAAACAGCATATCATTTATTCATCATTCATATTCTTGTGTGGAATCATTTCTGTCATGTCTAACTCTTCCATGTAGGGCTCTCTTGGCAAGGGTACTGGAGTCATTTGCCATTTCCTTCTTAAGTTCATTTTACAGATGAGAAATTGAGGCAAACAGGGTTAAATGACTTGTCCAGGGTCACACAGTTAGTGTCTGTGGATTTGAATTCATGATGACAAGTCTTCTTGATTCCAAGCCCAATAATATATCCACTATATCACCCAATTGCCCTATGTATACCTGTCTTGCTTTTTAAGCACATAAAATCCATGTCATCAAGTGGAAAACCTTCCTAATTTAGTGGAAAGTTTTAAAAATCAGATGAAGTTGGAGCATGCAAGAGTTGATTAATAAAAGTTTGCGGAATCAAAATCATGTCTAAAATTGCTAGTACCAGTCTTAGGAGGATCATACATAATAATAACTTACTTGGTTCTAGTACTTTCCTTACAACAATGCAGTATGTGAGGGAATACAAGTATTATCAATTCCAATTTGACTGTGAATATACTGAGTCTCTGGGAGTTTAAGTGACTTGTCCATGATCACAGAACTAGTAACAATCTAAGGCAGGATTCAAACACATGCCTGGTTCCAAGTCCAACACTCTGCCCACTCTCAATCCTGAAAGTCTTCATAAATTGCTTATCTTGTTACAATAACAGCAACATCACAATTAAAGACATGATGCAAAAATATAGGTAGCTCTAGAGACATAAAATAATGAAAGGATATGATTCTTGGGAGGAAATTCTGCTTTAGTGAATGGAGAAATACCTTAATTCAAGAATTTCATTATTGTTCAGTCCCTCACTCTTCATGGTCCTATGGACAACAGTATCCTAATGCTGTCTACTGGGTTTTCTAGGCAAAGATACTGAAGAGCTTTGTTGTTTTCTTTTCTAGTGAATTAAGGCAAACAGAGTTTAAATGACTTCCCCAGGGTCATACAGTTCACTGAGGCCAAATATGAACTCAGGTCTTCCTGACTCCAGGCCCAATGCTTGATCTTCTAAGCCTGGGGTGGGGAACCTGTGCCCTTGAGGCCACATGTGGCCCTCTGGGTCCTCAAGTGTGGCCCTTTGACTGAATCCAAACTACATAGAACAAATTCCCTTAATAAAAGGATTTGTTTTGTAAAACTTGGATTCATTCAAAAGACCCCACATTCTCTACCCTTGCCAGACCTGAGTGATCTAAGCTACCTCTGTGAGTCAAGAATGCCTAGGCTCAAGTCCTGTCTGATGCATGATTATGATACTGGGCAGATTACTAAACCTCTCAGTGGCTGAGGCAACTTTCTAAATTAAACTATAAACTGGAAAACAGGTGCAGATCTGCCTTGGGAGCAGAAATATCTCTATAGATAATGTTCTATATCAACAAAATCACATGTCCACACCTCCCACTCCCAATAATGTTTCATTCCTAATGATCTGAGTTTGTAAAATCTCCCCTTGTACTAAAATATAGTCATTCCAATTACCTAAAACAATTTAAAACACTGATAATCCAAGGAAAGAATAGCTCTATTTAATTTCAAAATTAACATTGATGAATAACAAAGACAATGTGTTGAAATGGATTTTAATTAATTCATAGAAATTGTTGGGAACATTTGAGCCTTTTTAAAATTTGGATCTATCAGGATCCATACAACCTCAGTCTTTCTATTGCAATATATACAACATTTTCAAGATTTTCACTTCATAGTGTAGATATTCAGAAACATTTTGACATCCAAGTATTTTGCCAACAAAACAACCAAAAAAAGAAAAACCTAAAGAGAAAAAAAATCTTCAATACAAGATAAATCTTAGGAAGAATTCATAAGGCCAATTGCTCTTTTGCAGAAGTACTGTGAAAATTTGTCCTGGTAAAGATTAATCTCTACTTGGGGTTCTGTTACCATTTATCTTCTATATGGCAACCACACTGGACCATAGGTCAGAACTAATAGAGCAATAACATATCAGCAGATCTGACTAGGAAATGTAGACATATGTTTCCTCGGTAAAGCCCTGTGTACTCTGGACATGTATCATTCACAATAAATAAGGCTAATGAGACATTTTCAGATCATTAAAAATATCATTGTAGTAGATGCCTACTATGTAGACATTTCAGATGTGAAGCAAACATCTGTTATGGTAATAGTAATTTGGAGATCTTTCCTGCCCCTATTAAAGGCTGAATGTAATCACATGGAGCCTATGATGGGAGGACTTTGCTGAACAGGTGGAGCAGGAAGTTAGGCACAGTGGGAGAGAGAAGACACAGGCAGACAGACAGCTAGGCTTGTAAGTGTTTGTTTGTGAGAAGGCTAAAGGTATGGTGTTGCTCTTTGCAATGATAAGGTGTATTAAGCTTTGTTATGTTTTGCTTCTGTCTTCTATGTGGAGAGTATGTTATATTCTGTGATTCAGAATTATGCCAGCACATTCATTGTTGCTGTCAGTGCTGTGAATATCACATTGCCGCTGCAACATCCTAAAATAGACTTGATATACTGCTGCTAACTTGGCTGTGTTGTAAGCACCTTGAGGTTGGTACTAATTTCAATATCAGTCTTGTGATTCTTTCAAAAAGTTATTATGAGTAAAGGATCAGCAATCTCAATCACCAATCCATCCAAGCAATCAAACGACAAATATTTATTAAGCACCTATTCTGCACCAGACACTGTTCTAACTGCATTGATTAAACGCATTCCAATTACCAAGGACAATTGCTGTGTGTTGGGGGACCAGAGAAGTACCTTGCAAGCATCTTATGACCACCAATAGGGTCTAAGTTAGGTGGTTGGGATGGCTGGTCAAGACAGGTCCAAAGCAAAGATGTCTTTGTTTTTGAAATGGGTCCATATCCCTTTGGAATTCTCTTCTTCACTTCCCACATCAGGTACCCACTACCTTAATGTAACTTGCCCTGTGGCTACCCAGGATGCTCTATCACAGAGCTTCATCTGCCTCATCCCCTTATCAGAAACTTTTCCAGTTCCAGGGCCTCAGGTAACTCTTTATTACATAGTCTAATTTAATGAACTACATTGAACTAAGGCAGAACTTCCCAAAATGTAGCCTGGGGTACCCAGGGGAGGAGAACCTGCAGCCCCGAGGCCACATGTGGCCTTCTAAGTCCTTGGGTGCAGCCTTTTGACTGAGTCCAAGTTTTATAGAACAAATCCTTTTATTAAGGGAATTATTAATTGTTCTGTGAAGTTTGGATTCAGTCAAAGGACCACACTTGAGGAGCTAGAGGACCACATGTGGCCTCCAGGTCACAGGTTCCCCATCTCTGCCTAAAACCATAAGGTTAAAACTATTTTCATAATAATACTAAGATGCTATAATTACAAATACAATATGAATGTATATTGTGCGCTGTGAGTCAAACTTTGTCTGCAACACAAAACCTTTTCTGATTCCCCAAATGTTATGCTCTTCTTTTCTAACTCTCTTACACTTAATTCTGTATATATTTGTTCTATATATTCTTGCAGATATTATTGCTGTCTTCCTGTTAGAATGGAAGCTTCTTGAAGGCAGGATTTCTTTTAGTTTTTTACTTTCTTTCCCCAGCACCTAGAACAAGGTCTGCTACAGACTAGGCACTCAATAAATGTCAGTTGATTGAGTTATGGATTTGGGGACAAAGAGACCTTTTGTCATTCCTTAAATCATATCCTGTGGAGAACTAGTTTCCATTCTTCTATTTCTCTTCTATGTGCTGTTCTAAAATAAAACAACCTATCTCAGTATGTTGTGAATTCTCCTTTGCTACATAAATAGTCACTCAGCACACTCTCTCCTAAGCCTTGTCCTTACCATCACCTATTAACTTCCAGGACACTCTCTTATCTTCCTTAATAACTCTAACAACTGACTTAGACCTTGGAAAGGTGGTAAAATTATATGATTGTTCTCTACACCATCTCCTATCAGCATCTTCTGCTACTTCAGCATATACTTTAATGCCCTCTCAACACCCTTCACTTTCAATTTCTTAGCCTCTTCAACTACTATGACTTACATTCCCATTATGTTTCAGCCAACCACATAGGTCATTGCCTCCTTAGACTTTCCTATCATATCAAACTACTCTTCTTCTAAAACTTGAACTCTAAAATTTCCCTGTCTATCTGGTGTCCAGTTATGGGAATTCTGGTTTAGAATACACATTAACAAGCTGGTTGTTTTGGTCATTTGTTTTTGAGGAGGACCAATGATATCACAGGGTGATATCTTGACTCATGCATGAATTGGATTTAAGCTAGGAAGAGTTGTACAAAGTTGTCAGCTTCACTCTCTCTTCAAGAGTTATTGAAGTCTAGTTGCAAGACAGAAGTCAAGGTAACAGAGATGACTCAGGATGCAGTGGATGGCCTTGGCATCTTGGATGTCTGACCAAGCTCTAAGCACCCCACAGTGCCTGTTTCAGCTGCCTTCATGGCTGTCAGAACAAATTGTTCTCATCTACCCATTC
Source organism: Pseudochirops corinnae (assembly GCA_028646515.1). NCBI lineage: Eukaryota > Metazoa > Chordata > Mammalia > Diprotodontia > Pseudocheiridae > Pseudochirops > Pseudochirops corinnae. Next base: position 15,433,092 of record CM053591.1, read on the forward strand.
CTCCCATAACTCATGAACAGGTTTGAGGCCTGTCTTCTGCTCTCAACCTGTTTTAGCCAATATGCTGAGATTGTTTTACCAGGGTGTGGCACATGCTTCTTGGAGTTGCAGGTGAGAGTTGAGTGCCAGGTGGACACCAGTGATGGATGAGCAACCCTGAAAAGGGCTCTCACACCAGAGAAACAGTACTGAGCTACAGCATTTCCAAGGGAAGGCAATCAGGACAATAAAAGAATTTTTAAAAGTATGCTCAGGGGTGGCTAGGTGGCACAGTGAATACAGCACTGACCCTGGAGTCAGGAGGACCTGAGTTCAGATCTGGCCTCAGACACTTAACATTTACTAGCTATATGACCCTAGGCAAATCACTTAACCCTAATTGCCCTGCCTTCCCCCCTCCAAAAAGCAAAAAAAAAAAAAAAAAGTATGCTGAGGAGTGCATGGGAGCCAGTTTTGTGAGCCCATGGTTCAATTTTTAGTGTGAGCTTTTACATTTCAGAAATGCTTGGTCTACAAATTAGGACTCAATTTATTGTTTAGCTAACTGTCTACACTTAAGAAAGTGTTAACACTGAGAATTAGACATAAAAGTGTATTTTCCTCCCTAGGAGAGTGGGGTTGTTAAACATTTACCAGCATACACCCCTGAGTTGTTCTATAAACATTGTTTCACCCCTGAAGTACTCTATAAACACTGTTTGAACTCAGCAAGAATATAGTAGAAGGCTCAAGGAATGAAATCACCAGATTGGGGCCTGGTGACAAAATAATGATAATTATAATAGTGATAATGATAATTTATATATGACAAAATACATTCATTATCTCATCTAAGCTTTACAACACCCCTTAGTATGCCATATATTATAGAGTGATGGAACTGTGGCTAGTCTGGAAAAGAGAAGGGGTAGGGTGTATGATAGTTATGTTTGGGGCTGTCATGCAAAAGAGGTGCCTGAAGAGATTTCACAGACAACTAATAAGATTAGGTAGAGGTTAGAACACAGGACAGAGAAACTTCTTAAAATGAGAGTTGTCCAAATTCAAATGGCTGCCTTAGGACAAGGTGAAGTTTCCGTCAGTGGACACTTCCATTTAGAAACATCCCCACTTGGAGAATTCATGCTTTGAGTAGAAATTTAGCTAGCTGATCTCTCTAGTTCATCTAAAGTCTGAATCTATGATATAAATGAAATTAAATTGAAGCCAGATGACAAGGATGAGATGTAGAAGAGAAAGGGAAGACAGAAGGAAAGAAAATGCCAATAGGGAGTAGCAGAATGTTATCAACAGTTGACTCAGAAACCACGCAGAGGCATCCAGGTCATAGATTATGCAGTCCTGCTGTAAAGCAGTGCTACAAGAATGATTACTCTCTCTGCTCAGGGAGATACAAAAGCCAGCAAATTACACCATCCAGACACTCTCCTTTGTCAAGGTCAGTAGAAAAGATAAAATGTGACTTATAGCATTAATCAATTGTAGCATTAATCCCTCTAGGTGACCGTCAGAGTCATTCAGTATAAAGCTGTGCATGGTCTCCTAAAAATTCCCTTCAGGCCTGCTTTCCCAGAGAACTATTTCATCAAGAGTGATTAAGCTATAGGATTCCTTCCCTGGGAGGAAACCAGAGAATAAGGGTAGGAAGGGAGAGAAGAAGGGGACTATATCTCTGTATGACAGATCACAATATGAACTTGGATGTAATCAGAAAAACTTTATTAAGTGATATATAATATACACACACATATGCAAAGCATTACGCTGTTGGATATTGCTTGCTAATCATTTATATGATCTTCAAATAGTGGTATATGAATGCAATGGGATAATATTGAACCATAACACATTAGAGACAAGAATGGTTCATAAAAATAGGGAAAGGATTATACTAATGGATAAAGAATGAAATTAGGAAGATCAGGATAACAGTTTATGATAACATTGATAATATTAAAAAAACCCAACTTTTTAAGATCTAACATTCTAATCAAAGCAACAAAGAATAGTGACCTCAAAAGACTAAAGATGAAATGTATTTCTTACCTCATGAGAAGCTCATGCACTATTTTCAATCTCAGATATGATCAATATGTTGATTTGTTTTTCTAGACCAGGGGTACGGAACATACAGTCTTGAGGTTACATGTGGTCCTCTAGAACCTCAGGTATGACTTTTTGACTGAATCCTAACTTCACAGAACAAATGCTCTTAATAAATAGGGAGGAGATGGTCTTCATATTCACCTGGAGAGGCTTATACAAACTGATGCTAAGTGAGAAGAGCAGAACCAGGAAAAATTTGTACACAACCACAGACACATCATATTGTGACGACCAACCTTCATAAACTAGACTCTTCTCAGCAACGCACAGTTATAAGACAACTCTACAAGTCTCAGGATGGAACAAGATATCCATATTCAGAGAAAAATCTAGAAAGACTAGAGTTTAAATGGAGACCGAAGCAATCTACATGCTATCGTTCTTTTTCATGTTTGGTTCTCTTTCTTTTTTCCCATGGATCACTCCATTGGTTACGACCCTTCCATACAACCAGACTAATGTCCAGTGTGAAAGTATTTGCAGATCCTATACTTGATTGCATGCTGCCGTGGGAGAGGGGGGTGGAGAGGGAGGGGAGAAAATTTGAAACTCAATGGATTGTGGAACTGAATCTTGTAGACTAAAAGTAAATAAACAAATCAATTTATAGAAAAATAAATAAAAGGATTTGTTCTGTAAAACTTGAACTCAGTTAAAAGACTGTATCCAAGGACCTCATTTGGCCTCAAGGTTGCAGGTTCCCCACCCCTGTTCTAGACAATACATATTAGTTACATGGAATGACTTCTTCTCAGGTGGATCATGGGAGTGGCAGCTTAGTGAGTAGTGATAATAGAGAACAAAACAAAGGCAATTTAAAAAAAAAAAAGCAGAAGAAATAATAGAAGAAGGAGATACAAACAAATGAAATAGTTCTGTGGTTTTATAATTACCATTTGCTAAATGTGGATAATAAAGCATCTACCTCCCAGGGTTTCTGTGAGGATAAAATGAGATAAGTCCTTTGCAAACCTAAAATCACCATATGGATGCTAATCATGTTTTTGTCATTATTTATTATTATCATTACTATCTGTGAGAGTGTGGGTAAGTCACAACATTTCCAGGCCATCGTTTCCTTATTTAGAAAAAGAGAGTGTTAGACTAGATCAGTGGTGGGGAGCCTGTGGTCACATGTGGCCTGGAGTCCGCAGGTTCCCCACCCCTGACTTAGATTATCCCTAAATTACCTTGTAGTTCTAAATCCATAAATTCTGACCACAGTCAGAAACATTTAAAACTAATTATTCTTATAATAAGCTATGATAGCAAGGAAAATATATTTATATCTCTCCAGGAATATCAATTTCCCTGAAGGTGACCAGAGTGCATATAGCAGTATACTGAGGAGGCAGCATTGAAAGAGTATTGGGCTGAGGGGGAAAAGGGACTGATAATCTCTGTTTAGCAATTGACTTTCCATGTGACCTTGACTAAGTCATTTCCACTCTTTAGTCTTCATTTTCTTCATTTGTAGAAGGATATTACCTCAAATTTTCTAACAGTTCTAAAATTCAATAGTTTAGATTTATGACATGAATTTGGAAAGTCTATCTGGGAAGGTCTTGTGACTTCTCTTGGAACAAATATAAAGTGAATCCTGTTCTCTAAAATACATTCAATTTACTATTTTGAGAAAAACAATCAATGTTATTAGAGATTTCTCTTCCAAAATGGTACTTGAGAGACACATTTCCAACAGGCATGGTCTTTCAATTCTTATTTTAAGGTTATTCATAAATAGAATGGCGGCTGGATGATGCAATAAATAGAGAATTTAGAAAGATGAGTCTTCCTGACTTTAGGCCTGGTTCTAACTTACATTGCACCACCTAGCTGCCTTAAACACGTGCATACATGCATACATACATACAAAATTGTTGCTTAACTGAATTGAATTAAAATTAAATTTAAAAATTAAAAGACATCTTTATTAAAAATAATAACAAGAGTTATGACAATAACTGGCATTTTTGTTGCTTGAGTTGTGTCTGACTCTTTGTGACCCCATTTAGGGTTTTCTTGGCAAAGATACTGATGTGATTTGCCATTTGGTTTTCCAGCTTATTTTATAGATGAGTAACTAGAGCAAAAGGGTTAAGTTTCTTGCCCAGGGTCACACTGCTAATCAGAGTCTGAAATCAGATTTGAACTCACAAAGAGTATGTCTTCCTGATGACTCCAGGCCCAGCACTCTATCAACTTCATCACCTGGCTGTCCCTACCATGTATGGAGCGCTATAAAGTTAGCAAAGCACTTTGCAAAGATGTTATTTGATTCTTAAATAAAGCTGGGATATAGGTATTATTATGATCCTCATTTTACAGATGGAGAAACAGAGGCAAAGAAAGGTTAAGTGACTTTTCCATGGTCACACAACTAGTAGGCTCATATAATATACATGATAGCCAACACTTGTGTTCAAGGTTTGTGAAATACTCTGCATCTATTTCATTTGATTCTCACATCACTTTCTGTGAGGAAGATGTCATTAACCTAATTTCACAAAAGGGGAAACTGAGACTGAGAACAGTTTAAATGTCTTTCCAAGAATTGTGCGGCTGTTAAATATTTCTCCTCTCTCTTTCTCTCTCTCTCTCTCTCTCTCTCTCTCTCTCTCTCTCTTTCTCTCTCTCTCTTTCTTTCTCTCTCTCTCTTTCTCTCTGTCTTTCACTTTGTCTCTCTGTCTGTCTGTCTATTGTCTTCTATTTCTCCTGCTTGGCTTTGTTTAAAAGAGGAGATAAACTATATGCCTAATTGAGATGGGGGAGAGGAAAGCACCTAATACCAACTTTGCTCTCCAGCCAGATCAATACAAAGCAATGAGTACTGGGCCCCATGATGTCTTGGATCAGTGGTTCTCTACTTTCCTAATGCCGGGATCCTTTAATACTCATGTGTGGGTGTGTCTGCATGTGGGCGGACCCGCCTGGAGATGTATAGAGGAGCGTGTCTTGGTTCCTAAGACCATTGGAAATGTGTTTTCCAATGGTCTTAGGTGACCCCTGTGAAAGGGTCGTTTGACCCCCAAAGGGGTTATGACCCACAGGTTGAGAACCACTGTCTTAGATGAAAGAATATCAGAGATGAGATGGACTAGGCAGTGACCTTGTGAGCTTCAAAGGTTGGGAGGGCCAATAGAGATCCATGAGCTGGAGTCTATGCCAGAGTTTGTGGTCAACTAAATCTGGTTCACTAGTGCAGCCCCAAAATGACATAGGGCCATTTGAGCACCAAGTAAGGTCTCTACTGAGTACTAAGCAAGCAATTAATCTTTGGAGAAGCAAGTGAAGGCATATGTGCATTATACCTCCACAGATTTCCCAGAAGTCTGTTCTGAACTGGGGGAAAATGCTACATTCAAAATAAACCTCTGCCTTCTTTGCCAGGGATGGCAAACATTTCAAACAGGTAGGAGTATAATGGGTCTTTGATACACATCCAGATTATTCAAGATAGAGTAGAGGCCTCCATTTAGGAGACTCCAACTACTTGCTTCTGGGAGAAGATACTTCATTCCCCTTATTAAGTGGGTGGGAGTAGCCTCTCTCCTTCAACTGTTCAGCTGGGACTGCTTGCATCTTTAAATCTACCTGACAGTGGCATAATCATTCTCTCTTTCTGGTGGCATCCTGGGGTGAAGTTCTTGTTCACTTGCAGTGTGGGCACCAGGGACTAAGCTGGAGGGGAAGGGCCAACTTCGTCTTCACTTGAGGCTCTGTGGCTCTGAGAAATAGGCTTGGGACTTTGGGCATTGTTTGGTTTGTCCTCTTCAGTTATAGGTGCAAGGAGGGGAGTCCTACATCCAGAGCCTGAGCCTTGGCACTCATGGAGCCATGATGAAAAGCTGATTATTGCTACTAGAACAACCAGGTCGCCCTGAGAAGTCAGAGTACTAGACCTGAAGCTCAAAGTTTAGGAGCTGGAACTTGGTATCACTAAGGGTATAGAGGAAGTGAGTTAAACTGTGAATCTAATCCCCTTCCTCATTCTGGTAACCAAAAGAGAGTAGGATGGGATTATGCACCACAACCACCACCCAGGTGTTGAAGGGGGTTTTGTATATTTGTTTGTTGCTATAATTATGAAGCAAAGATATTTGATAATCTGGCTGTTAAGCAGTTAAATGGAAGTGGAGTGTTTGGATCCCTAAAATTGAGTGAATGCAATTGGTTGGGTCTTGAGCTAATGGCATAGCCTAGTTATATACCCACACCTCCTTAATGATACTGAGGAGCACTGGGGGAAGGATAAAATATAAATCATTTGGCTTTTAAGCAGAGTAGTCACTATTGCCCTTGTAAATGTAATTACCAGTCTCATAGGACAATTATAAAGGGACTATGAAAATGTAAACCTTTTTAAAAAAAATAATATAGACATAGTGTTACATTTTAGGTAAGAATCTGAACCAAACTTAATACCTGTCAACTCTGAAGAGAAAAATAAAATGGCTAAGGCTTCCAAATGTACTTCTTTCTTTCTGGTAAGCCATTTTTCTCTTCATCTTCTTCCACTCTCCTTTTCTTTCTTTTGTCCATGTTCCATTTAAGTAGAACTTTTAGAAATGGTGTTGGAATCTACCTACTATGTGAAATCACAGTGCCCACCTTGAGTTGAATGGATATGTCTTTGATATCTTGGGGCCCCATTTTTCCATTTTTCTATAAAGGTTATTGCCCATAGCTGAACTCTATAAATACACTGTTTAATGGAATGTTTAGCCTGGATGACATTCTAGCTCTTGTCTCTCTCTAACCCTGTAGGTATGGTCTATCATATATCTCTGTGGAGACATTGAATATTGCTAATTCCACTGTGCATTGGGGAAGACAGCATGGTATACTGACTTAGCACACAGAACATCTTAGCTCAAATCCTGTCTTTGGCTCATAAGAGTTGTGTGACCCCAAGCAATTCATTTATACTCTCTGAGTCTCAGTTTTCTCATCTCTGAAAAGGACATGATTATCGTTGAATATACTTTTCAGGTTTGTCCCATGAATCAAGGAGGATAATGTAGAAAAAAAATCCTTTCAAAATTCCAAGTTCTTTATGAATTTCAGCTTTTAATTATTATATTCACCTTCATAATTTTTAGCCAGCTCTTTTTCAGAGAGTAAAAACCCTTTCACAGAGCTGCAAAAAAAGATAGCGATGTCACTTTATTGTCACCAAATCAATCAACCTTTTTTTTCTTCTAAGACATATTAAGGACACAGAGGTTTGCCAATGGTGAAGAAATGTACCTTTCCTTGATGAAAATATGGTAACAAACCAATCCAAACACTTGCATATGGGAACTGTATTCTTCCATTATAGGCTACTGGCTCATCTCCAGAAATAATCCTGGTACCTTGACTCAAAGTCCCTGATAATTTCTTTTTGGTTATATTTTACCAGCTGACAAAGAGATCTGCCTGCTAATGGAAGAAAAGAGGCCTGCCCAGAATGAACAGTATTGCTTTAGTTCTTGTACTTTTATACACATTGTAATTTTTGCCACTGTGACTTTTAGGAAGGACAAAACCAGCAAAGCCATAAGCTCCTGGCCCTTTGCCTCACAAAGAACTGTATTTTTCAAGTGGATAACATTTCTCCAACCCTGAATGACTAGAGTCAACTTAAAAAGATAGATGGCCCCAGAGCCAACAAGTCATTCTAACCACTTGAGAACCCCTGAGGCATTTTGGGAGCCAGTAACATGATTGCCTGTGGATCTGCCAGAGAATCCAGATGGCAGCATTGAAATGACTTCAATGTGTTGACAAACATTCAGACACAGTGTTGTGTGTGACCCTCTGTTTTTCAGGGAGTGCAGCTTCCATTTGTACCAAAGGAAAGGAATGGGAGGAATTTTCATTAATATTATGGAATGTGATTTTCTGCAGCTCCCTTAGATGAAGAAGAAAGGGGGAAAGGGAGAGTAGGGTATGGTCATCAAGCTTCAGGGAGAGAAAAAAAAATACACATCCTTTCTCATCACACTAGAGTGTCTGGCTCAGACTACCTCAGGAGGAGGAAGGCAGCTGTGAGTAAGTGGCTCTTCTACTGTCATATCTATAGAAAGGACTACTGGACTCCAGAGAGTTTTGTTTGTCACCTCTGACGTTAGAATAACTATGTTGGGCTTTCAGGTCTATACAAGCTAAGAATGATGAACAATCCAGCTCTAGTATCCTTCCTTTAGAGCAAAAACATCTGAATCAATTGGAGGATAAATAAGCTTTTCCATACCTCTCTGCCCAGGTGGGTGTCAATTCAGATTCTGTTCTCAGGTTTCTGAGGATCTTAGAAACCTATGCATGATATATGCTTGACTCCACCTAATTCTACCTTCATCTTGAATTTGTCTGGAGGGTTTCCTGCCTCCTCACTTTTGCTAAATGCCATTTTCTGCACTGTAAGGTGCTCTATCACCCCCAGCCTCCAAATCTCTGCAGACTTTTGTATATACCGCCCTTCAGGATTAGCTTAAAGGACACTTCCTCAGTATATCATTCCCTGATGCTATTCCCCTCCCACTTGTGTGAAGTGATTTCTCCATCATTTGATCTTCTTGTTCTTGATACTGTCATTTTGTCTTAGCATATACTAATTGAAAGAATGTGAGTCAGGAGACCTGGATTTGAGTCATGCCTGTGGAACATATTAACTATGTGATCATGACCGAGTCAATGAACTTCTCTGAGTTTCAGCTTCCTCAACTGTAAATTGGAAATAAATCAATAAACAAATATTAAGGTCCTATTATGTGCCTATACAAAGATTAAAATGAAACAGCCTCTGCCCTCAAGAAACTTATATTCTGTCGGGAGCAGCAGGATGTAATGGATGGAGATCCGTCCTCAGAATCAGAAAGGCTCAAGTCCAAGTTTCTACATCTACTACAGATTGCCTATGTGAACAAAAGCAACTCATTAAACCTCTAAGTGCTACAGGCAACTACCCAAACATATAATTGCTTCTCCAGTGTATGTGTAAATTGGCAGAAGAAATTCCCTCAATGGGAATGTTCCGAAAAAATGAAATCAAAGGAATAAACCTTTTTATTGGTGATGTGGAGAAAGGAGAAGGAAAAAAGAGCAGGAGGAGGAGGAGGAGAAAGAAAAAAAAGGAAGAAGAGGAAGAGAAATAAGCTCTTTGGTTTTTTGGACAGAGCTGAAAAACAAGAACATGGGGAATGCTATAGGTGTGTTTTACCTGGGTTTGAGCAAACCGTTTGGTATTACTGCTGATAACATTCTTCTAAAAAGGATAGAGACCAATGTTTTTCTTAAATTTTTTTTTATTTCATATCCTCAACAGTAAAATATTTTGAACACATATTCCTAATACGTATATTTACTAGTCTATAAATTATGTATACTGCTGTACTAATAATTACATATCATAAAATATAAACAAAATAGAAATTAAAAGAATGAAATAAATATAGGTAATACTTGAAAAATGTTTTACTTAGTACAAAAATCATTTTGCTCTCAATAAAATAGTAAAAATACTTTTGGTGAAAATACTGTTTCATTATTTATGAAAATCTTGTTTTAATACTTTGTGCTAGAAAGATTCAAAGGTCAGGTTCTAAGTTCAGGTTATTTCAAAACTTGGTTTTAATGGCTGTCATAACCAAACCAAAAAAAAAAACAACTTTACAAAGATATATTGATGCAAATAGAAAAAGTTCATTGTTGACTATGCCGATTTAATTATGACACTTGCTTTTCGATCCCATCCAGTAATTCTGCAAATTATGAAGTTCAGCCAGTAAATTTCTATCTTCTCTAATGTCAATCAGCTATTCTTTCAAATTAATCAGGAGATTTTGAATTTTTATATTTTTGACAATTAAGATCAAAACCCTTCTAACATTCTTCATTGAGAAGATTTTTAAACAGGTTAAAATACTTGTTCTCAGATTTCTAAAATGAGCAATTTTAAACAAAGATGATACACTGTCATTGTTTGCCAGAACCCAGAGAGGAGAGAGAAGGTACCTACTAGCAGACAGTGATCGCCAATGTCAAATGCTCAAGGTCAAGAAAGGTGGAATCTGAGAAAAGATCATTAGATTGGACAATGAAGACGTCACTTGGAGACTAGAGAGATGGTATGGACCTCAATGGAAATAGAGGAGCTCAGAAGAGGGTGGATTTAGAGGTGGACTAGATGATTTACAATTGCTTCCTTCCATTTCTACTCCTTCTTTTCCTACAAAAAATGAAAAGGGGTGAGTGTTGGACTCTTATTCACCAGTCCCTATCCTGGAGAAGTGTTTGAAGAGTCAAAAGATGCTGGGGAATTTGGGCAGGAAATTTTTCCTGTACAGTTGCTGGATGTCCCCAGGTTAAGCTTAGATTATAAAAATCCTGGGGCTTTATGGGTACAAAATTGGAAAGCCAGAGTGGGAGTAGTTGACTGGATAAGTATTGATTTAAAATGGATGAAGAGGTAATATGGTTATGTTTAGATAAGTTCACAATTAGTTATCACAGGGAGAGTAGGATGCGACTGATATTCCCATCTTCCAAATGATTTAACACATGTCCATCAGTCTATGGAATCTACTGGACTAAATAATCATATGATTACATGGAGCCCTGGTTAAATAACCAAACCAAAAGAATTATACTCAGTGCTTTAATGTCAAATTAGAAGGAGGTTTCTAGTAGACTGAGAACCTGTTAGGCTTTGTGTTATTTAATGTTATAATCAATGACTTAATTCATTTAAAGAATGATTCAGATAAAAACATGGATATCATGTTTTTCACCAAATTTGCAGATGAACCAAAGTTGGAAGGGATATTAAATACACTAGATGGCATAGTTTTCAAAATATATTAACAGCAACCTATGCCAAGATAAGGTTAGAATGGGTACATGATTTAGACACAATGGGCAATACCATAAGCAGATTAGGAGAGCAAGGAATAGTTTATCTGTCAGTGTAGCACCAATGCTATATTCATAGCACCAACAGTGACTATGAATATGCCAGAATAATTCTGAATCACATAATATAACAGAATTTCCATATAGAAGACAGAAATAAAACATTTATTCAGACACCAGAAAGCTGATTCCCCACACCAGAAAGTTAAATACATCATAGCAAGAAAGAAGATAACACACATTATCACCACAGAGAGCAACACCATACCTTTAACCTTCCCACAAACACTCACAATTCTAGCTTTCTCTTTGCCTGCATACTCTCTCTCCCATCATGCTTACATCTCTGACTCCCAGCTTCCTCTGGGCTCTGCTCCACCAGTTCACCAAACTCCTCACACCACAGGCTCAATGAGATTACATTCAGCCTATTAGGGAGCAGAAAGTATCTTCAAAGCAGGAAAATCTTCAAAATACCTTAGGAATATATAAAAGTTCTATTTATCTTAGGAATATATAGAAGTCCTATAAAAGCTCTGATCTGAGGCATTTTGTACAATCCCCTAGGTACTAGGAACTTACCGAGAGCTCCTCTTGGATAGTCTCCTACTGCAGCTTCTGCACTGACTGCCAGGCACTGGGGAAAGTATTTCAAGTCCTTTGGTGGATACCTCTGGCAAGCAAGTTTCCTCCTTGGACAGCATGCTGTCCCTAGAGTTCTTCTGTTTGTTCTTTCTTTTGCTGTGGCTCCAAAGTGAACTGCCTTGGACCTGTTTTCATTTTGTTTCTTTAAGTATAGGTTCTCTGCTTGTCAGCTTCAGGTTGGTTTCTTGGAAGGTTCCAACATACTGACACATACTGAATTTGTAGTACACTGTTATTTTTTTAGTGTAGTAATATTATATCATATCTATATATCATACTTTATCCAGTCAATTCCTAATTGGTAGATGCTCTTTTGGGGGAGTTCTTTGGTGCAACAAAAAATATTGTTATAAATATGTTCATAGAAATGAGTCCTTTCCTTTTATTTTTTATTTCATTGGAGTACATGCATAGTAAGGGTATTATTGAGTGTAATGGTAATGGGGATTTGAAGATCTTCCCTGCCCCTTGTATAGGCAAGCAAAGAAGTGGTTAACACCTTGTTTCAGCTATTTAACTATTTAACACCTTGTTTCAATTCATGATTGTATCAAGTATTAAGATCCAGAACTTGTGAATCCCACAGTGGGAGGAACTTGCTGATGCAACAGGAAGGGGTTGGGCAGGGAGGAGCTAATGATCATATATAAGGAGAGTCTCAGGCTGGAGAGAGAGAATTAAGAGCAGGATTGAGAACAGAACTTGAGAGAAGAGAGAAGAACTGAAAACTCAGCAAAACTGAGAACTGAACTGAGAACTGAGAAGAACTGAGAAATGAGAAGAGAGAATTGGCAGGAAGCATGGCTGTTTGTGTGTCTGTTTTGATGCTACTTTGTCAGATTCATCTGCTGATAGAGGATGTTGCTGTTGTCACAGAAGCTCTGGGAGATTACTGCTGCTTCAGAAGCCCTGAAAAAGGATTTTCTTGCTGTAGGTTTACAGAAATCCTGGAGGAGGGTCTTACTGATGTTTTCAGAGGTCTTGGGGCTAAGCTGATGATGTGTGTTGATTTCTCAGACCTTGATGTTTGGTCTACGTGGATTTCACAGGGAGAAAGTGAATTGATAATGGTGCCAGCAATGTGAATGAATGTTATTGTGGCTTTGTTAAGCTTTGTCTTCCCAGGAATAGAAACTGTAAAAGACCTGAGGTGGATTAGACACTATGAGCTTCAATATGGAACAAGAACTGCACAAAGAGCTGGACAAGGAACTGAGAGCTGCCTGCCTTTGAACTCAGGTGACAGTTATGTAGATTTGGGCAGGAGCTGGGCCCATGGAAGAGGAAGCATAGAAGCTGAGAGCCAGCCTTGAGTCAAGATGAAAAGATTTCTTCTTGGGTAACTGATGCTGACTGAAAAGATTATAATTTACTGTGACCTAGGAGTGGAGAACTTTGACCTTTAAACTTTGTGTCCCTTATGATTGAATTAAGGACTTACTAAATGATTGAATTACTAAATGATTGTACTTTGTTCAAAACTAGGTGACCACTTTGGTGAAAACTATGCAGCCACTTTAGTGATAACTTGTTGTGCTATAACATTGTGAATGCTGTTCTTTGATTTCTGTGAATGTTTTGTCTTAGTTTATTACTGAATAAATAGAGAGTTCACTATACTGTGTAATTAGAACCTTGAAGCTGTTCACAGCAGCAGTCCTCTGGAAAACTACTTGTGCTTTGCTTTACATTGAGTCTACAGGTATGCATAATATGGCAACTTTTGGAGTATAGTTCCAAATTCTTTTCCAGAACTGTTTGACCATTTCACAGGTATACTAACAGTGTATTAGTGTGTCTCTTCACAAACAATCCCAAGGTGACCAGAAAATCTATTTATTAAAAAAAACACACCATTTTAAATGAAAACATCTTTGACAGATTGGATAGCTGTGCAATTAAAAAAAACAATCATGACTCCAGAAGACTGAAGATGAAATATGATTTCTATTTGGTGGAGAAGGTAATATCATGTAGGTATAGAATTGGGTACATATTCTCAGATACAGCCAATACAAACCAATTTTTTGTATGTTCCAGGGGAGTGGAGGGAGAGTGTTTGTGGGAAAATTGGAAGGAAGGGATAGTAATGCAAAAAAAATTAAATAAAATAAAAGATATGAGATCATTAAAGAACTAAATGATAGAAGAGCAGAAAATTGTTGAGAAGAGAACACAGACAAAAGCTTAATATTTTAAAAACAAAATATACATAATAAATTCATGATTTCATAGAAAATTCTCTTCATCAGGGCCTTCTTTGTATATGGAAAATTGGAAATGTTCTTGTTTTTTGATAATTTTCTGGTCAATGATACATTTATTCTGTTTGTGCTTTTAAGAGAGTCATAGCTTCCTGAAACAAAGAGGTGGTAGTCCTTCTATACTGTCATCTGGTAAGATCATATCTGGGGTATAGATTCAGTTCTAAATGTCATAATTTAGGAAGGACATTAATATACTTTATAGAATTTTTAAAAACATCAGTGAAAATAGTGAAGAGTTTTGAATTCATGTCATTGAGGAAATTTGTCATATTTAGGACAACAAAGAGAAAAGCCAAGGGGGCCATAATTTATGTCTTCGAGTATTCAAAGAGCAGTCATATAAAGAGGAATTATATTTGTGCCTAGCTACAGGTGACAGAATCAGGAGCAAAGGGTAGAAGATGGATAAAAAGGTCAATTTAGCCTCAATGTCAGAAGAAACTTCCCAACAATTACATTTTTCTAAAAGTAAAATGGGCTGCTTCAGGATGTTGTAAATTCCCCTTGTTGGAGATATTCAAGGAGATGTTTAATGACCACTTTTGAGATATATTATAAATAGAGGATTTCTTTAAGGTAGAATTTTGGATTAGATGACTATTGAGTCTGTTCTAACTCGGAAATTCTGTGAATCTTTCATTCCAGTTGTCAAGACACTGCTTATAGTTCATATCTTCTTCTGTTCCCTTCTCCTTGTTTCCTTTCTGCCTATCTCTTCCTTACCTCAGTTCTCCAACTATAACAAAAAAGGGGAAGGGGTAGCTATTTCCTAAAATTCAGGCATATCCTGAAAAAAATTCTTAGAGGGTATATTTTAAAAGAACCTTCCTTTACTCCACTACCTCTAATAGAAAAGACACATTATCATCCACTGAATATTTAATTAAATTGAATAAATATTTTTTAAACACATAACATGCTGGAGACACCATGATAGACACTGGGTAAGAAAAAATAGACAAAATAACCTAACCAACAAAAAATAAAAACCAGGCCTTGCCCTTGAGTCACTCACATTCTAGTGCAAAGATAAGACATGTTTACAAGTAAGTATATGTGAAGCAAACATAAAATAATTCCTGAGTTGAGGAGGGCTGGAAAGGGTCAACCTTGAGTATGTCAGGAAAGGTTTTGAGTAGAAAGTAGCATCTCAGCTGACCTTTGAAGGGAGTTAGAGATTGCAAGATACAGAGATAAGAAGGGAAGGTCTTTATGTGGTCTCAAAGGATTCTCTGTAAAGGCTCCCAGAAAGGACTGAGGACTACTGATTAGAAATACTCTGTGGACCCACAATGTGGTCCTCACATGTGGCTCACATATACCACCATTCTAAAAGTTCCATCCACACAAAACCTTTCAGAATATGGTGTCCTATCTATTCTAAGGGAAGTGCTTTGAGTTATTTTTCAATAGCGGTGACGGATTGGTATAAGTAACAAACTTAAATTAGAGCATATGAAGTGCTGGCTGGGAAACCAAGCAATCCCTGGACAGATTTATACATCTGCCCCCTCCAACTGGCATAGTTTGTTGTAGTGAACCACTCTTCAAGTTATCATGAAAGTAAAAAATAATTAAGCATGATCAGGGAGAACCAAGTGTACAATTCTGGTTACAACTGGACAGAAAATTCAAGGCATTTAGAAATCATTGCTGGGTGCCGTAATGCTATAGTAGCTAAAATAAGGCATGTTCTGTCAAATGGCACACATTTTCATTGTGTCAGGAGATCAGAAAAAGGAGAGATATAAGTGTGGGCTGGAGTAGCCTGGGAAAATATCATGGAGAAAGCAGGTCTTGAAGAATTGCTAAGATTTGGATAAATGAAAAGGAGTTACAAGGAGTTGTCATTCAATAGGAAACATCATCCTCTTTTTTATTTTTCAATATTTTTTCCCCACAGCTTTCAGATAGTACAAAAATTCTTCAGTTGTCTTTTATTAAACTATTTTCCAGATCAGTTGCTTTTTTTTCTATGAGCTATTTCATATTTTCTTCTATTTCTTTAGTCTTTTGACTTTGTTTTATTGTTTCTTCATGGCTCACAGAGTCATAGGTTTCCACTTGGCCAATTTTAATTTTTAAGAGTTATTTTCTTCAGTGATATTTTGTGCTGCTTTTATGATTTGGTCAATTCTTATTTTTAAGCAATTATTGTCTTCAATATTCTTGTGCCTCTTTTCCCATGCTGTTAATTCTCTTGTCATAATTTTCTTACAAAGCTCTCATTTCTTTTACCATTTTTCTATACTGCTTTTATGTGATTTTAAAAATCTTTTTTGTTGTTGTTTTTGTTGTTCTCTTTAGTTCTTCTAGGAATTTTTATTAGGCTTGTGTTTCATCTGCATTTTTCTTTGAGGCTTTGTTTTTGGAGGTTTTCAAAGTCATTGTCTTCTGATTTCCTGTCTTGGGTTCCCTGTCATCACAGTTGCTTTTGATGGTTAGATTCTTTTAGTTTTTTGTTCATTTTTCTAGCCTATTTCTTGACTTTGGAACTTGATGTCATTTTGGTCTCCACTCACCTCATGGCAGTGGAAGTGAGGGAAAGGGGAGAATGTTTTGTGTATTGTTAAGTTTCCATGTACTGCTTCTGTACTCAGTCATGGTTAATCTAATAGCAGGTTTTTTAGTTTCAGAATGACTGAACTGCTGGTTCCCTTTCAGTTTTAATCTCCTGCCCTGATTGAGTCCACTGAAAACTTATGTGTAGCACTAAAGTCTAGAAATTAGTCCACACTCTAGTCTTGGGTTCAGAGTCACATAGCTATGTTTCTGGAACTTATTCCTTGCTCCTTATACAAGCAGGGCCTCGACTCCTTTGCGACATGACCGCAGTCATGACCATTTCTCTCTGACCTAAAACTGTGACTCAGAATTGGGTAATGGGCAACAGAACTGTCAGATGATACTCATTCCTGTTCCTAATGCTAATACAGAGATCTTCCAGTATCTCTTTTGACATAGGTATTGAGTCTTCTTACTGTCTTGCACGCTGGGCTGCTCCCTGCCACTGATGCACCACTAGATTCCAATGATGGGATATAGGCTCTGAGAAGTCTCTTGAACTCTCCTTGAATCTTCCCACTTGATGAAGCATTTGCCTGAGACCACAAGCTTTTCATTATCTCTAGGCCCAAATTTCTGTTACTCTTAACCTAGTTTAGCCCTCCATTGTCCAGCTACTTCCCACCCTTAATCCTATTAAAATATCTATACCCAAATCTTTTATCCTTAAAGTAGCCCAGCCCTCCATTGTCTGTCATCTCCAAGGCTTCAAGCTATTTCCCCTGGAGTCTGACCTCAATTAAGATCCTCTTTAGACTCCTCCTCAGGACCCTTCCCAACCCCTCCTCTACACCACCCCTAGATCCCTCCCATACTCTTTCTGTATATAAGATCCATCTTGCCTCCATGAAGGTGTTGAGGTTCATTCTAGCTCAGACTCAGTCTGTGTCAGATTGTTCTGACCTGTTTATCAACACCAGTGTCACAAGTACTTAAACTCCTTAAGAGTCTACCCATTATGGCAAATCTTTAATTAACTTTGCTTTTCTTTGTCTGAGAGAAGATTTGAGTCAAATTCATTCAGCAGAACCAGGCACATTGTTATTTTGGGGTCTCAAGCACCCCTAAGCTCCCAAACCTCAACACGTACACCTGGTATTGATTCTCTGTGTTCCTAGCAAACCTCAATCTCAGTGTTCACATACTTCTCTGTTTTCCTAAACTGCCTTTTGAGCTAGAAAAATGACTCATTGTGATGTTTAGCTTTCTTATTCAGAATTTGGTTTGGCATTTTTTTTTTGGTTGATGTGGAAGGGATGTACTGAGAGAACTAGGCAAAAAAGTTGGCTTTCACTCTACCATTGTGACTGATCATTATCTTAAGAATTACCAAGCATTCATATCATAAAGGCTTTGGCAAAGATAACATATTTTATTCCAACTTATTTCAGATTACTGTGATGTTTTAAAAGTTCAGGAGATATAATTGATGGGTAATTAATCATTTTATTAATAATACTAACATATGGGGGGGTGGAGCCAAGATGGCGGTGTAGCAGCAGCAACACATCGCAGCTCTCACATAGCCACCCCAAAATACCCATAAAATAGGACTCTAAACCAATCCTACAACTCCAAAACGCACACAAGGATACTTCCCACTAAAGTCAGCTCGGCTGCGAGGAACCATATCAGCACTGCCAACCGAAGCCAGCCTGGCCTGAAGCCATGGCTGTGCTCTGGGGGCGGCCATGCGGGAGGTGCAGAGAAAGCTCTCAGGTGGGGCGGATTAGTGACAGCTGCGGGAGTGGGGATTGTGAAAGGGGGAGATAAGCAGTCTGGTCGAAAGGTCTCCAGGGCGGAAAAGTGAAAGGCAGAGGTTTTGAATCCACCTCCTGTAACG
>CM053591.1:15451912-15472126 GCA_028646515.1 Pseudochirops corinnae
GGTAGGCTCACAGTTTAAATGCCCTTGGAAGATTGAGTGTACCTGAGGAAGGCAGTCACCTCTGATTGGTTAACAATTAATGAGAGAAAATGAATATTACAATGAGAAGTGTGCCTACTCTAGTGAGTTGCTTAGGGAATGTGACTTTGATCTTGTCATTCACTTTCAAATCACCCTCAGCTTCAGATAAATCTAGACAAAGGATCTATATTCCTACCAAGCCTGAGCAGAACACCATGGGCCAGGACTTTCACCTTAGATTAAATTCCTTGCAGGATTGGGTGGCATAGCAACACCTAGACTGAAGAGAATGTTAATCCTATCTGCTGTCATCCGTTCTGTCCTTCAGAGGCTAAGCCTTGAAATGAGGACTTTATAAAAAGGGAGAGAATCTGGATCTTCCCAAATCATTGGTTATTAATAATAATTTCTCTCAATACTATACCACAATTTATCTTTGTATAAGAAAACAATGCTTCTGACCCACTACAAGGAGGCTAAGCTCTTTGAGCTGTTTTTCAAGTAGTAATGAAGAATTTTTACTGACCTATCTCTTCTCTCTGGACTTGCCCCCTTGTGACTAATGAGATAGATTTGTAAAGAATTGTCACAGAACTGACCTGTGTATCACAACTAACTTAACTGACTAATACAATAAGGTTCTAAATCATGACCTGATCCTCATTAAACACCAGGGTTTAATTCAGGGATTAGCAGTCTCTTTGGATTGTTGACACTCAGTTGAGACTGTACAGTACTATAGAAAGAGGACTGAGATTTGGATTCAGAGGACCTAGGCTGACATATAGACTAAGGCCCTTGCCACTTACATAGATAAGTAATAAGCAACACACTATGTCTGCTCTCAGAGAACCAGTGCAGGGAAGCATAAGGAAGATCATTGCCTTGTAGGATAGCCATGTTTGGTCATAAGACTCCATGACATAAAGAAAATTGAAAATGGCCTTCAGTCTTGTGTGGCCCCTTTCTGTTTCTGCCAATGACTATGGTAGAAAATAGAGAAATTTCATATCTATATGTAATAAATTTTTAGGACAAGTGCTGGAAATGTTGAATAATCAAATAACATCATAAAACATGAAACTGAAAAAGAAAAAAACCTGCATATCAACGTGGCAGTCATTTCCAAAGCAGTCATCCAGTCAGTCAATAATAAATGTTTATTAAGAATCTACTGCATTCCAAACACTTTGCCAGGAGCTGGGAATATAAATGTAAAGAAGGAAGCAATTCCTTACTCTCAAGAAGCTTACTCCTATATTCTCTGTGTGTGTGTGTGTATGTATATATATATATATATATATATAAGTATGTATGTATGTATATATATGTGTATTTTGGGGAAAGAGGGGAGGGATGAGAGGGACAACATGCACATATATAAATACATCCAAATAAATACAAACATGGTTGGAGAAGGAGGACATTAGCAATTGGGGGATCAGGAAAGGTTTCATGTAGAAGGCGGTGCTTGAGCTTCATTCTGAAATCAGCTGTATCTATATAGTGGAATAGCCTATTTGTCAGAGAAAATATTAAATTAATAGCAAATTATGAGAAAAAATAAGAGATAGAATATAATTAAAGTGACTCCAATATGACCTGGTAAATAGTCTAACGCTGAAAAAAAAAAAGAACAGAAATTCGCAGACTACTGTCATTTTCTAGAGAAGTGTAGCTATTGTAAAACCAAGTGCCAAAAGGAGATGAATAAAGGGACTTAGAAACTGCTTTAATCACCCAACATTAATCTTCATGACAACCACAGAGATATATAAGCCAAGATTAATGCAAGTTAGAAATATACCTATTTGTAAAATCCTACATAGAAGAATAGAATATCATGAGCAGAATCCCCTCATAAAAGGAAGCAAGAAGCAATGGAAAGAAAAGTATGTTTGGAGAAAACTTGGCAATATACTCAACAAATCATCCTAAAGGCATATGTTTGCTTCTGTCAAAGTTCAGATTAAGCACCGTCTTTTCTTCCCCTGAAATATCTATATATTATATACGTATGTGCATCTTTTATATACTTTTATATGTATAGTACATATCATATTTTCTAATTTCATTTTTATCTTTGTGCCTCTGATACTTAGCACAATGCCTGATACATAATAGGCCCTTAATAAGTTTGATGATTTATTGTATTTTTGCTATAAGGCAGTGATTCTCAACCTTCCTAATGCCGTGAACCTTTTATACTCGTATGTGGGCGTATCTGCATGTGGGGAGACCTGCCTAGAGATGGATAGAGGAGTGGTGTCTGGGTTCCTAAGACCATGGGAAATATGTGTTTTCCCATGGTCTTAGGTGACCCCCAAAGGGGTCGTGACCCACAGGTTGAGAACTGCTGCTATAAGGTGAAAATACGATGTGAATAACAGATGAATCTCTTGAATCTTTAAACTTTCCCTAGCTATCTACTGGCTCTTAGTCACTCATAAAAAAAACTGTCATCATCCCCACTAAATATCCTCTTATATTTCTCCTCCCCTTCTTGGGCAATATCCTTGAAAAAAATTACGTATATCTGATGTTTCTACTTCCCCTCTTCTCAGTCTCTTCTAAACCATCTACAATGTGGTTTCTGATTTCATCATTCAGTTGGAACTGCTCTTTCCAAAATTACCAAAGATCCCCCAATTGATAAATCTAATACTCTTTTCTGAATTCTTATCCTTCTTTCACTCCCTACAGCATTAAGTATTGTTGACAACCTCCTATCTGATACTCTCTCCTTTTGAAGTTTTCATGTTGCTAAGGATCATGTTCATTATTTTCTCCAATGTACCATACTGTCTTCTACATTTTTCATTGCATATTCATCAATTCTTTACTAACTCCTTGTTTACTTTTTATATTTTCACACTTATGCTTTTAATAATGTTTGCTTTTATGTAACATTCTTGCTGATCTTTTTCCTTAAAATTCAGGATTTTCTTCACTAGATATTAAAGAACTGAAATAGATAGTTCTTTTTTTTCCATATCAAAAATTCAATCCTGCATATTTCTTAGGAATAATCTGGAATAAACCACAAGCAAACTTCTGGTTGTGGAACATGCTGTGTTCTACAATCTCTATATTGATTGCAAAATAATCCATTAAAAATCCTAAACCTCATTAAAATAAGACAGAAATCTTTGGCTCTGCCAGGGATTACAGAGAGAATCATATGAATTAGAAAACTTTTGATGGAAAAGAACATTTTAATAAACTAACACTAATAATATTATCTAGTATACATGTGAATACAATATTGTGCCTTTTTTTTAGTTTATACATTTTTATGCTTGTCCTTTGTTCTTGAAGAGGACCACGACATCAGGAAGGTGATACCAGGACTTGCAAGTCAATTGGACTTAAGTGAGGAAGTACTGTGCAAAGTTACCAACCTCACTTTGGCCTCTGGAACCATTTGTATCCAAAGGCAAGATATGGATTAGGACTATGGGAGTTGGCCCTGATTCAGTGAGAGACCTTGGTCTTTTTAAGCTAAGGTCTTTCAGAGTTCTCACTTTGAGTGAAGTAACATTTATATTCAGTGATTAAGGCTAAATAAGAAATGAGCCAAGAAATGACCTCTTTTACATAATTTAAAAAAATCTAGGAGGGGGAAGACCCTCTGGGTTTCTGGACAAAACATAAACAATTACTATTTACGTTTACTTTGAAGATCTGAATCACAAATCCCAAGATGTCAAGCTAGGTTAAAGCCATCAAAATTAGCTTTCCTTTGGGTAGAACACTCACAAGTAAGGGTATGATACCCAATGTGGACAGTGGAAGAGAAGAAAAGGAAAGGGAAAGGAAGGGAAGATTCTATTATAAGTACTGAAAAATGCAAATACAGGCAAAATACCTGACAATTCCTATCCTCAAGGCGCTTACATTCTAGCGAAAAGGAGACTCCATAAGAGAAAGCAGAAAGGGTAGGGGGAGACAGGAAGAAGGTAGCAGAGGGGACATGATGAAGAAAGTTCAAAGAAATAAGAGTACAGCCTAGAGACGAATGAAGACATGGTCTTTTCCTTAAATGGAGGTTCTGAAGAAACAGAACAATGAAAATAAGGGTCCCCATGGGCACAGTGAACAAGATCTTTAATAAATGCTTGCTGAATAAATGAATGAATGAATGAATCTGTGCATATAGACTGGGTACCTCTAGCATATGATGCCTATGGGCATACCTGTCCTTGATTGTTCCTGTTAGAAGCTGTCTTGCAACAAGCATTCTAGAGAGAATCATTCAAGCCTGCATTCTCCAACCTGGAAACATAAGAGTAAGGCATTAGGGTCAACCTGGAATGACCATGGGTTGAGTGATATTAAGATGATACTGCTCTTCCCTTTTTCCAAGGCATTGCTTTCTGGAGGGGTCCAAGCATTATTTCCAATACTTATTCTACCAGCAGCCAATACAGAAAACAGGGAGAACCAGAGCTTACTCTGTGAGTTTTCAGAAATTGGTCCTTTCACAGTGACCATATAGAGCAGTGATTCTCAACCTTCCTAATGCCACGACCCTTTAATACAGTTCCTCATGTTGTGGTGACCCCCAACCATAGAATTATTTTTGTTGCTACTTCATAACTGTAATTTTGCTACTGTTATGAATCATAATGTAAATATCTGATATGCAGGATATATTTTCCTTGTTACAAATTGAACATAACCACAGGTTGAGAATTGCTGATATAGAGCATCATAGGGTATAAAGAGGAAGAAAAGAAAGGTTGGACTTAATAGCAACCCAGTGGCTGGGGTTGGGTGTACCTCAGCACCTTTCTTTTAGTGTCTGCAATCATGTTTTGCCTGCCCTATTTATTCTCTCTTCAAAGGGAGACAATGGTGCCTGGAGTAGCATATTTGTGTTAGGAATGTTTCACTTTAACACAATGTTAGGGTATCTAATTCATATCCATGCTAACCTCACTCATCCACTATATTCTAGTTCCATTTTGTGTTCCACTGTCACTGGCACTCTTTCTTCCCAAGAGAGATATAACAGAATTCAAATGTCAGCTTTTTAGATATGTCTACAATACAGACTCTTAACAGACTTTCTTGCCATAACCTCAAATACTTGTATGTTGAGATAAGGGTGGGCACTATAGCACAAAACATTGTCATCTATACAAAATCCCTGAACAACCTCCTGAATATTGCCACCTCCTGAATATTTTTGGACTCTATTATCCAAGGTCTTGAGCTCAAAGAAGAACCAAAAAGCACCTGGATGATACAAATCTTTGTTGCAATGTCAGTGAAGCCTATCTCATTCTCAACTCCTTTGAACTCTGCTTTTTCCCTTGAAATGTGTTGATGTCAGTGATTAGGAGATTCTTGTAATTAGAGAGGCTAAAGAACTCTGACAAAAACACCAGCATTATGGAAACTATCTCCTTCCCCATCACTTGCCTTACCCCAAGAGAGTTTGACTTAGGCCCATTTTTAGACATGATGTGGTGACTAGATAAGCTAAAATTTTGCTGAATTCTGTAAATTGCTTCTAAAATTATTTTTCACTTATGTTTGTGACTAGCGCTCCCACTCCCCAAACTCCCTTGGTTCGTAAAACCCTGGTTCAATTCTGGGTTTTCATCCCCATCCTCCCCAGCCCAAAGGTGCATTTTCTCTTTGACTCATTATCCCCTTCCTAGAATAAAACTATTGGGGATATCTGAATAAAGCCTTGATGTGCTCATATCTAGGTTTTCCCAAAGGTGGCTCCAAGGACAGGTGGAGTATCATGGACTAATATTCTTTAAATGAAAGCAACAGAAGAACAGAAAATGTCTGGTGACATAAATAGAAATTACTCACAAATGAAGAAAATAAGGATGACCTAAAGAGATAGGTGAGTAAGCATTTACATAAACAGTACCTTAGGGTTTGCAAAGGACTTCCCAATTATCTTTTCATTTTGCCCTTACCACAGTCCTAGGGAGAGTACTATTATTATCTCTACTTTGCTGATAAGGAAATTGAGGTAGATCAAAGTTAGTGACTTGCCTAGGGTCACACAGCTTGCAGGTAACTATGGATAAATGCCCAAAAGTAGCATTATTATTTGATAACATCATCAACAGTTTTAAAGCCCAGAATAGGCAATTAATGGTTTGGTTTTTTGTGTGTTATTTTGGGGGGTTTTTTTGTTCCATACTTCTGGACATCACAAAGAATTCACTGGAAAAGCATCCCTGTACAAACACAAACCCTCAACTCTTCTTTGACTGTGAGTCATAGAGGTACCTGCTGCAATGAGGTTAAATGCCTTGCCCAAGGATGCTTTGTTGATAGGAATCAAAGGAGGGACTTGAAATCAGATCTTTCTGACTGCAAGAAGCCAGGTCTTTCTGACTACAAGGTCCAGTCTCTATCTACTATGTCATATTTCCTCTCAATGGATGTTACAAACAACAAAAAGTGATTTTTTAAAGGCCTTCTCTGGAGGGCAAAGGGCTCAGGATCATAGTGGACAGAGCAATGATAATGGAAGAAAGACTAAGTTTTTATTGTGTTCCTTTCTCTTCCCAAGAGAATGATCTTTGGACTAAGGACTAAGAAAGATAAAAACAAACAAAAAAAATGTTTTGAGGAATTTGAAATCAAAGGTAAGTGGGGAGATTGTAAGAGAATACCTACCTGCTCCCAGAAGTTTGAGTCAAGAAGTCCAAGTGAACTTGGTGTCCAGGAAGAATTGGCAGATACAATCACAGAACCACTGTTGGTGATCTTTGAAAAGCTATGGAGAAAGAGAGAGATGTCACAAGCCTGGTAAAAGTTCAGTTTTCAAAAGAAGCTAAAAGATGGGGTCTTTACAGTATAGACCAATGAATCTGGCAAAATTCTAGAAAAAAAAATATTAAACAGATTTTGTGGCCATTTAAAAAAGAAAAGGAAGTATTGATCACTGCACATTTGCAAGCTTTAAAGAAAGCCAGTCCTGCAGATCTATTTTTTTCATTTTTCTTTTTTTAAAATTTATTAATTTATGTATTTTTTATTTTCAACAATCACTTCCATAAGTTTTAAACTTTCTCATTCTCCCTCCCCAAGATGGCATGCAATATGATGAGTCTACACTTACCTTCTTTTTAAAATTTTATTGGGATTGGGGGGGGGGAGGCAAAACAATTGATATTAAGTGACTTTCCCAAGGTCACAGAACTAATAAGGGTCAAGTGTCTGAGGTCACATTCAAACTTGGCTCCTGCTGACTCCAGGGTTGGCGCTCTATTCACTGCCCCTCATTTTTCTTAAAAAAAAAAAAAAAAAGCCCAGAGTAATTAGGCCAGTACATCAAATTCCACAGATCATATTTCCCCAAAATATCTTAATAAAGATAATGAATTTGACTTAATTTCACTATACACTTGTGGGCAAGATGGAAGATGTGGGAGAAATGATAGAACATGAAGATATATTTGGGACTGGTTGGATGTCCAGGTCTCAGAACTAGTCATTAATAGACCAATATCAGTTTGGAAGGTCTCTACTAAAACTTTCCATTGATCTGTGCTTGGTCTTGGGATATGTATCATTTTTAATTGACTTAGATAAAACCATAGAGAGTATTCTTGCAAAATTTGGAAAGAATTTGCAAAATTAGCACAAACGACCAGGTTAGTATCATAAAAGACCATTAAATGACAGGATGAATAAAACAAGAAGAAATCATACAGCAGACAAAGAGTTGGAATACCGACACATATTAAGAAAATACACTAAAATCAGGACATGCAAGACTCTAAGGTGGAGACATAATGGAGGGCATTTAGGCAAGAATCAATTTAGGAAGAAAAAAAATTCCTATTGTCAGGAAAGAAGGAGAATCTCTATGAGGAATTAATAAAGATAATGAAAATAGCTATTTACATATCAATTCAAAGTTTAAAAAGCACTTTATATGTGTTATCTAGAAGATTTAAAGCTGCATGATTAAGTTCAGAAAAACATTGTCACAATGCAATAGAGGTACTTCCAGAAGAAGGCAATGAGGATTATGGAAGGATGAAAGAGTGTATCATTAGAGGACTGGTTGAAGGAACTGTGAATGCTTAACCTGAAGAAGTAATGACTTGAGTGGGGATTACTATGTCTTCATTTATTAGAAGAGTTAAAATGTGAAAAGGGATTTAGACTCATTCAGATTCATCTTAGAAAAAAAAGGATAAAGATGAAAAACGGAAGATGTGAGCTAAGGAAATAAGGGGGGAAAATACTTCTAACAATTTTAGGTTTCCAAAAGCAAAACTGTATGCCTCAGAAGGGAGGCAGATTTCCCCTTAACTAAAAGAAATTTTAGGAGAGACTGATCACTTTTCAGCCATGTTGTAGACAAGATTCTATTGTCAGAATTTTCAGACATTGCTCCCCTCCACATACTCTATAGTCTAGACATATTGCCTTACTGTTTCTCTCTCTCTCTCTCTCTCTCTCTCTTTCTTTCTCTCTCCCTCTCTTCCTTTCTCTCTCTTTCTCTCCTTCCCCCATGTCTCCCTCCCTTCCCTCCTTTCTTCTTTCTCTCCTGTCACTCTTTTCTCTATTCTTCTCTCTCCTCTTTTTTTTTCTATTTCTCCTCCCTCCTTTCTCTCTCCTCTTTCTTGCCTTCTCTTTCTTTCTCCTCTGTCTCTCTTTTATCTCTTTGTCTGTCTGCCTCTGTGTGCCTCTCTGTCTCTCTGGCACTATCTTTTTCTATCTCTGTCTGTCTGTATCTATCTATCTTTCTCTCCCTCCTTTTCTCATTGTCTTTACCTCTTAAAATCTCTGGGTTCCATTAAGATTCAACTTCAATCTCACTTTCTGAAGGAGGATTTTTATGGTTCCTATACCTGCTTCTTTCTTCCCCTCTAAAGTTATCTTCCATCTAAGTAAAGCTGACTTTCATCGTTACATATACATAAGTATGTTCAGGGTATTTGAGAGTAGAGATTTATTTTGTTTTGGGACGTAGGGAATAGCAATGAGAACTATTATAATAAAATGTAATGTCCTTGAGCATAGAAACTGTTAACTTTGAATTCCTAACACCTAGAATAGCACTTAATAAATGGTTTTTATAGATTAATTGATTGAATATATGTCACAAGGTCACTAAACCTTTCATCTTTAAGAATACTTTCTAAAATATTCTCTCTTCTTTACAGTATATTAGTGTCAGAGGTTTGGGAACTGTGAACGTCAGAGGATGTAGGACCATGACACTGAATGAAAGTCTAGGACACATGGTTTACATCACCAAGCATCCTTATAGAAAGTAAAAGAGGAGCTGAAGAATATCTGATACTTCAAGTAGACAATTCATCTAGTTTCTTGCATATTTCCAAAGTTCTAGTAGTTTCACCAAATGAATATGACTCAATCTCATGAAAAAATATTTGCTAGTATTTAGTAATTACAAATGATACATTTTGTTTATATTTACATCAATAATTTCATCTGTGAAATTCACCTGGGCAATGAAGAATGATAACTGAGCAATCTTTTTTTCCTTACTCTGCCCCCTTCTAACAAAACAAGCAAAAGCTTTGGGAGGGATGGAGATTGAGTGATGACCCTTCTGAACTGATACTGTTTATATGAAGGATTCTCTAGTTCTATTAATTTTGAGAAGTATTCTCAAATTGCATAAGAGCGTATTTTTTTCTTTCTGTAAAAAAAAAAGGGGTGAGGAATTGTGTTCATTTCCAGTAAAGATGATTACATAATTAACTTTTCCCAGTGAGAATACACATTTCACTGAGCAGGAATATTCATAGATTTCTTGGATACTAAGGGAAACACAACAGTGATATGCCATTATTATGATGAGAAGGGTAGATCAATTAAAAAAATCCTTGGTAATTATAACAGTATCCAAAGTGAGAGACATCTAATTGATATATGAACTTCAATTATGTTTAGGTACACAAATCCATATTTTTGTGAATATCATTTATATTTTGATATTTTCCTTCTGTAATGAAATAATTAATACTCTTTCCCACCCTCCTCCATCCATCTGCTCAGGCTTGAGTATACTCCACTACAACACATATGAGGTTACACTTAATGAAATTGAACTTGTCTTTTCTGGTCACTTCCTATAATGAAAGTTTCTCAGCACTGAAGTACTTATACTTTGGTGACAAAACTATCCCCTTAGATCCTTAGTACCATGATGGCCTCTGTGCCAAGGACTCTTAACTGAGCAGACTTTAAATCAATAAACAACTCCTTCTATTACTTTCTCCTTCCTCTCTCTGGAATGGATGACACAGAACTGTCTGGAATGTCTAAGACAGCAGTTCTCAACCTGCAGGTCGCAACCCCTTTGGGGGTCAAATGGCCCTTTCGCAGGGGTCGCCTAAGACCATCAGAAAACACATATTTCTGATGGTCTTAGGAACCGAGACACTGCTCCTCTATCTGTCTCCAGGAGGGTCTGCCCACATGCAGATATGCCCACATATGAGTATTAAAGGGTCGTGGCATTAGGAAGGTTGAGAACCACTGCTCTAAGCTGTCCTGTGATTGGAAGAGAGAAAATGACCAGCCCTTCACACATATACCTATAGAAGCTGCTCCCATTTGGCAGCTAGAGCATGTGTTTATCTAAGTAACCCTGAATCATAATCTGAAGACCAAGACTACCTTTTCTGTTTTGTGTTTCTTTCCCCGAGCACAGGTGAACAAACAGTGGTTCCTTGTTAGGAGATGTTTGGACAGTGCAAAGCTGAGGTAAAGATGAAGTGTCTATTTAACAATCCCACTAAATGTCTTTTGTTTTAAAGTTTTAAGTATCAAGCTCTCAGGAAAGTATAATAGAAATTTGGTTTTACTATACCATAGTTTAAGTATTAAGCTTATAGTATTTCTTTTCTGTGGAGAAAATACATTGCCGAACTATATCAGATCCATATTGTCCCTTGAACTCCTTTTTTAACTCTATTTCAAGTAAACCATTGACATGAGCTAAATCTAAACTTTGAGTGATTTTCTTTGGAGGTTTAGAGTGGAGACAGTAGAGAACCAGATAGTGGGGGGCAGAGGGTCTTCACCTTTATTTTTAGAGGCCAAGATACCCTGGGATTGAGTTCTATAAATGTGAGTACAGAACCAAAGGTTTCTTAGTGGGAGATGGTGAGTATCCCAGACCCCAGAGATCCAGCAAGCTGGCTAATACACTTTTATTGATTCATTTTATCTTTATAGCACAGTCATTTCTGTGGAGAGTTTTCCCCTTCCCTACTTTGTGATGAAGCAATAACTAAAAGAAAAACAAGGACAGCCTTTTGATGCATTGTACCTGACAATGTGTATAGCATTGCACTCTTGTAATCTTATGTCTCTTTATCATAAAATAGGCAACAAGATTTATTTTCTATTCTCAAAGACCTTCGTGGGTTATATTTTGACCCTCGGGATTTGACTTCCTTTCAGTGATCCTTTTACTTATAGACTTTGTGTACAATATTGACTACTTTTTCACTCAGTGTCGGTTCTTCCTTTGCTTGTGTGAATTCTCCACATTCACCATATCTTACTTTTCCATAACATCCTTTTACATTCATATGTCATAGTTGTTTTTTTTCTTGATCATTCCCTAAAAGCACCACTTTGTATAAGCTCTCCTTGGTTTCTTTCATCCCCTATAGATCACCACCTAAATTATCTGCCTTTTAATTTTAATTTAAATTTAAAATTTAAATTAAATAATTTAATTAAATTAAATTAAAATTAAAATAAAAATTTTTAATTTAATTTAAATTAATTTAAACAGATTAATTAATTTAATTTCAAAACATCCCTGTGGTAACCACTGTTGTTTTGGCTAACTCAGATCTTCTAGCTGAGCCTCTCCAGATCAAAGCCTGAGCAAGCTTTGATATTAATATTAATTAACTAATTAATAATAATTAATTAATATTAATATTAAATATTAATAAATATATTTACTTTTTAAAAGCAAAAGGGTAGTTGGGCTGTTGTTTCACTTTGCTTTTTGAAAATTAAATTCTGTTTTTTTATTAACAGAAATCTATTTACTTTCCCTCCAAACCACTAACCCAGCCAAAGTAAGAAGAAGAAAGAAAAGCAAATCCCTTTCTAATGGATACTTAAAGTTGAGCGTTCACTACATCCAAAAAAAAGTGTCTTAATCTTTATCCCAACTTCATAATCTATCAGGATGTGGACAGCCTGCTTCATCAATCATCCGTTTTCTGGAATAATGTTTGATCATTGTGTTGATCAGAGTTTTTAGGTCTTCAAAAGCATTCATTTTTGTAGTGTTTCAACCACTTTTGAGCTCTGGCCAAATTGGAACAAATGTCTGAGGAGAGAATTTCATTGGCAAATAGAATCACTAGTGCAGGTGCTTGGGAACAGGTACAACTAAGCCCAGCTGCTAAGAAGATTTTTTTAAGACTGTTTGCTAACCAGTTGTAAGCAGATCTGACAGGATAAATCAGAAGTGGACAAACACCTGCCACTATCATTAAATAAGCCTTGCAGCTTGTTTTATATTTGCAGAACTATGCTAGCTGGCTCTAGAATATATTCCTTTTCTGGAGGTGCCCCCACCAAGAGAACATATGTCAGAAGAGTCAATCCAGTACTGTAATGCGACAGGCAGTCTGAAGAAATCTAGCTCTTGAAGTGCAATGGCACAGGGTATAATCAGTTAAACGTCATCTTTGGTGATATGGAGTATAGAACTATCAATGATTTCTGCTGCCTCAGTAGTGACTTGATAAATGATGCAGAAGTAAATCAAAAGCCAGATTTAAAAAGCTAGCCTGACATGGGAGACAAAATTGTGCTATTTATGAATGCTAAGTCTGGTCCTCAGATCCTTACTAGTTGTACAACCTCAGGAAAGACACTTAAACTCCACTTGCCTCAGTTTCCTCACCTGCAAAATGGGAATCATATTAGTTCCTGCTTCTCAGGATTGTTGTGAGGATAAAATGAGATATTTATAAAGCATTTGGCCACCATTAAATCCTAGCTTTTACTAATCATTATTATTAATCAGAACCCCTGATTTTAGTCTAAATGGTATCCACTGCAGGAATCTTCCATAAAACTATTATTAACATTATCCACACAAAGCTCTATAAAATGGTAGCAGTAAAGCATCAAGCTTCAGGAGCACAAGGATTCCTTCAGCTTTGCAGCTACACTGATTGTTGATTCACTGTTTTGGACTATACACATGAAGAAGGGAACACTAATGGAGCAGCCAAGCAGCTCTTTTAGTGGCTAAAATAATGAAATCATGAAATTATAGACTGAAAAGGAGAAATTGTGTAGCATACTGGATGGAGTAACAAGATTTGGAGTCAGAAAGAATGGATTTGAATTCAACCACTGTCATGTACTAACTGTATATGCCCTGAAGAAGTCATTCTCTGAACATTGTTCCTATACACACATATATGTATGTGTGTATAAGCATATATATTACATTACGTTATATTACATATAATAATACTGCCTTCAGAGCATCGTTGTGAGGACCAAAAGACATGATATATCCAACACCAGATAAATGTTATTGTCAATATCATTACTGACTACTTAAAGGGTTCTTATTCATCTCTGAGTCATAGACCCCTTTAGGATTCTAGTGAAGCCTGCTGACCCTGTCTCCGAATAATGGTTTTAAATGCAAAGAAGGTCAATTATATTGAAATACAGTGATCAAAATATTTTTAAAAATTTAAGTTGAATTTAAGATCATAGGTCCTTGATTCTAGTCCAAATTGTACCCATAGCATGAATCCCTCCTCCAAATTGCCATACAGCCTCTGTGTGATTAGAGTATGTTCTAGAGCCAGCTAGCACAGTCCTGCCAATATAAAACGAGCTGTAAGATTTATTTAGTTTTAGTGGTAGGTGTTTTTCCACTCTGATTTATCTTGTCAGAACCACTTACACATGGTTAGCAAACACTCTATGCTGAAGAAGACCTTCAATGCTGAGGAATACTTTTTTTTTTAAGTTTGTTATTTATTTATTTTTAACATTCAATTTAAAACATTTTTTGAGTTTTAAAATCTCTTCCTCTGTCCTGACCCTCCCCCATCCACTGACAGAGCAAGCATATCACACCTGAAATCTCAAAAAGATTTAGTTCTCACCATCATAAATACCTGAGGAATGACTCAATAGATTGAGCAAAGACTGTCAGCAGCAAGATCTGTAGACACACAGGATAGTCCCACCCCAGCCTGGCTTAGGGAGGAGTAGCATGAAGATTCCAAGAATGATGACATCTGGTGAAGGCACCACTGTTGAAACTGAGCCCCCAAATTGAGGTACCAATGTGAAAGAGTGTGAACTCCAGCAGTAAGAGACTGTTTAGTGAATGGACTGGCCAGATGTGATTCTCCTGAGACCCAATACAGAGGATGGGCATATTGTGTTAGCCCCAGAGGCAATCTTGGGTTTCATATACACAGTGGTATTCAATTTTGTTGGATTTTTTGTGGCTTTCTGAAGTGACCATTTCAACTCTAGTAGAAACATTGGGGATAAGATTCATGCGTTTCAGGAATGGTAAACTCTTGGAGACTGAGTTCTGGAGAGTCTGTCTGAGATAGCAGGAAGAGTAGAATAGAGAACATGAGCAAGTGCCTACTTCTTCTTAACGCCACCACCCCAACACCATCTTCCTCTCTTCATATGTGAGATAACAACAGAGACAACATACTTAGTCTCAGAGAACATCCGATCTCTTGGAGTCTCTGTTTCCCTAACTGAAAAAAGAGAGGGGGCTTGTCATGGTTGTACCGGCAAGGTGTCATTTTTCTTTCCATTCAAAATCTCACTAGCGGGCTATTTCTAGCCACACTTGGTATATATGTGAACATTCTAAATCTGTTAGGGGAGGGAAAAGGTGGAAAAGTAAAGGAAGAGAAGCCAGATCGAAGCAATTAACCCTAATGTCCACAATGAATTAGATTTCTATTCCCCTGGCAAGTATTATCGGACAGCAAGAACAAATAATTTTAATATCTTTACAAGTATACTATAGTTCAATAAATAAACATCAGCGCACAAATCAAAGTGTCTGCCAGTCAGTTTAGCATCAGCATTTTCTCTCCTGGTTGTCCCTCTGTTGGCAGTTCAGGAGACAGTGAAGGTTCAAAGCAATCAATTGGTTCACAGCCTGATCCAAGCTCTCCAAGGAGACAAGCAATTTGATATACCCTGTTATCAATGCCACTGCAAACATCTGCCATGGGAAAAGACCTCTGTATAGCTCTGTCCAGAATTGGTGCAAGGCCAGTTCAGCACATTAGTAGAGCTTGATTTATGGAAGTATTTGGGGAAATGATCTGCAAAGTTGGTTTCTTGGCTATGTGGTACTTAGATTTTAACCCATCTGGACCCACTCTTAAAGGTTTGTCAGTCTTAGAAGCAGAGCTATATGGGACAGCTAGGTGGTACAATAAATAGAGCACCAGCCCTGAAGTCAGGAGGACTTGAGTTCAAATTAGGCCTCAAACACTTGACACTTAGCTAGTTGTGTGACCTTGGGCAAGTCACTTAACTGTTATTGCCTTACCTTCCCCTCTGAAGAAGAAGAAGAAGAAGAAGAAGAAGAAGAAGAAGAAGAAGAAGAAGAAGAAGAAGAAGAAGACGAAGACGAAGATGAAGAAGAAGAAGAAGAAGAGCTATACCTAGAACAGGGCAAATAGGGTTTTGTGCAGGGACACCAGCATGGTTGGAGATGGGGAATATGTTCCCTTTTCAGAAAGATGCTCCTTTTTATTGGGGTAACACTACAGCCCTCTGCTAGTCCACATAGCCACATCTAGTCATCATTACAGAGTCCTGTTGCCCTAGACCCCTCACCCAGGACAACTGCACCAGAGTTGGATGTTCTCTGTGCTGTGTACCCAACCATAACAATTTTTACCCCACGTGAAACTATTTCTGGATATAGTTCTTAGAAGTCTTTTGGTATTTATAATTGTATGTCACACAAAACTTTCATGTGATTCCAAACAAAAATATTTTGTGATATAATCTTGGCTATGCTACAGTTTTGTTTGTTTGTTTCTTTGTTTATTTTGATTTGTTTTTAAGTGATCCTGAATTGCTTAAAATAGCTTGCTGGTGTGAGGGCCCAGAGAGCATTTAAATTACTGGCTGAAACATGTTTCCAGGAACTCTGTATTTGATTCTGTCACATACTGTTCTGTGCCCAGGAAAGGCTTGGAAGGTTCTCTTCTCATCTTCTTCTCACTTTCCAAAGACATTGTCTAATTGGTGTGCATCTGAATTTAGACAAGTCTTTTTTGGCCCAAGAGAGGTCTGGAGAGTTGTTTAATTACGTAGTAAATTGATTGCCAATATATAGCCCTGACAAGTTTCCCTGGTCACATTCTCTTTCAGGTTGTATAGACAAGTTATTCAGAGAATAATTACGCTAGCTATAAACCAAGCCTGTAAAGGTACCTAAGTAAATATGTAAATACAATTATTTGCAACAACCAAACTAAATGGATGATTTGTGGATGCTATTTAAATTTAAAGTACAGGGTTGTTTTCTGTGAATGTGTCACATGGGAATGTAATCGACCTTGAAGAATTATATTTCCTTTTTTCTCCTTAGTTTTTATAAATAATCAAGTGGGGCAAAATGCAGGTTATTTAAGCCTCTCAGTATCAATACACTAATGTGTGGAAAGGGATGGATTTTAGTTGCATCTTGACTATATGCAAAAAAAAAAGTGTGCTTAATTTCTTCTTTAAAAAAAAAAAAAGGAGGGAAGAACTATCCTCCCCCCTTTGCCCACAAAATTCTAGAGCAATGCCTAAAGTGTTTTTGGTTGTTTTTTGAGGGGTGTGGGGCTTACAACAACATCCCTGGAAAATATCACCAAGTTTTTTTACTATCATGTTACTTTCGGGCAGCTAGGTGAGCAGTGGGTAGAGCATCAGGCCTGGAATCAGGAAGATCTAAGTTCAGATGTGACCTCAGATACGTATTAACTGTGTGACTCTGGAAAAGTCACTTAACCTTTTTTTTGACTCGGTTTCTTCATCTATAAAATGGGAATAAAAATACATCTACCTACTACAGTTATTGTGAGGAACAAACAAGACAATAATCATAAATCACTTAGCATAGTGCAGGCATCACATAGTAGGTATTATATAAATGTTATCTGTCATTATTGTTATAGTTATTCTGCTTACCCAGATTTGGCTCAACGCTCAATGTTTAGGGTTTTTTTTTTATGATAGTGGAGAGATAGCAAATAATGAGCTAACCTAGGAGTCAGGATGATTTGGTTATGTGACCTTCGGCAAATCACTTCACCTTTCAGTGCTCTAGGAAGCTCTCTAAGACTCCAGATTTTAGAGAAAAAGTGCTAATCTGCATTTGTAGAGGAGAGTACCTCCACCAGGGAGTTCTTTATTACATTGAAATTAGAGAGCCAAGTCTTTATTCCCTTCCTTCTCCAAATGGACCACAATCTGTTATTTCACTGATCTAAGGAATTCTTGATGGAGAAACTCCCTTTGGACTCCCCAGGTCTTCAAGACTCCAAGGATGGCTCTCTATTATGATGTGTTGCCTCTTTCAATATCCCACACATAATTCCTATCAGTTTCCCTTCCAGTAATGTGTTTATATCATATTTTATCAGTCTGGCACTGAGCTAGCTACCATGTTGAAAGAAAATATAAGAAAACAAATAAGGAAATTGATTCTAACTTGTTGGTACTCATACCAGGTTAATGTGTTATCCTTCTCAGGGATATTTTAGCAATAATATATCCTGGAGACACAATAGCAATCCCTAATGGTAAGATTTCAGACTGTAAAGTCAGTTATTGCATGAAATGCTTTGGAGGCAGCAGTGACTTGCATGTGACCTTCAGCTAGATGGCACAGTGGATATTACACTGGGCCTGGAATCAGGAAGACCTGAGTTCAAATCTGGTCTTAGACATTTACTGGCTATGTGGCTCTGGGCAAGTTATTGAACCTCTGTGTTGATTTCCTCATCAATGAAATGGACATAATAATAGCATAAGATTGTTATGAGGATCCATGAAATAATATTTGTAAAGCACTTAGGTTAACACCTGGCACACAGAATCACAAAGTGATTCATAAGGGCAGCTAGGTGGCACAGTGGATATTACACCGGCCCTGAAGTCAGGACAACCTGAGTTCAGTCAGGCCTTAGACACTTGACACACTTACTAGCAGTATGAGCTTGGGCAGGTCACTTAACCCCAGTTGCCTTGCCTTCCCCCCTCAAAGAAGAAAAAAAAGAAAGTGATTCATAAATGCATATTCCCCTCCCCTTCAAATCCTATTTTTTAGGCTTAGTTGACATTCATCTGAAGAATTCAGGCAGAAAGGACCAAAGTGAATTCCATGCTTTCCCAGTATGGGACTATACAAAGTCATAGTGATGTACAAATACAGAAATGGAAGGAGAGTTTCTGCTTGAGGTTGCCGTGAGAAACTTGGAGCCAGTTAATAGCAGCAACTCTGGTTCCAGATGAATTCTGGGAATTTATAAGGTTAAGCAAAGAGTAGTGGGAAATCGAATGAGTGATGGAGGGCCCCTGTACAGTTCCAGGAAACTATAGCACTGTGCTGAGAAATGGAAACTCAGACCCAAGAGAGAGAGTGCACATGATCCACTATGTGGATGCTGGATATGACAGACCATAGAGGGAAAGAGAACAGCAAACACTGAACTGACCTCCAGGTCCATGGTAACATTACACAGAGCAAGAATTTTATTATTGGAAGGAGCCCATAATTATTATCTTGCTAAAGAAACCCTTTCTTTATTCTACATTCATCCAGTTGTTCATCAAGCAAGAGACAGAATGGCCAGATTCTGCAGAGATGTATTGTTTCACTTGAATTTAAGGTTTTTCAGGGATACTTTTCACTTAATATTCTTCATTTAATAAACCTGTTTTGTGGCTAATGCTTTTTGATAGCCTCAGTTCCATGAGCCAGATTCTGATGTTCCCAGGAGGAACTCCATGTAGGGCTAAAGCAAACAGCAGAGATTCTAATTAGAGAGGGTCGTCCTTGATTGAACTCAGATCATTTGTCAGAAGTCAAGCTCTGATGGGTTATATATCTCTGATGCTATGGATAATTCTGGCTCTGCTCCTGATACCTAGTACTAAGCTCATTAGCAATAAGAAAGAGCAATGATAACATTTCTAATTTCCTTCCTAGTTCAGCTCTTGAAGGGGATACAGCAAAGGGGCATAATAAGAACTTCTGTTTAATAAGCTCTTGTGTCGAGTAAATCTACCTTTCACTGCTCTCAGACAGTAAGTCTCTATGAAAAAGTCAAGTTTTTCCTCTTTTAATCAGAGGTCTTCAAGCTTTGAAAGGTCCAGATACCCCTGAGTTTTTCTATGGTATTTCTAAATACATAAAGAGAAAACTAAAAATAACAAATTCAATCCTATTCTTCCAGACTTACTGACAGGCAGTGGAGCTCTAGACTTTCCAGTGGTTCTCAACCTTCCTAATGCCTCGACCCTTTAATGCTCGTATATAGGCGTATCTGCATGGCGGTGGACCCACCTGGAGATGGATAGGGGAGCGGTATCTCGGTTCCTAAAACCGTCAGAAATATGTGTTGCTGCTTTAAGCTGCTTTAAGGTAAGATTTGGATTATTGGAGGAGAAAGACTATCAGAAGTTCCTAATCTGACAGATACACAATCTCAATATCTCTCAAGAACCTAGAACAGGATGAACATGCTGCTATGAAAAGTGAATCACACTGGAAGTTGGGAGACAGGGGTTCTGATCCTGGCTGTATCATTGCCTAACAACATGTTCTTGGGTACATTCCTATGGCACTCTGTTCCTCACTTACCCCAACTGTAAAATTAGAGGATTGGACTAATCAGGGCTTCTTATTTGGAATTGAAATGACATGACTTGATGAGTCTTAACATAGTGACCACAGAGTCTGAATTAAAAGTTTTAAGGAGCTTTAATTTACCAGCTGGGGCTACTCCATGCCAATTAAAGGAGGAGCAGCCCTGAGTTCAGAGATGTAGAATCTTTTATACATTTCATTAGGTTTGTGTATCTAACATCATTTGTTGCTAAGCAATTTGTCATATAGATGCAAACAAGTGGTTACAAAAGAAAATGTAGGGGGTAAGCTAAGGGAAAGAT
>CM053591.1:15472626-15491747 GCA_028646515.1 Pseudochirops corinnae
CCCTTTCACAATTCCCACTTAGCTAATTCTGAACGCTGCTCGCAGCTGCTGCTAATCCGCTCACCACAGAGGCTCCTCTGCTCCTCCCATCCAGCCGCCCCCAGGGGCACAGCCGTGGCTTCAGGCCAGGCTGGTTTCAGTTCACAGTGCTGATATGGTTCCTCGTAGCCAAGCTGACTTTAGTGGGAAGTATTTTTGTGTGTGTTTTGGAGTTCTAGGATTGGTTTAGAGTCTTATTTTATGGGTATTTTGGGGTGGCTATGTGAGAGCTGCCATATGTTGCTGCTGCTATGCCGCCATCTTGACTCCGCCCCCAATATAAATATTTTCAGCGAAAATTTAACACTTGCCTCTTGGAAATCTATTTGACTTGACTTCAGCACACCTCTAAGCATAGCCCAGGTCTTCTGACACCAATACCAGTGCTCTTTCCCCTTCAATACAATGGGTCCTTCTGCCTCTTTCTCTCATGTCATTCATTTACATGTGTCTACATACATACACGTGCACACACACACACAAGCATAAACACATGCACAGAAATAAGCATACTTTGGAGGCTTCCTGTTAATAGGAAGAAGGTTGATATTTTTCCTTAGTGGAGCAAAGGTCTAGGCTCAATGACCTTACTCTAGTGCTGTTTTGTTTTTTTTTTAATTCTTCTGACCAGCATGTTAGAAGGAAGGTATGGAAAGGGTCAATTATGTTTTTTGCGTGAATTTTTAAAAAAGGAACATAAACTAGGGATCTTTTTCACTCCTAAGTATTCCATTTACTAAGAATTTTCAGAAATAATGTATAGCATTCAATGTCTCTCTATTCAATGTACACATATATATGTACATAGATAGAGAGATAGATCATAGACATATTGACATATATAGACATAGACATAGACATAGACATAGACATAGACATAGACACAGAAATAGATTAGGACAACTGGAGATGGACCCAGAGGCAATGGGGAACCTTGACCCTTTTAAGCTAAGGTCTTCCCCAGGTCATAGGTAAAGTTGTTTGTCCTTTGTTCATCTCCAATCCTCCTGATCTATAATCTCACCATTGGAGCCAGATGACTCCAGAGGAGAAAGTTAGACTGATGACTTTTCACAGTCTTCCCTCACTTAA
This sequence comes from Pseudochirops corinnae, assembly GCA_028646515.1. NCBI lineage: Eukaryota > Metazoa > Chordata > Mammalia > Diprotodontia > Pseudocheiridae > Pseudochirops > Pseudochirops corinnae. The sequence continues at coordinate 15,473,758 of CM053591.1, forward strand.
ATCTAATCAATTGGCAAGTCATGGCATCACCTTCCTGATGTCATGGTTTTCTTTTGCCATTTGAGTTGGTCTATTGTTATTTTCTTCAGTATATTTTTGGGTCTCCTTTAGCAGGCTGTTGACTCACTTCTCATGATTTTCTTGCATCATTCCCATTTCTCTTCCTAATTTTTCCTGCACTTCTCTTACCTGATTTTCAAAATCCTTCTTCAGCTCCTCCATGGCCTGTAGCCAATTCATATTTTTCTTAGAAGCTTTTTTTTCCCTTCATTTTATTTTTTTATTTACTTTTTACAAATTGATTTGTTTATGTTCTCTTAGTTTACAACATTCAGTTCCACAACCCCTTGAGTTTCAAATTTTCTCCCCTCCCTCCTCCATTCCCTCCCATGGCATCATACAATCAAATATAGGATCTGCAAATACTTTTACATCGGACATTAGTCTGGTTGTATAGAAGGGTTGTAAGCAATGGAAAAGAGGAAACACAATGAAACATGGAAAAGAAAGAGAGCATGTAGTTTGCTTCAGTCTCCATTTAAACTCTGTTCTTTCTAGATCTTTCTCTGAATGTAGACATCTCCTTCCATCCTGAGTCTTTTAGAGTTGTCTTATAATCTTGCATTGCTGAGAAGAGTCCAGTTTATCAAAGTTGGTCATCACACATACGTTGTGTCTGTCATTGTGTACAAATTTCTCCTGGTTCTGCTCTTCTCACTTAGCATCAGTTTGTATAAGCCTCTCCAGGTAAATATGAAGTAAGTCCATCTGCTCCTCATTTCTTATAGCACAATAGTATTCCACTACATTTATATACCACAACTTGTTTAGCCATTCTGCAATTGATGGGCATTCCCTTAATTTCCAATTTTTTGCCACTACAAAGAGAGCTGTAATAAATATTTTGTACATATAGATCTTCCACTTCTATGATCTCTTGGGGATATAACCCTAGAAGTGGTATTACTGGGTAAAAGGGTATGCAATTATTTATAGCCCTTTGGGCATAGTTCCAGATTGCTCTACAGAATGCTTGAATCAGTTCACAACTCCACCAACAATGCATTAGTGTTCCAATTTTTCCACATCCTCTCCAGCATTTGTCATTTTCCTGTTTTGTCATCTTAACCAATCTGACTGGTGAGATGTGATACCTCAAAGTTGGTTTGATTTGCATTTCTCTAATCAATAGTGATTTTTCTTGGAAGCTTTTAATGAAGGAGTTCTGACTTCATTGTTCTCTTCCAGTTCCATGCTTTGATCCTTTTTGTCCCCAAAATAGGATTGTATGGCCTAATTGCATTTCCTCTGCTTCCACATCTCACCAATTACTTGACTTTTGAGCTCTTTGCCATGGTAGAATTTTACTTCCAGAATGGAGAGAGTTTTGTCCCAAATTGCTGGGGTTTTCACAGCTGCCAGAGGTATTAGTTGGCCACCCTCTCTAGAGCCCCCACAAGCTCTGGCACACTGGTCACACAATCCAGGACCACCACCCAAGATGTGAACCAGATCTAAGCAGGTCAAAGCAAGAGTGATTACCCTCTAAATGGTCACTTGGTCCCCCTAAAATATGCAGGCCAGGAGCTCCTAAGGCAGCCACACAGCAGCAGCTGCAGATGCCACACCTTCACCACTTTTCATCCTGGGGGCAGGGGCTGGACCACACTCTTCCTTTACCCTTCCAACAGAGTTCCCCACCGACCTTTTATTTTTGCTTTGCCATTTATGGGTTGAGAAGTCTGGAAACAGCCACAGCTCTTGGTGATTCACTCTCCTGAAGTCTGTTCTGGCCACTTCTGGTTGGGGCCATCCTGGGGCTAGAATCATGCAGCTCACAAGGGCCTATGTTCAGCCTCTACAGCTCTGTGATAGATCTTTCCTGTCATCCTGCCAGGCTGCCTTCAGCAGGAGATTTGTTTCTCTCTGTCACTTTGTGGGTTCTGTAGCTTTAAAATTTGTTTAAAGTCATTTTTTTTTTTTACAAATATTGGAAATGTTTGGAGCTGGAGCCCACACCAAGTTTGTACTTTTATTCCACCATCTTGGCTTCACCCCTTTCAAGTAGTTTTTTACCTGATTCTCTAGGATTCCGTAAGTATATCATCATATCATCTGCAAAGAGTGATAACTTAGTTTCTTCTTTGCCTATTCTAGTTACTTCAATTTCTTTTTTTTCTCTTATAGCTAAAGTTACTCTGTCTAGTACAATATTGAATAACAGAGGTGATAATAGACATCCTTGTTTCCCTCCTGATCTTACTGGAAATGCGTCTAGCTTATCCCCATGACATATAATATTTGCTGAAGGTTTTAGGTAGATGCTACTTATCATTTTTAAGGAAGGCTTCATTTATTCCTATGCTCTCTAGGGTTTTTTTTTAAATAGAAATGGGTGTTGTATTTTGTCAAAAGCTTTTTCTGCATCTATTGAGATAATCATATGGTTTCTACTAATTTTGTTATTGATATGATCAATTATGCTGATAACTTTCTGATCAAATTGTATTATTCTCATGATAAGTTGCTGTAATCTTTTTACTAACATTTTATGTAAATTTTTTGCATCCATATTCATTAGGGAAATTGGTCTATAATTTTCTTTCTCTGTCTAAACTCTTCCTGATTTAGGTATCAGTACCATATTTGTATCATAAAAATAATTTGGTAGGAGTCCTTCACCAATTTTCCCAAATAGTCTATGTAGTATTGGAATTAATTGTTCTTTAAATATTTGATAGAATTTACTTGTAAATCCATCTCACCCTGGAGATTTTTTCCTAGAGAGTTCATTAATGGCTTGTTCAATTTCTTTTTCTGAGATTGGCCTATTTATGTATTTTACTTTTTCTGCTGATCTAGGCACTTTATATTTTTGTAAATATTCGTCCATTTCACCAAAATTGTCAAATTTGTGGTCATACAATTGAGTAATATAATTCCTAATTATTGTTTTCATTTCCTCTTCATTGGTGGTAAATTTACTTTTTTCACTTTTGATACTAGTAATTTGGTTTTCTTCTTTCTTTTTTAAATCAAATTAACCAAAATTTTATCAATTTTATTGTTTTTTTCCTAGAAGCAGTCCTCAGTTTTATTTGTTAGTTCAATAGTTTTCTTAATTTTAATTTTATTAATCTCTCCTTTGGTTTTCAGTATTTCTAATTTGCTATTTAATTGGGGATTTTTAATTTGTTTTTTTTCCTAGCTTTTTCAGTTGCATGCCCAATTCATTGATTCCCCTTTTCTCTATTTTTTTCCCTGTAAACATTCAAAGAAATGAAATTTCCTCTAATAACTACTTTTGCTGCATCCCATAAGTTTTAGTATGTTTTCTCATGATTGTCATTCTCTTGAATGAAGTTATTGATTATTTCTATGATTTTCTGTTTGACCCACTCATTCTTTAGGATAAGATTATTTAGTTTTCTATTAATTTTTAGTCTATCTTTCCATGGTCCTTGATTACATATAATTTTATTGCATCATGCTCAGAAAAGGATATATTTAGTATTTCTGCCTTTCTGCAGTGGATTGTGAGGCTTTTATGCCCTATACATGGTCAATTTTTGTGTATGTGCATGAGAAAAAATGTATAATCCCTTCTATTCCCATTAAATTTTCTCCAGAGTCTACCATATCTACCTTTTCTAAAATTGCATTCACCTTCTCAACTTCTTTCTTGTTTATTTTGAGGTTAGATTTATCAATTATTTATTTATTTATTATTTATTATTTATCAATTATTCAGAGAGGGGGAGGTTCAGTTCCCCCAATACTATAGTTTTGCTGTCTATATCTTCTTTTAACTACATTAACTTCTCTAAGAATATGGATGCTATACTGCTTGGTGCATGTAATGGCAGTGAAATTTGAAGATCTCTTTGTTTTGGAAAGGTGACAGGTACTTAGCACCTTGTTTCAAATTAAGCCTCTGTTAAAGAAGCAGAAGGCATGATCCCCTGTTGCTGACGTAACAGGAAGGTGCTGTACAAGGAACCCCTCTTGCTGATGTAACAGGAAGAGGCTGAACATGGAGGAGCTATACCATATTTAAGGAAGAGCCTGAGCTTCACAGTCAGAATTTTCTGGGGTAAGCATAGTGGAGTCAGGGCAGCTGCTGCTGGACTGACACTGAACTAAGAATTGAGAAGAAGTGAGAAGAGGAATGAAAATTGAGACTGAGACAGAATTTCTTGGAGCAAGCCATGCGGAGGCTGGATAAAGTGATTTTGATTTTGAGAACAGAGCTTATGGTGCTGAGGATTTCAGAGGGCCAGCTGGAGCTGCTGAGGACTTCCAAGGGCCAGCTGGAGCTGTGAAAGACTGAGGAAACATGGTGGTGCTGGTATTTTATACAAATGTTTTTGTGGCTTTGTTAATATGTATAAATATTTTTGTGGCTTTGTTAAGCTTTGTCTTCCCAGGAACAGAGACTGTGAAGAATTTGAGATGGACTGCACACTGTGAGCTTCAATGTGGAGTAGGAACTTGAAGGAGAACTAGACAAGGAACTGGGAGCTGTCTGCCTTTGAACCCAGGTGACAGTTTGTTGGATTCAGGTAGGAGCTATCTGCCTCAAATCAAGGAGAAAAGACCTCTCCATGGATACTGAGTAGTGACTGATAAAATTATAACTTATTTGTGACTACCCCTTATGAGGGTACTGAGTAGAGACTGATGACTGAGTAGTGACTGATTTGTAACTTACTGTGCCCCATGGGTGGAGGACTTTGACCTTTTGTACTTTGTGTCCCTTAAGGAGGCAAGCCTCCTTAAAGATGATTAAATGATTGAGTTACTAAATGATTGTACTTTGGTCAAATCTATGTGACCACTTTGGTGAAAACTATGTGGCCATTTTAGTGATAAGTTGTTGAGTTGTGACATGGTAAATGCTGTATTTTAATTTTCTGTGATAAGCTATAACATTGTGAATGATCTACCTTGATTTTCTGTGAATGTTTTGTTCTGCTTTGCTATTGAATAAATAGAGTTTTCTATACTATGTAATCAGAACCTTGAAAGCTTTTCACAGAAGCAGTCCTCTGGAAAGCTGCTTGTTGGTTGGTTTCCAATTCATATATGTTTGGCAATGATATTACTTCATCGTCTACAGTGTCTTTTAGCAGGATATTTTTCTTTTAATTAGATCTCTTTTTGCTTTTGCTTTGTCTGAGATTAGGATTGCTACCCTTGCTTTTTTTTTTTAACGTCAGTTGAAGCATAATATATTCTACTCCATTCTACTTACCTTTACCCTGTCTGTTATCCCCCTTAATGTGGTTCTTGCAAATGACATATTGCACAATTATGGTTTTTAATCCATTCTTCTAGCTACTTCCATTTTATGGGAGAGTTCATCCCATTCACATTCACAATTATGATTACTATCTGTGTCTTTCTCTCCATACTATTCCTTCCACCACCATTTATGCTTTTATTTCTCCTTTCTCCCTTACCCTCCTCAAAAGTTTTGCTTTTGATCACCACCTCCATCAGTCTTCCCTCCCTTCTATCAACCCTCTTCCTTTTCTTCCCCTTTTCCCTTACTACTTCTTCCCTCCCTTCTAACCCCCCCTCCCTTTTGTTTCCCCTTTCCTCTCCTACTGTTTATAGGGCAAATTAGATTTCTATACTTAACTGAAATTGTTATTCCCTCATTGAACCAAATTCCATGAGCCAGGGACTCATGAGAGTAAAGTTCAAGCAATTCTCATCTCCTTCCCTTCTTTACCCATAGTATAATAAGTTTTTGTGCCTATTCATGTGGTATAATTTACCCTTTTCTACCTCCTCCTTTCCTCCTCTCCCATTACAATCCCTTTACACCACTTAAATAGATTTTTTATTATCTCATGAGTTACTTTATACTCACATCCTCTGTCTATGTATATCCCTTTTAAATGTCATAATAAAGATACAATTCTCAAGATTTCCAAGTATTGCCCTCCCATGTAGGGATTTAAATAGTTTGCCCTTATAGAATAACATGGTTGGTTTTTTTTTTCCTTTTTTTTCCTGTTTACCTTTTTATGCCTCTCTTGAGTCTTGTATTTGAAGATCAAATTTTCCGTTGAGCCCTGGCCTTTTCATCAGGAAGATCTGAAAATCCTTTATTTCATTAAGTGTCCATCTTCTTGCCTGAAAATTTACGCTCAATTTTGCCAGGTAGTTGATCTTTGGTTGTAATCTAAGCTCCTTTGACTTATCATATTCCAGTCTCTCTGATCTTTTAATGCAGAAGCTGCAAGGTCCTGTGTGATCTGTCCAGGCTCTTTTTTCATTGTGGCTTTCTGGTAGATTAATAATTCTTAAATTATCTCTCCTGGATTTATTGTCCAGGTCAATTGTTTTTCCAATGAGATATTTTACATTTTATTCTATTTTTTCATTCTTTAGATTTTGTTTGACTGATTCTCGATGGCTTATAGAGTCATTAGCTTCTCCTTGTACAGTTCTAATTTTTAATGAATTGTTTTCTTCAGTTAGTGTTTTTACCTCCTTTTCCATTTGACCAATTTTATTTTTTAAGGAGTTATTTTCTTCAATTAGGTTTTGTACCTCCTTATCCATTTGTCCAACTTTATTTTTTAAGGAGTTATTTTCTTCAGTGATTTTTTTTTACATTTTGTCAATTTTTATTCTAAAGAATAGATCATTTTTTTTCTACCTCTCTAATTTGGCTTTTAAAATCCACCTTGAACTCTTCCAAGAATGCTTTTTGGGTTTGAGACCAATTCATATTCCCTTTTGAGGTTTCAGATATGGATATAGTGTCAATGGTGTCCTCTTCTGAATGCTGTCCCCATGGTAAAAATTTATGTTCTTTGCTTTCCTACTTTCCATTTACTCATTGTGACTGTTTTTTTCATAGCTTTTAAAGTGGATCTCTGCTCCTGAGGCACAGGGAACTTTGTTTCTCTCTTCTTGTGCTGGGGCCTAGGGACCTGGTTACTGGCTTTGTGTGCCGTAACCTCTGGTTCTGGCTGCTGGAAGCTACACAATGCTGTAACTCACCTGGAGTTGACTGATGTGTGCTGAGGCCACATGTGGTCTTTCTGCATTTCCTCAGGGTTACACTGAAGCTCAAGGCATGAAGTGTGGGGGAGGGGTGATCTGGCCACTAGAGGTCTCCTCCTCTCCTAGAGCTCTGCTAGAGCACAGGCAGGCTAAACTGCTGGTGAATGTCCATCCACACTGGTGTCTGAAGATTCCCCTGGCTTTAGAAAGGTATTCTAGGAGTTCTGGTGTTGTTGCTTCCTGGCTCCATCACCCTGGGGCTCTGGATCTCCTTCTGGTCCACTGAGATGGGACTTGCTGGGGTGCCTCACATCCTCCTTCAGTCACAGCAAGAAGGACCTTTCCCAGTAATTTCCCTAGCTTCTCAAACTAAAAGTCTGCCTTACCCTTTCTGCTGGCTCCACTATTCCAGAATTTTTCTTGGGGCAATAGTCTCTGGATTTTTCAAGGTCAATAAGGGAAGGTGAGAGCACTAACTTTATTCTACCACGTTGGCTCCTGGAAGTTTAAATAGGTGACATTCAAACATTTAGTCTCTGGGCTGATAGCACCAGGAATAGCTGCTGCTGTGGCTACAGGCCCGGCTCAGGGCTGCACTTGTCTCTCACTCAGTTCTGACAGACTCCCCCATCCTGTGCTGAGAGGTCTGGGAATCACCACTGTTGCCAGTGATTCAGACTGCTGGGATCTGCTTTGGCTTTGCTATGGTCGAGTCTGCACTGGTGAAGCCTGCATGCTAGACTGTGTTCTGCTCCCAGCCTGGTGCAACAGATCCTTCCTATTGACCTTCCAGGTTGTCTTGGGCTGGAAATCTGCCACATTCTGTCTTTGTGGATTCTATCACTCTAAAATTTGTTCAGATTGACTTTTTAGAGGTTTCTGAAGGAATTTATGGGAGAACTCTGCTATGGGAGCCCCTGCTTTCACTCTGCCATCTTGATTCCACCCCTAGAGTGGAAGATCAATTCTATTATTTTAGCTATTCATTTCTAAAAATCCCTCAATTTATAAATGTCACCTTAACTTCTCATTTATTACTTTATTTTTATACTTTAAAATTGTTATTCATGAATTTTGACTCAACCATGCTAGTGAAAAGGTATATAAAGTAGTTACCAAGTCCATTGCTATCATTGAAAGATGTTTGACTTACTAAATCTGAAAGAAGTCATAGAAATTACAAGAGTAAAAAGAACCTTGGAGATCAATCACTTCAAATTCTTCCTTTTGCAAGTGAAGAAACTGAGGTCCATGGAGGCAAAATGACAATAGCAGCAACAGCAGCAGCAGCAGCAGTAGGAGTAGTAGTAGGAGTAGTAGTAGTAGGAGTAGTAGTAATAGTAGATATAGTAGTAGTAGTAGTAGTAGATATAGTAGTAGTAGTAGTAGTGGTGGTGGTAGTAGTAGTAGTAGTAGTAGTAGTAGTAGTAGATGTAGTAGCAGTAGTAGATATAGTAGTAGTAGTAGTAGTGGTGGTGGTAGTAGTAGTAGTAGTAGTAGTAGTAGTAGTAGTAGTGGTGGTAGTAGTAGTAGTAGTAGTAGTAGTAGTAGTAGTAGTGGTGGTGGTGGTGGTAAATATTTATATAACTTCTACTGTGTGTCAGGCACTGAACCCATTTCTTTAATTTTTTAAAATTTTATCCTCACAATGACCATGGGAGGAAGGTATAATTATTATCCCCATTTTAGAGATGAGGAAACTGAGTCAAACTGTGGCTAAATGACTTTCTCAAACATGACTAGCTAGTAAGTGTCTGAGGCTGGATCTGAACCCAAGTATTCTTGATTCCAATCCTGACACTATACACTGATGTGTACACATCCCAGGTGACACAGTTAGATTCTCCTCCTAAGAAAAACAAAACAAAACCACAATGAAAAAAAATCCAACAACTCCTGGGAGAACTAGAAATGAATAAAACAAGCACCTTGAGAATTTGAAGAGATAGAGAAGTTATACAAGATTTTACTAATTGGTTTCTAGGGAAGCTAGTGAGGAGGATTGAAAATGTTGCTATAATCTTAAAGTGTGCTACCATGTCTCTATTTAATAATTTGTAAGGACAGGAATATTTATTGGGTACAGAAAGGAGTTCCCCTGTTAAACTAATTTTCCCTAAATTCATAATTGTATTGCTTCATGATAAGCTTACTAATAAATACAACATTTGTGAGCTATCAATGTGGTAAAACAGAGGACAGAAAGCACAGAAGAGCTCTGTAAAGCTATTCAGTAACTGAATACCTCTCTTTTATCCAAAGCCCCTGCTGTGTGCTTGATAATTAGGAGGTTATTAAGCTGAAAATGATTTGCTTCTTTCTGACTTCTTTCTACCAGTCTAATTATGCCAGATAATTAGTTCAAAGACTCTGTGTGAAAGAGACACTTCATATGCTATCAAATAATTATTTTTGAAGGTATCAGTCCTCTTAATGCTGTTCAGGATGTTTTGGTTGGTTGGAACAGTGGCAGTTATACAGCATTAACTAAAAATGAGTTTGTGATCCTTAGGACTGTGTTTCTCTTCCTCAAACCGAGGAGGTGCTATAAATTGCTTAAACTAGCCCTGGAAGTACTGGTATGTTACTACAGGCTCCCTTGTAGCAGAATTTCCAATTTACTTACCAAGTAACTAATGGAGAACACCATGGCATTTCACAGCACATCAGTAAATACAGTGACTTATGTTAACTCTGAGTAAACTGTACCAGCCGTGATTTGCTCAAGTGCTACATTGCTCCTTTTATTGTTGATTCTTATGAAGGTAGGGAAATTAGCAGCTGATTTGCTGTATCTAACTGTGCCAAAGCCTATAGGTTGACTTTCAGCAGTCTAACCAGTAGACAAAGGAGAGAAAAGTCTCCTATTACATTTAACCACTAGCTTGATTTTTCAGCCCGTGTATATTTGTAAGAGTTCTATAAATTTTTGCTGTTAGGGTCCTGGAATCTCTGATAAAGGGACACTCAAAGAATAAGGGAGACCCCAGAGATCAAGATTGGAATTTTAAATACTTTGACACATAGTCACAATTACTCAAATTCTTTTGTATCTTCTATCTTTCCTCTATTTTTTCTCTGTGCCTAAGACCGCTAGTAACTTAAAGCATAGGCACAAGATATTTTCCCTAAGGATACGCATGACCCAGGAAAACACTGAGACGCAGAAAGGACACCCATGAGCAAGGGCTATCCGGATACTTTTGGTGCCACAACAAGCTATTTTCTCCATCTTCTACAGATAGCTATGCAGAAGCAAGGAAGTGACAAGAGTAACTAACTAGTTAGTGTATCTCTCTTCCCTCTGTTTCTTACCCTGTGTGTGGCTCTTTGTCTTCTTTTCATCATTTTGTTCCTTCCTCTTTCTTTTCGCCCCTTCTTTCTTACTCCTTCCCAATGTCTTAATTGGACATACTATGGCATAGATATGTAATTTAAAAGATTCCATAAATACAATAAATTGAATTAAAACATTGTCTTATATTTTATCTTTTTTGCAATTTAGTATTCACCATCTAGTGCAGTGGTTCTCAACCTTCCTAATCACGATCCTTTAATACTCATATGTGGGTGTATCTGCATGTGGGTGGACTTCCCTGGAGATGGTTAGAGGAGTGGTGTCTGGTTCCTAAGACCATTGGAAATATGTGTTTTCCAATGGTCTTAGGCAACCCCTGTGAAAGGGTCGTTTGACCCCCAAAGGGGTCGGGACCCACAGGTTGAGAACTGCTGATCTAGTGGTTATGGTCTATGTGACCTGGAAAGTTTGGAAATGGTCCTTCCTTTTATACAAAGGGGCTATGGCTTGTGCCTGCAATCTTTTACTTCGTCACTTTGACTTGAGTGGAGAGTGGTTTGGACAGGGACAATTGAAAGCACCTATATTTTGGTTCTGTCTGAATTTGAAAAATAAGTTTAAATTGAATTCTGGGTTTGTTTGTTTTTTTAAACAATGGGAGTTGCAGAATGTTTTGTAGACCAGATCTAATCAGATCAGCAAACAACCCAGAGTTTCTGCCTCTTCTTGCTTTAATCTGCTTCTTTCAAGTAGCCTCAGAGTGGAAGAGTATTAGGAAGAAGACTGAATGAGATTAGGAATGTTAAATAAACGTTAGCTCTCCTCAGATGTATTACTGTCAGCTGCTGCTTGCTACTCACTGACTAAAGGTTTGTAGCTATATACATAGTTGTTCAGTTTCTCATTTGACAGTGCTGCTCCAGTAGGTGTAAAGCTTCAGGAATTTTCCCTTAAAAGAACAGAATTGGTTAATTATGAAGACCTCAGAGGATACTTTGTATAATTTCTTACTTACTGAAACAATCCTCCATACAATATCATTAAACAAGTGGCCTTGCTTGGCTATTTCCTGGGATGGAGGTACTTATTACCTAATGAGTAGTTATTCCATTGTTCAATAAATTTAATTGTTAATAAGTACTTTTATGCAAAAATCTCCATCATTGTAAACATCATCCTAGTCCAGTTTCTTAACCTCAAGCTACTATGAAGAACTGCCTCTTATAGGAAGTTGATCAAGTGTTCCGCAAAGCATTTTAATCACATTTTACCAGTCACATCGGCAACCCTTGGTGAGGACTTTGTTCTAAATTTTAATTCTTTGCTAGGACAAGTAAAGTTATGAATCACTAGAGGTCCAAATGATCAGTTTTGAAACAATTGGCACAATTGGCGCAGCTGCTAATTTCCCTACCTTCATAAGAATCAACAATGAAAGCATGATAGAAATTGGAATGACATAAGTTATAAGCATTTATCAGATGTTATAACCTCATATATTTTATATATAAAGTCCAAAATTAAGTAGTCTAGAAGAAAATGAGCAAACAAACAATAACAATTAAAAAAACAGCACCTGAACATGTAAAACAGCATGATAACAAAGAAACTCAAGACACAAACACAAAAGAATACAATGACTTGAAAATATCTACAAACAAAGCCTCTAATCCTAAAAAGAGGAATGGGCCAAAGAAAAATTAAAAAAAAACCCATCAATTTCATTAAAGATTATGAAAATGATGGGACAACATAGCAAAATTTGGGGGTGTAGCCAAAGTGTATTTAAAGTGGGGATCATTCTATAGTTGAGACTTTGGCTTAGCTTTTAGTCATCTACATGGCTTCCTTATTTCTGCTGCCATTCCTGCCCCATGTATCAATTTCCTTGGATCCCAATTCTAATTTAGATGCTTTGGATTCTTCTTTGTCCACTTAAGACTAATAACCCTTTCCACCCACAGCTCCCTATATGACTCAACCCCTTAGGAAATCCCATTTTCTTCTTAATGATTGCTCATCAGACCTTAACCAGCTCAAGTCCTGGGGGACCATCATAATGAATGAGTGGAAATTCATTTATTAAACATTTATTATGGGCCAGAATTGCAAGCCTCAGATAACAGTATAAAGAATAAAATAGATTACATTTTAACAGGCAGCAAAAGACTTGTTATTGATGTGGGAGTTGTCTGTGAGTCAGCTTTCTGTGTAGAGTCTAACCATTGATTCAACAGAGCCAAGATCAGCATTAGGGGGAAAAAACCTGAGAAGAAGAATAATGAGAAAAAGATAAGGCATACAATCATTGAAATGACTTAACTTTGAATTGTTTAAAATAGTAATTGAAATAATGAGATGAGTATAACACAAATTACATCAACTATAATAACTTAATCCAGAGGTTAAACCTACACTAATTGCCACAAGGAGACCCAAAGATCCCAGAAATTGCCAAAGCCAGCAAAAATTTGACATATTTTGATAAATGGAGAGAGATGGGTTGCCAAAGGAAACTCCATGTTGGAATATAAAATCATTTGTAAAAATCTTATGAAGAAGGATGATGCATTATTGTAAGAACTATCATTTCATAAAGCAGATAGAAGCAATGGAGGGTAAAACCAGTTTAGAGAAAGCTTAGCAAGATACTTAAGTAAAAAAATCTCAAAAGCATTTGAGGATAAAAATGGAAGGATGACTACAAACAGAATAAAAATGGAAAAAAAAATCAAAACCTATTTTTTTTTTATTAAGGGCAGTGGTACTACAGTATTTGAACCCTAAAATGACAACTTTAGATGTGATCATTTAAAAAAGCAGAAAAAGCACAAATATGGGGAAAAGCAGCTGAATATATAGAAAGGAAATCAATTCTGGAGGTGGATATAATTGTTAGAGAACCGAAGGACCAATATGCAACATGTCAGGAGACTGAGAAGATTTAAAACAAATAATCCAGATAACATCAGTAGCTCTTGACCTATAAACCTACTCGTGCATCTCAAAATATTTATTAGAGTCATTTTGACATGTATCAGAGGCATCCTCAAGGAAGGTATTAATAGAAAACAAGCAGGCTTTTGTGACTGATATTCAACGATCAAACATAACAATGAAGTTCTTGTCCCTATACGAAGATCATTCAAGATTCCTTGGAAAATGTAACAATAGATATGATTAGGTCCAGTGACTAATAATAAAAACCAAGTGAGTCATAAAACAAAGAGATGTATGTTTACTATAGGTTTTCACCACTATGAGGGAAGAGATACAGTGTAGAATTGAATCGATAAGGATTCTCAGGGTTTGGGAAGGTTCTGCAGGTGGTACTCCAGTATGACATTGTTCTCATTGTATCAAGCTGCCAAATATTTCAGAACTGGGAAGAAATATAATCACACAGAGTAGGCACAGCATGGTGCCTTTCTTGCCATGAATAATGTCATTTTAGAATAACCCTCTTTCTTGGTGTAAATGGACATCCATGTCAAACACCTATTTTGTCTTTCTTTATACCAATGTTTTTGTAAAGATAAACAGGCTCACTTATGTTAGAGACCATCTAATTCAATTATAATCTGGTAGATCAGGAAATCTCTGTTTTCTCGCCTGAGACACAACAAACTATTCCCCAAGGCAAATTACTAACTTTGAATCAAATGTGTTGTTTTTTTTTATTTTTTTATGCTAAAAATGCCAATGGGAAATAAGTTCTGTTTAGAAGCCCACTTGTCTCATACAGACTATCCTTCTTTACGTGTCAACTGATAATTCTCCCTGCCTTGACTCAGAACTATAATGAAACAAAATCATTTATTGACTTTGTATTCTAAAGTGTAAATGCTGGTTTTCCTTTTTGTTGTTTTGCAAAATATTAGCAGCCATTCTTGTGTATGATAATGTTGTGAGTATGCATTTTAATATAGTATTATCCTTAAGTTCCATGTTATGCTGGTTGGCTTTATGTGTGCGTGTATGCATACAGGCACAATACATATATATACACATATACATATGTGTAAGTATGCATATAGACATACATGCATACATACATACACACAATTTTTGCCAGCTAATGAAATTCCGAACCTCTTGCTTCCTATATGTATGACGTATTTGATAATTGATTGTTGAGTTGAATAGAAATAGTCTCATAATTAATATTTGTCTCTAAATATACGTGTTTGTCCTAATGCTCAGTGCTTAGCAACATTAAAAGAGAGTTCCTCAATAGTACAAAAACTGGACATTACTTCAATGCCAATATTTTCCACTTCTCTTCTGAATAAAATCATCAAGATAAAGAAATCATTGTTTTGTAGTGGGACTATAATTAGTTTCCTCTTTTCTCCTCCCCTCAAAATATCATCACTGTCAAAGAAGCTTAAGATGCTTTGAGCAAAGCTCTGTGGCAAACTGAACACTGAATCCATTATTAGGACATACTATTTGAGTAATTAAATGATTACATATAATTAATAATTAATAAAAATAATTTAAAGATCTATTCATTTATAGTCCAATGTTTCTATTTTTATAGACTGATTGTGAGGTTTTTTTTTTTTTTCTATTAAGAAGCAATGATAGAGACTATGGAATCCTTGGAATGAAAAGCAGTAGTTTGAATTATGTTCTGCATGACATCACACCAGTTTCTATGAAAATATAAGAGTTTCAGGCATTTGCTCATGCTAGTTGTGATAGGATGCCTGGCTCTCATTCCATCTCCTACCTCACTGAACTTAGGTTTGGTGGGCAGATTTTCATCCAGAAAAAACCTTTTGAAGCCCTGAAAAAAATCTCGACTAAAACTTTTTGATAAATGAAATATTCAGCAGGGAAATACTTATTTTAAAAAAGGCTGATAAATGCTGTTTACTTTAAAGTGTGTCTGACAAAGCATACGGGCTAGAACTGAGTTAGCTGGGTGTAGCCTACATACAATGAATGATTTCTGACCACGGCCTCTGAGAGAAATTGAGTTTGATGTTTACCAAGAAGCAGAAGAATGACTGGCATTTTACTTGTCTAAAATTCAAATAACTCTTGATCATGAGAATACTTAATGCATTGAAGAAAATTGAATAAAAAGCTTCCTTGAAAAGTTGCTAGTAAACATTTTAAAACACAGTGTTCTATTAACAGAGAAAGAGATACTAGTGAAGTGAATCAGTCAAGGGAGGAAGTGGAGCTCTATTTTGCCAATGTGATACCCACAGCAGCTGCTATGAATATGCAGGCGTAATCCCAGGTTTGAATCGCAAGATAAGAGACTCTTTTCCTTGAAGATAAAACCAATACACCAGAAAGTCAAATCCATCATAGTAACAAAGAAATCTATACACATTGCCAATGCAGGGAGCACCGACTCACCAAGTTTTGTTTTGTTTTGTTTTGTTTTTTAAGACAGAGTCCATATGCGTCACCAATGCAGGAAACACCAATATCCCAAGCCTCCCCTTCATTAGGACTCCCCACAAAACGAGTTCCCTTAGGCAAAATCACTCCCTCTCTCACTCCCACCAGATGCTCTGCTCTGCTCTGCCTGCTCTCTCTCAGCTCTGTTTTACCCACACTTCCTGTTCTACCCATTTGATAAGTTCCTCCCCTCATGGATGCCATGTGATCTTATAGGCCTATTAAGGGGCAGGGAAGATCTTCAAATTCCCTTGACATTTCAAACTCACACACTGTAAATTCAGGCCAAATCTTTTGTGAACTCCATTATACTCAGTGATCTAGTTCTCAGAAAAGGGCTACTTATTTTAGGCAGCAGGAATATTAGCTTTCAGCATCACTTGAATGTACTTAAGCAATTTTCCTTCTCTTGGTGGACTTTTCTGATTATCAGCATTATTTCTTTCCTTCTACATCCTTTCCCCACTGCACTCCAGGAAGAAAAAAGAGATAGCTATTTTGGATAGGGGACAGCAAGGAAAGAACAGGGATGAATCTAGGAGATGGTTGCAACAGAGAAGTCATCAGAAACCCACAAATGTTCAGATCCATCATTACTAATTTTTACATCCAGGACAAGTACCACAAAAATGCCTGGAATGAGTAAAAATAATTGGACTTTCTGTTGCGGGGGTAGACAACCAGCCATTAGGTGAGTTACTATTTTAAATAATGATTCTTGATAATTGGGTCCTAAGTTCTCCTGTTTCTGTTCTGCTGAAATGCTATGATAATGTCCTATGAAAAAGACCTTACAATAAGCAGCCTGGGGCAAAATCCCAGCCACCCTTTCCTAGTTATAGCTCCGATGTTCTAATAGCCCTTTATATTGTCAGACTCCTAGCAAAGGAACCCAATCTTGCTGACAGTGAATGGGGAAGCAAGGTAAAGGAGGGGCACAATTGACACAGGATTAACCTGTCCCATTCTAGCTGCTATTAACTTAGTGGAGTTTCTGACAAATGCGCATCTTCTGACAACAGAAAATAATTAGCCAGTTCATGAATTACCCTGTTTCCTTTTCAGCTTGCCTAGCTAAGAACTATCTGGCTTAAGTTTTTGGCGTAAGTGTTTTCATATGAAAGGAATGACTAAGCTTGTCTCCTGTATGGTAACACAAGGTTTGCTAAATTGAGACAGTTTTATTTAGTAAAGACCATTAATAGTCCATGATAAAGAGAGTACTTGTTAACCAAAAATACGGTTGACTTATTTCTTTGAAGGAGAAATAGGAAATTAGTTCGTTCCTCTTACAAACTTTGAAATTAACTTTACTCAAAATATTTTTCTGATCTTTGAAGTCAAACTTTGACATCAATCTGTGAACTGATCTTATATCTATTACTTATTCCAGCAGTTCTCAACCTGTGGGTTATGTTAAATTTAAATACACTCTGCATATCAGATATTTACATTACAATTCATAACAGTAGCAAAATTACAGTTATGAAGTAGCAATGAAAATAATTTTATGGTTGGGGGTCACCACAACATGAGGAACAGTATTAAAGGGTCGTGGCATTAGGAAAGTTGAGAACCACTGACTTATTCCTTCTCAAAAATGATGTTACTAGAGACAGAAAAACAGGTCGTGTAGAGTGCTAGGCCAATAATTAGGAAAATCAGAGTTCAAATCCAGTTGTGTGGTCTGAGCAAGTCACAATTTGCCTGTTTCCTCATTGGTAAAAATACAGGTAATAAAAGCACCGACCTCTTAGGATTGTCATGAAGATTAAATGAGATAATAGCTGTAGAATGCTTAGCATATGTCCTTGCACATGGTAAGCGTTATATAATGTTAGTTATTATTACTGTTATAATTGGATGTCCCTATTGTGCTTAAAGGAGCCAGTGAAGAATCTGGATGCAAAACATCCTTAGAAAATCCCATGGTTCTAGTTCGGATCCTCAGGGATTCTGGGAAGTCAGATAAATTCCATGGCATCTTGGTTTTGCTTGAACATCCAGTGAGAAGGGCCCTCTGGGATAGTTAGTGTGCACATGTGTGTGTTTGAGACTTTAGAGGTGGCTTTTTGGAAAGCTAGCATGGGAGTGCTCTGGGTCAAAGTGGGGAGACAGGTGCATATAATCTTTAGGAAATTTAACAGTTCTAGGGTGGGCCCAGCACTTTGAGATTCTGGAAACTAAGGCAACTTTTGAAGCCAGCCTAAGGGTAGACCAATAATCTGCAGCTTGAGTAATTGGTACA
>CM053591.1:15492247-15508963 GCA_028646515.1 Pseudochirops corinnae
TCTCTCTCTGTCTCTGTCTCTGTCTTTCTCTCCCCCCCATCTATCTGTCTATCCTCAGTGTGCCTTTCACATGATCCTTGGGACAGCTAGGTGACATAGTATATAAAATGCCAATCTTAAGTCAGCAAGACCTGAGTTCAAAAACAGCCTCAGACACTTACTACTCATGTGAACTTGGACAAGTCATTTAACCCTGGTTGCCTCAGTTTCCTCATCTGTAAATGAACTGGAGAAGGAAATGGCAAACCACTCAAGTTTCTCTGCCAAGAAAACTCTCTATGGTGTCACAAAGAGTCAGACAGAACTGAAATACTGAAGGACATCAACAACAAATGCATGATCTTGCTGGGGAGAGAACAAAGCCTGCCCACCCTCTATCACTCTTGCCTCTAACCTTCCTCGTCCAACTAAGGGTCTCCCCGGATTTCCCCCTCCTACTTTCCATGTTGACTAATAACACTTGGCTTCACAGCTTATACTCTCTACAGAATTTCACAAATTTACTTTCCCACTGGATAAAAACAATCTCAATCTGTCCCTGCAGATCACTAGAGGCTATTCTCATTTTAACCTTATACCCCACTGCCTGGTGTTAAGTTATATAATCAACTCTAAAAGTGCTGATAGGAATAATCCTTCTGATTTTGGAGAAACTCCCGTTGCTTACCAGCATTCTAGCAGTGCTTCTCTGAATGCTAATCTTTCCCAGAAGTTTCATTACCAGTTCCCATCCTTCTCTCTGCTAGTTGAGACTTCATATGGCTTCCCTCTCAATATAGTGCTTCCTTATCTGAGCCCCTAATGGGATCACAAACAACTGAGCCTGTGTGGGAGCTAAAAGGCATGAGGGCGGTAGGAGGGTGTAGAGAAGCAGAACCCACTCCTTTGCAGTAGGTCATAGGATAAAGCACTTCTGGAAGGGCTTTAGCTTTCTTGTATATTCCAGGCAGCCAGTATTGGCAGTAACAGCTGCCAAGGACAATCCATCTTCAAAGAAACACTCTTACCAGTATGAACAACCTTATAGGGGTTTTCTTTCTATCCTTCAAACAAAACATGCTTGACAGAATCAATTTATCCTGCACATAGATTTCGTTCCATATCATTTATTGGCATCGTTATTTTGGAATAGAGATGATTTCTTCAAAGGAGACAGGGCAAAAGAATGAGATAAAACATGGGAAACATGGGATGGATTAAACCTATTGTTAATAATAAAATGATGGATTATATTGTCTGAAAGAACATGGAATGATAAATAGCTCATATACAGTAGCATGTGCTGACTAGAAACCTGAAGCTGTCAACCACTACGCTTCTTAGGCTAACTAGTTAAGATGTTGCTTTGGGTCTAACTTTGTCAGAGCACCATCAAAATACATCAAAGATGAATTATTAACTGCTGATTAGACTTCTCATTGTGATCTGTCACCTTAATGGGGGTGTTCCTGTCTCAGACTACAAAATTATTAGGAGGTCACTGCAATAAAATTCTATGAATGAAAGTAGGACCAAACACATACAAGTAGAAGACAGAACTCTCTAAGTGTTAGAGTCAGAGGGGTATCAGGGAGCAGCCCCTCATATGCAAGGGATAAAGTGCTTATGTGCCCTAATGAAGCAATGAAAACGGTACCTTCTACATTTAGAAATATCTACAGAAGGAATTTTGATTCTTAACAATAACCTATGAGCCTTGAATTAACAACCAGTGCACTCTGTGAAATGCATTTTATTACATTAATATGTGAGATATATATGTATGTAATATCATATATTAAAACATATGTGTATTATTGCATAGACATATATATTTTATACATAATAATAAATATAAACATGTATGTGCCTATGTGAGTATATATGTATATGTACACATACATACAATGAGAGTCTATGTTGTCGAGTGGCTAGAAAATCTCTGAATCGAGAAGATATGAATTCAAGTCTTACCTTTGATATATACTGACTTCATGACCCTCTACAAGGTAAAGCCTTAAGTAATTCCTTCAGACTATAAATTGTAGAATTTGTTGTCCAATT
The DNA here is from genome assembly GCA_028646515.1 of Pseudochirops corinnae. Classification (NCBI taxonomy): domain Eukaryota; kingdom Metazoa; phylum Chordata; class Mammalia; order Diprotodontia; family Pseudocheiridae; genus Pseudochirops; species Pseudochirops corinnae. Next base: position 15,494,291 of record CM053591.1, read on the forward strand.
GTTTCAGTCATGTTGGTCCCTGTGATCCCTTTTGGGGTTTTCCTGGCAAAGATACTGGAGGAGTTTGCCATTTCCTTCTCCAGCTTATTTTGTGGATGAGGAAACTAAGGCAAGTAGGGTTAAGTGAGGTTTCAACCTGCATTGGTAGGGTAAGTTTCTTCACTCAGTAGTTTCCTAAACAAATTAAATCATAGGTTCAGTCCCTATTTAAAAAAAAAAAAAAAAGATAATAGAAGGCATATTGGAGAGCTGACCTCTGAATCAGGGAGACCTGGGTTTAATTTCAGGTTCTGATAAATCCTACTGTTGTAATCCTGGGTGCTTAAGCTAACTTCCCAATAGAACCACCAATAAAGCCTTTCCAACATGGTAGAATGATCAAAGATTGCGATGTGTTCGCCTAGACTTTGAGGAACCAGGGTTATCTTCATGGTGCAGTGAGCTAGGCAGGAGGAGTCTGGGAGCTTTCTTTCTCCTTGTAATGCTTAGAGATCTATAGGTAAAGTTAGTTGTCAGTAAAAATCAATCCACTGGTAGATAAATAAATTAAGTGGACAAATGAATGAATAAATAAATAGATTGACATATCAATCAATCTACTAAAGAGTTACTTTAGAGAGCTATAAAATATAATAACAAAATTCATCTGGAAGAACAAAGGACGTCAAGGAATTCAATGAAAAAAAGATGTGAAGGAAGGTGGGCTAGTAGCTCCAGATTTCAAACTGTATTACAAAGTGGCAATCATCATAACTCTCTGATACTGGTTAAGAAGCAGAGTGATGCAAAAAAAAGAAGCAGAGTGATGGATAAATGGAATAGTGTAGGTACACAATTGTTGTGGTGGTAGTTGTTCAGTTGGTTCAGTTATGTCTGACTCTTTATGACCCCATCTGGGATTTTCTTAACAAAAATACTGGAGTGGTTTGCCATTTCCTTCCCCTATCTCCTTATAGATAAGGAAACTGAGCCAAAGAGGGCTAAGTGACTTGTCCAGGGTCACACAGCTATATCTGAGGCCTAATTTGAACTCAGATTTTCCTGACTGCAGACCAGGTCTCTTTCCACTGCATCACCTAGCTCACCTTAGGTACACAATATGCAATAGTAAGTGACCATAGAAATCTGGTGTTTTATAAATTCAGAGATCAAAGTTCTGGGAGTAAAAACTCATTATTTGACAAAAATGCTGATAAAACTGGAAAGTAGTTGGGCAAAAACTAAGCATAGATCAATATCTCATAACATATACCAAGATAAGGTCAAAATGCATAAATTGTTTTAGACATAAAGGGTTGTATCACAAATAAATTAGGGAAACATGGTAAATTTTACCTGTTAGATCTATGGATGACAGAAGGATTTATGACCAAACGAAAAATAGAAAACATCACAGGATATAAAATGGATCATTCTGATTACATAAAATTTTAAAAAAAAATTTGCATAAATAAAACTAATTCAGTCAAAATTAGAAGGAAAACAGGAAACTGGCAGAAATTTCATAGCAAGTTTCTCTGATAAGGGCCTAATTTCTCAAATACATAAGAAACTGAGCCAAATGTATAAAAAATAAGAATCATTCTTCAGAAAAATGGCCAAAGGATAAGAACAAGCAGTTTTCAGCAAAAGAAATCAAGGCTATCAATAGTCACATGAAAAAAATGCTTTAATCATTGCTGATTAGAAAAATGCGAATTAAAACAACTGTGAGATACCACCTCATAACTATTAGATTGGCCAAGATGATAAAAAAGAGAAATGACAAATGCTAGAGGGGAAAAATGGAAAAATCGGGAAACTAATGCCCATGTTGGCAGAGTTGTGAACTTATTTAACCTTTCTAGAGAACAAGTTGAAACCAGGCTCAAAGTGTTATAAAACCATGCATACTTTTTGATACAGCGGTACCACCACTATATCTGTGTCCCAAAGAGATAAAAGAAAATGGAAAAGGACCTGTTTCTGCCAAAAAACATATTTATAGCCCCTCTTTTCATGTTGGCAAAGAATTCGAAATTGAGGGGATGTCCATCAATTGGGGAATAACTGAACAAGTCGGGGTATATGATTGTGATGGAATACTATTATGCTATAAGAAATAACAAGTAGGGTGGGTTCAGAAAACAAAATAAAACAAAATTAAAGTTATGTGAACTCATGAAAAGTGGAGTGGAACCAGGAGAACATTGTTTATAGTAACTGCAATATTGTAAGGATGATCAACTATGAAAGACTTAGCTACTCCAATAGTGGTGATGATCCAAGACAATTCCAAAGGACCCATGATAAAAAAAAAAAAGCTATTCATTCCAGAAAGAGAACTGATGAACTCTGAATGCAATTCGAAGCATATTTTTTACTCCCTTTATTTTTGTTTTATTTTGTTTGTGTTTTCTTTTGCAACATGGCTAATAAGGAAATACATTTTGCGTGACTTCATATGTATAGTTGATATCAAATTGCTTGCCTTCTCAAAGGGGGCATGAGAAGGAGGGAGAGATTTTGGAACTCAACATTTTAAAAAATGATGGTTAAAACTTTTTACATGTAATTGTGAAATATTTAACAAAATAGTAATAATTTTTTTTAGAAATTGGATATGCTATTTCATTAGCATAGGGAGATTCCAGTGAAGGCACTACCTATTCCCATACAAATATGTATTGGCTTTGCAAGTCATAGTATGTGAAAGTTGCCCTCGTAAACTCTCCACTCTGAATGTGATCATTTCATAAAATAGTCAGAAGCAGTGGAGAGAAAATAAGATATACAAAAACTTGCTAAAAAACATCATAATTCATCCTATGTCCATGTCAAAATCATCTAAAGTTCCTTGAAAAAATGGAATTATAGATGTACCTCTGTTCAACAGCCCTCCATTTATTGATCAGAGGCATAAAAAAGAGACAAATGTATGAAAGCTATTGACCATAGTCTTGGGGGATTTTCATTCCACAGTCTAAGTGAAAGAAGAATTCCTTATCTATAACAAGGTCCTCCATGTGTTCCTGTTTGCAGATGCCATTCTATATTTTGCCTCAAGTCATAGAACATTACAGCATATCTTAAATGAGAACCATAATTGCTCAAAAAAGTTTAGCCCAAGTATCCATGCTGTGAAAACCAAGTGCATGAATATTATCTCTTTTTCCAGAATGTGATAACAAATTGAATGTACAACCATTATTTCTGGCCCTTCAAGACATATATCTTGAACAGATACTTTAGAGGAACAACAAAATAAGTCCAGAATTAAATAGGAAGAGGAGAAAGGGTTTGGCTGCCTTTGGGAAATTGTGCAGGGGTTTCAATATTCCCAATCTTCTCTGCATGAAAAAGGATCTTCAATACTTTCCCTATGCTACTATATGACTCTGAATCATGGTATGCCACATTCTTCAAAGAATTTAAGGTGATCTCTTAAAATGCTATGGAGGAATGAATGATGAAGACAGGGAGGGTCCAAAATATTATAAATGGAAAAAAAGATTAGAAAATATGATGAATTAATAATGTGACAATAGGGAGAGATAATCAACAGGCAGTCTAACTGTTTCATTATTATACATTCATTATCAAGAGATATAGACGTATGGTGAAGGATTATGGGAGGGGTATTGACATGGTTGTCAAAGGATGTGTACTGTGATGGCTACCATAGCAAGAAATACCAAAATAATGAGAACAAAGATCCAGTTAAGCATTAAAAAAACTGAAAAAAAAATCCCCCGACTATAGTACTTTTCCACCATTCGTTCATAACTTGGCCAGTAACATCAATAATACCAACATGATCAAAGGCACTGAACCTCTCCACCATGCTGCCCTTCCATTCTCTCAGTCATGCTCTGGAATTTGTCTTTGCATGCTCTGGTTACTCACACTTTAAGGTGCTTGCCATACAAAAAGTGACAGAGACTAACAGAAGTTCTTTCTTCACTCTTGGTTCCAGATTCTCCCAGTTCTGTTCTTTTTTTCTTTTAATATAGTGATGACATCCCCTTCTGACATGTCTAAGACATGGTCAGGCACTCTTTACCAGATTACCTTGCTCACATCTTGCCTTTCAGTAGATTTCTGGTTTCCTTCTCCTTCAGGAGTAGGGAGATGGGGGATTGTCTTTTCCCTGAGTAATCACAGCCTCCCATGATCCTTGAATCAGAAGACTTTGATGTTTTCTGTCCTTTCCTAAAAACATATGTCAAAACCATACTCTAACTTCTTGGGTAAAGATGGTTAAAGCATGTTTAGTAAATCTTGTGGTTTCACAAAGTGGGTTTTCTGTATAATAATATGAATAGAAAGGGTTATGATTGAGAAGTGGATTCCTAGAAAAGGATAGAAGGGTTCTCTGAAGTCTCAGATATTATTTTATGGTATTTCCCCCTCATAAACCCAAGTGATCATTTTCCATCATGGCCCTAGAATTCAGAATCGATTTCTGTAAGGGTTCTTTCTTTCCCAGACCTTTTCTAGTCTGAGGTTTGGCAGGTTTGTGTGGCTTGTACCTGGGTATAAAGAACTGGTTAGCTAATTAATAGATGTGAGACTTTCATATAGGGCTATAGAAAACAGTATTTAAGCCTGGTGCAAGCTGCCATTGAATGCATGATAGCTCAAATGTCACTTGAGGAAACCCAATGAATCCAACCTGAATCCAACCATCACATTCATATAGTATGAAAGGTACCAATCAAAAAGAGTACAAATATGGTGGTTCCTCTTTTGCCACCAGTGAGAATAAATCAATATCAAATATCAAATGATCATTTCCATTTTCTTTTTATTTGTTTTACATATTTCATCTACAAATGTTTGCAAGATGGTCTGGCTTAGCTTGACCTCATATGAAGATCACTATCACTTGGTTTCTCTTCAAATGATTTTTTTTTCCTATTTCATGAAATGAGATTGACTAATATTGGAATCAAGAAGATCAAAGAATGGGTCAAATTAACGTTGAGAGTAGATGAAGCAAGGATAATAGATGAAGGAGAAAAGAAAGAATGACAACTTGTTTTGCCTGATATTTTTTCCTAACAGGACTGGAAGGGATTGAACAAAAGTGATTCAAAGTTGAAATGAAAAAATGATAGACTAGTTGGCTACCCTCAGAAAGTCTAAATAATTGGCCCAAACTGTATCTCAGGTTTATTATTGGCAAATGTGATTACTGAGCTTCTGTTGTCATTGAAAAATTCACTGAAAATCGAGGAAAGGTTCCATCTGTCTGGCAAACGTCTTCTTGAAATTAAAAAATGAAAAAAAAAACCCAACCAAACAAAAGCATGACATTTAAAATCTATAAACTGATTAATCAGACTTTAATTCCTCTAAACATTCTAGAACATGATTAGAGATATTTTAATGGGTAGAGGGAAGCCTTGGAAGACTTAGAATCAATTGTTGGTATACCTGCTGTTGCAGGTGGTCAAATTGGGGTAGATGTGCAGTTGTGAGTGTTTTAGTACAGGGTATCCCTGCATTGGCTAGGGAGCTCCCCATTAACTATATCTAAGATATTTAGAGGAGTGTCTCTGGACTACATAAAATTCTATGCATCTAGATTACACTTGGTTACAATCCACTAAGCCAAATCAAGGCCATATTATATTTTCTAGGAAATGAGGCAAGGGAAACTATCTAAACTTGCTTTCTCAGCATATGCAAAAACAAGAAAACTATTACTTGATCCCTGCTAAAGATACGATATCAGTGCTGACTCTTATGCAAACCAGTTTGTAGGAACAAGTCCTACAAGTCAGGTAAAAAAAAAATGACAAAACCTCAAAGAACTTTTCAAGATTGTCTTTCAGATAAGTATAGAATATGTGCTCCATTCACATTTATTCTGTATTCTGTTACTAAATAAGAAAGAAAAAAGTATTTTCAAGTGAAAAATATCAGAGTTTAACTCAAATAGTTTCAGTTTGAGTTAAACCACTTACGGCAGAAGAAATGCATAAGTTACTTATCTATTGGCTGAAAGTCAGCAGGACTTTTTCAGGCTTATGAGATAATACCCATTCATTTCATTCATATCCATTAACAAAATCCTAACTACGTTACCATTTGCAAGGTAAAAAAATCGACACTCCATATTTTAAAAAAAAGTAGTCATACTGTGACTTTTCCAATTTTCCCTTGTACAGTTATAACAGTGTGACTAATTCTATCATCTATGCTAGCATAGAGAAGCAAAGTACGAATAGTCCAAAACAATAGGGAATCTAAGTTTCACTTTTATTTGGCTTTGAAAATTTAACGCTTTGTCAAAAATCTGGGGCAAAGACTATATTTGAAAATGGGTGTGGCTGCAGTTCTGGGAATTTACGCTATGTCAGGTAAAATAATAGAACAATGCTTTGAAGATAACAACAGGGGAGTAGGAAGAATGTCCAGCTTGCCCACCCTTGCAAATGTATTTTCTAAGTAGAGGAGATAATGATCTTACTGAGAGGACAAAAGCAAAAAAGTTATCTTTGGATAAGCAGAAGTTGTCTGTATCATTCAGGTGAGTACACCAATAATGCTTCTGCCTTCATCACATATATGTATTTTGTGTATATGTGTATTATGAACATATAATGTGAATTTCAATAGTGTGGATATACCTACCACCAATGCAGATCACAAAGCCTCCATGCCTAGCAGATTACATGATTTCTTTAGACAAAACAATTCAACATCTATTGTCCAATATTTCAATGATGAGCCACTTTAAACTTAGGATTGTCCTTGGACAATGGAAATTCAGTCTGTTGCTAGGCTTGTACAATTGTACAACTTGGTAGGGCATACTAGATTTTTTTCCCTGTGGGCAGAGTCTCCACAAACTTCCATTCTCATTGGTGGATGGGATCCCCTAGATACCTAACTACTTCTTCATTCTGGATTCTAGGGATAAACCTGAGGATCTGAGATTCTAGTATTTTCATGAGCCCCCACTAGCATGGTTCCTAATCATCATAATAAGCAAAACGTCATTTAACTTTTAGGAAAGGATATTTAGTGAAGAGTATAGTAAGCACAATACTTACAAAAACATTTCCATTCTTCAAAATCTAGGACCTTCTGGATTATTTCAATATTCACCAACCTATTTCTATTACTGCGTAGGCATGGGTAGAGTTTAGTCTAGGTGTGTCAACTATCTGCATTCATCTTCTATGAGCATTATGCTTCTAACTTACACCTTTCCTTCTCAACTGTTCCTTCCTCCAATCCAATCTATCCTATTTTATCCTGCTAGGTTAATCTTTCTAAGATGCAGCTCTGATTGCAGCCCCTTCACCTTTTCCACTCATCATCTGACTCAAAATTCTTCAGTTACTCAACAAGTCTATTGAATAAAATCCATACTACTTGACTTGCCATTCAAAACTCTCCACTACATCACTTATAAATGCAATAAAAGTAAACTGAGGTAATACTGCAAACAAAATCAATTTATTAACCATGCTGTATAGCTATTAACAAACTGGGTGACTACCTCACCATAGTCAGTACCCCCAGTGAGAAGGTGGGTACCCTTATTGACACACAGGAAAGAGGAAGGTCTAGGAGCATTACAATTGGCTATACCAGCGCTGAGGAACCTGTGGCCTCGAGGTCATGTGTGGCCCTGTAGGTCCTCAAGTGCAGCCCTTTGACTGTGTCCAAACTTCACAGAACAAATCACCTTAATAAAAAAGATTTATTTTTTGAAGTTTAGAATCAGTCAAAAGGCTGCACTTGAGGCTTGAGAGGGCCACATATGACCTTGAGGCCACAGGTTCCCCAACCCTGCATTATACTAAGAAAGTTGGTTGGCATTTAAGTGTGGCTAATCTTGCCCCTCTCTAATGATTAAGGAATGTTAATTGTTTTATCTGCCTTTTAAAACCTATTCTAGGGGATCTGTACTGCCAGGTTTGCTGTCCCCTTGGAGGAAATCAAATCTCCCCTAATTGCACAGTGATAGGACCATATCTTTTGAAAGGTGACACCAGTTAAGTTGGTTGAGGCTTACAGACAACAAACAGATGTCCCAGAAGCTAATGATCTAAGTGATAACAACTTTCCTTTACACTAACTCAGAGGGAAAACTATGTTCTGAGCAAGGTGAATTCAAGAAAATATTTATTCAATTATAAAAATCAATGTAGAATAAAATCAATTACATTGGAAAATCAATACAGCAGAAATCATAAGTAATTTTAATTTTGATCTTGTCACAATGGTTTGCATCTAACCTACTTTCCTAGCCTTATTCCAAATTACTCCCCACCACGCACAATCTCCAAACTCCAGGCAAACAATTTTTGTAAGTCACCACTTTACCAGTTTAAATTTAACAATTTAATTAAGTCACCACTTACCAGTCAGAAGGCAGCTCTGGAGTTAGGAACATCGGAGTTTAAATCCAGGCTCAGGTATTTACTAGCTGTGTGACCCTGGGCAAGTCACTTAACCCTGTTTGCTTCAGTTTCCTCATCTGTAAAATGAACTAGAGAAATAAATGGCAAACCACTACAGCATCTTTGCCAAGAAAACCCCAAATGGGTCACAAAGAGTCAGACATGACCAAAAAATAACTGAGCAACAGAATAGTACTCAGACTTTTTTCTTACACTTTACCCCTCTTTCATATTTTCCCCTTTGCCCCACCATCTCTGTTCATCAACATTTATAGCATTTCATAGAATTTCAAGGTAGAAAGCGGCTTAGAGCTTATTTTGCTTAATCCATTCATATTACAAAGAAATTGAATTAAAGTCCAGAAAAGCTAGGTGGTTAGCTCCAAGTCATACATGTTAAATAAGGCACAGTGTGTTCCAATCCACATCTTTTAATGTCGAGTCCAATGTACTTGACATTATAAAACTCCTTCCTATTTATTGTGAACTAGCTCCGACTCTTCTTTCTCTTGCAGTCTTCCTTGCCTCCTCCTCCAAATGGAGTTCTCACTCCTTGAATGCCTCATATTTCTTTGCCTGTACATCTTTAAAGCACCTACTAGCTTTTATTTTGTAGACTATGAATTGGTCTTATTTCTCCTTCTTCTAGGTTCTAAGCTCTAAGATACAGATCATGAGTTATTCATCTTCCCATCCCTCAAATTGCCTAGCTCAGTGATTTTCATACATGTTGGGTACTTGAGAAATGTTTCTTGCACTGAATTTTATCAAAGAGAATAAAATCTAAATGCCTTTTTTTTAGGCTATAAGGACAGTTAGCTGTTATAACTGCCAACATGCCATTTCTTTACTTATATTCTTAAAAATAATTGTGCTTTGGAAAATTACATTGAGGTTACTTCACAATGTTAGCTTAAGAATAAATAAGCTATAGTGATAGGGCTTATTTTTGATTGCTTGATTTTGCTTTATAAAATAGGTTTTGGCTCTGAGCGATGCTAATATATGCCGACTCCTCACCTCTCAGAGTCATTAGTATTTCAGGAACACTTTTATGGTTTAAGTCAAGATATTTACTTACAGTAATGTGATCTCTTAGGTATTGCAGTGAGATTTGACATTGAAATGTACACATATATTGATTTGAGTCATATTTTAAGTCTTAAGCAGCTTGTGGTTTTCTCCCAAGCCCCAAATTGGTTCAGTCCTACTGTACTTAGATTTTTGTTTCAGCCCACTCTTCAAAAACTCAGAACCATCACTACCAAGACAGAATAAGTTAGTGCCTGAAGTAAGCTACCCTTCTTTTTTAGAGAGGCTAAGTAAATTTCCCAAGATCATACATGTAGTAAGATATAGAGCCAGTAAACTGAGTGAATTTTCTGTTGTTTGTCTAGCATGTTTTTCTGTCTTTTTTCTTAGGAGGAATGTACTTAGCCACCCAGTGAGCCTAGCTCATACCCCATCATGACTTGCTTCTTGCCCTGGCCAAATGAGAAAACTTAACTGAGCTAGCTCCTCTTAGCATAATGTGAGGATGTTATTATCAGCCTTAGGCAGGCTCTATGGAATAAAAATATAATTATAAAATTATTATCATATTGGTTGCATTTCACAAAATGAATAAACAGGGTGAAATGGTATCAGTGATCAACAACCGTAAGCAATCTTTTTTTCAAGTTTTTGAGAAAACCTCATAGAATCATGAGCTTAAGGGAGGCATTTGCCCCACATAGGACACCATGCTGCCTCTTGCAGTATCAGAGTTAGAATTTTAGCTCACTTAAAGGCCAAGGTTGAAACCGGACAAAAATGGATTTATATTTTGAAGAAAAAGATAAATTCCTATTTATGTTCTATTACACACACATGCACACACACATACTCTGTGTGTGTATGTGTGCATGTGTGTGTATGTGTGCATGTGTGTGTAATATAACAGAATATATATACCATAATATATATAGCATGATATATATAGAGATACAAAACCACATATATTTATGATATATGTATAATTATATTGTGTACATGTGTTCTATATAGAGTATGTTCCCAAAGTTTTGGAATAACCTGTATCTGTTAATATGTATTACATAAGTGTATATATACATATGTGTACCTATATATTAATATGTATATTTAAAATATAGGCAGCTACAGGGTACAGCAGATAGAACTCTGGCCCTGGAGACTGGAAGACTTTAATTTAAATCTGGCCTCAGATACTTATTAGCCAAGTGTGTGTGACCTTGGAAAAATCATTTAACTTCCTTTTCCCTCAATTTGCTCAATTGTAAAATGGGTATAATAATAGAAGCTACCTGCTAGGGTTGTTGTGAGGAGCCTGGTGGCTGGCACATGGTAGGTACTGGAATGTTAGCTACACTGAGAAATAACCAAGGCAATTTTTAACTATGTCAGCTCACAGAGAGGAGATGTGGCATAGTGGGTAAAGAGATGGTTGGTATTAGAGTCAAGAGCGTGGGGTTTCAGACTGTCCCTATTATTTACAAGGTAACCATGGCCTAGTCACTTAACCTCTCTAAAGTTGAAGGAAGTAACCTGAATCGTATAATTCTTATTCACAGAGAGGTCCTGACTATCAGATTCCTATGCATTGACACTGATTGTCATAGGCATTGTCATTTTCAAATTTGGCCTCTGTTTATGAAATGCCATCACTTATGTGATCTGATTTCAAAGCTTTCAACAGAAAATTCTGTCTTCTTGCAGCGTTGCCCTTAATCAGTCCTTACTTTTAATGGTTTCAGGATGTTATTTGGCTTTACTGAATCACTAATATCATTGCCAAATGTAATTGCTATTCTCTGCTATGCTCATAAAATGTATTAAACACATTCTTGGAGTGATCTTGAAAGGAGAGGATCCACACCCAAGATCAATATCGCTGCCATATTAATTAGGCTCTGTTTTAAAGCAGCAAGTACATCTTCCCACAGCTGGGAAAAAGAATCCCAACTGCTCTGAATAAGTATCCCTCACAATCAATATTAATCACTTTCAAATAGTTTGCTTGTTGAATTTTCAAGGACGCCAGACAATCCTTGGGGCAAATTTTCTACTTCACAAGCCAAACATTCAGTTATTTAGAAAGGGAATATTGTATATTTTCTCTTTGTGTTTGATACTTGACCTTTAGAATCAAATTGTCATGTACTCAGACAACAGCACTGGACTTTCAGGCACTTGGGGGCAATAAGGTTTGGGTAAGCTGCCCGTTCCATCTTGTAGAGCATTTAGAATTGCCAAATATATTGTAGTTTGCACTAAACATTGAATAATTCATTCTGGTTTATTATCTTCATATGCAGTGAGTTTTCCTTTCCTGATTTAGGATGTGTCCTATCGAATTAAAAAGAAGTGGCTGACCCTAGTTCTTTTAGCCTTGGCTACATATGTGATCAGATGTTCGATAACTGATTAGACAGGCAGTGTAATTATAGGATCTACTGACTAAAATTCCTTGAGGTCAAGGTTTGTTTTATTTTTATCTGTGGATTACTAACCACTACCAAAATGCCTGGAATATAACAGGAACTTAATAAATCCTTATTGACTATTCGATTAATTGATTGATAACAAAATTTACTGAGCTTATAAAATAATAGATCTTTGGAGGAAATGTGTCATTCAAGAAAGTTAGGGGTCTTCAGATTGATGGAAAGAAAAGAGATTTGGTCCAAAGTGTCACGGGAGGCACTAACAATTGGGAAAAGTCAGGAAAAGATTAAAGTTGTACTCAAACTGAGTTGAAGAAAACTAAGGATTCCAAGAAAGATCTGAAAAGAGAAATACATTCCAGCTATGGGAGACAGCCAGTGCAAAGGAATAGGCAATGGGATGTCATGTGGCAGGGACAGTATAAGACCAGTTTTCTGGGTTATGAAAGGCATGAAGCAGAATAATATACAATAGGGCCAAAGGGTAGATTTGAACCCAGTTGTAAAGAGGGTTAAATGTCAAATTGAGTAGTATATATTTGATCCTAGAAGTAATAGGGAAGCCTCGGAATTTTTTGAGTAGAAGTATGACATGCTTAGATCTACATTTTAGGAAAATCACTTTGCTTGCTGTGTAGAAAATGATCTGGAGACAAGGAGAAAAAGTAGGGAATGGGATCAATGAAGAAGCTATGGTAATAGGTAATGCTTGATCAAGATAGTAACTGAATAAGTAGAGAAAGGGAAGATGTGAACGATGTTGTAGAGGTAAAATTGATAATACTGGGTAACTGAACATGAGAGAGTGGATGAATGGTAGTTCCACAGATAGAAACAGTATAGCTAGAAAGGGAAGATGGTTTGGGGAAAAATGAGCACATACACCAGTTAATGCCAAGTGGCCTCCTTTTTGCCCCTTGCTGGGGCTCACAAAAAGGATCAGCTTGGATTAGTTCGCATAAATGCCCTGAATTGTTTTGGGATGCCATTTCCCAGCAGGCACTATCTGGGAGGGATTGAATCATGTCTCTATCAGAAAATATTGGCCAGAAGTCAAGGGTGCTGTTCCCCCAGTATGGCAGTTTCCAGCTTCCTCTCACAGGACTCCAACTTCCTGTCAATATCACTGCTGCCAGTAATGATGCCAATGAATACCACCCTCCGGCTCCCAGCTCTTGCTGTGGGAGATGCTCACTCTGCCCTTCCCCTGCCCCCAGTCTTTAGCTGTATAAAAGATGGAAAGGAAAATAGATCCAAGAAGACTTCAGATCATCTCTAATGACTCCCAACCTCCCAGTGGGAGTAAGACTGAATTCACTTAGATCATTAAAAGAAGATAGCTTTCATAGTCCTTTCATCTTCCAAGTGGAAATTTGATAAGACCTTCCTTCAGTGCCAGTTGTGATGCTGGCACAGATGTGAAGCATAAAGTCAATAATCAAAATCATGGTTTTGTCCTGTACTTTCTATGGACATTTCTGCCAGCTGGGGCTATTATGGAATGGCAGAAAACACTGGCAACAGTGGTGTTGAAAATAAAATGAGCCTCTAATATAGGAGATAGTGTAAATAACCCTTAGAGTCCCCAAACTGTCATATATTTGGATCCATTATTCACAGAAAAATTTGCTCTTGATTATAATTGGTTTTTTTGCAATTAGCACAACTATGATGATCATAAGTTAGTGTGCTGAATCAAATACAGGTTGCCATGTAATACAGGCCACATTTCCTAAAATGAGATTTTTTTGAGAGGGGAAAATAAGAATATGAACACATACAAGTATACATATGTGTACATATACAAATGATCATATGCATGTACATGTGTACATGTACAAATGTGTTGTGTGTGTTTGTCTACATATATACACACAATGAAAAATAAATATTGACATTACATAAGCTGGAAGATTGAGAAGGGGTAGGGTTATCTACTGAACCTCAATAACTCACTTCTACAACTGGAACTTCTTAGTTTGGCTAGATAAAAGGGAAACAAGATCTTGAGTTTGCAACACCAACTTTAAGAAATTACCACTAGCAAATTTATAGAATTACATCCCAAGTCATGGAGAGGAAAATTCTGATTGGGACCACTAAAAATGTCATACGTAACTCCTATCTCTTGCTAAGGGAGGTTTAAGGCAAAGTAAATAAAAGTCAATGGGAACATGGTTATATACCAAGTCTTTGGGTAACCCACTTTTTGGGGAGAAGAGAGTGAGATGAGAAGCAGAGACTTTATTCAGCTTCATTCAGTGTTTAATGCCAATGGAGACATAGCAGATTTTGCTTTTACATACTGAACAAACATACAGGAGACTTGATTCATATTTCAGCTATTGTCATTAAAAATTTTGTCTCTAAAATCAAAAGGTGTACTGAGTAACAGAATACTAAATTTGGAATCAAGAAGACCTAGATTTGAATCTTGCCTCAGTGAGCCTCAGTGCACTCATCTGAAATGGAAACATCATACCAGTAACATTGATCTCAAAAGGATTCTTATAAGAATGTATGTAATTTGTTTTGTGTAACAGAGCTTTTTTTTTTAATTTTATTTTAGTTTGCATCATTCATTTCCACAAGATTTTGAGTTCCATATTTTCTCCCCTTCTTTCCCCTACTCACCACCCCAAAACAGCCATCCCAGTGTGTCCCACCTCCCCCAGTCTATTCTCTCCTATGTCACTTTTTGGGAGGGCAGGATGGATCTCCCAACCACAGTGCTTGTGTATCTCAAGTTCCAGTTGGATGTAGTCAATAATAATAATAATAATAATAATAATAATAATAATAATAAT
>CM053591.1:15509463-15530583 GCA_028646515.1 Pseudochirops corinnae
TTTTTCATAAATTTTGAGTTCTAAGTTTTCTCCCTTTCTCCCTTCTCAAGTCTCTCTCTAAGATGGTTAGCAATTTGATATAGGTTATATACGTGCATTCATGTAAAACATAGTTCCATATTAGTCATACTGTAAAAGAACAGGCCAAAAGAAAAAAAAACACAAAAAGAAAGAAAGTGAAAATAGTATGCTTCTATCTGCATTCAGACTCCATCACTTCTTTCTCCAGATGTGGATAGTATTTTCCATCATGAGTCCTTTGGAATTGTCTTTGATCTGTCTTCAATCAATATAGCTGAGAACAGCTAAGTCAATCATAATTGATCTTTGCACCACATTGCTATTACAATGTAATTACAATTACATGGTTCTGCTCACTCCACTCAGTATCAGTTCATGTAAATCTTTGCAGGTTTTTCTGAAATCTACTTGCTCATCATTTCATATAGGACAATAGTATTGTATTACATTCATATACCACAACTTGTTCAGCCAATCTCCAATTGATGGGCATCCCCTTAATTTCCAATTCTTTGCCACCACGTGATGGAAAAGCTGTTCTAAATATTTTTTGTACATGTAGGTCTTTTCTCCTTTTTAATTATCTCTTTGGGATACAGACTTAGTAGTGATATTGCTTGATCAAAAGGTAGCACAGTTTGCTTGCCCTTTGGGCATAATTCCAAATTGCTCCCTAAAATGGTTGGATCAGTTCACAACTCCACCAACAGTGTATTAGTGTCCAATTTTTTTTACATCTTCTCCAGCATTTATAATTTTCCCCTCTCTGTTGTACTAGCCAATCTTTTAAGTGTGAACTGTTTAATTTGCATTTCTCTACTCAATAGTGATTTAGGACATTTTTATATGACTATAGATAGCATTGATTTCTTCATCTGAAAACTGCCTGTTCATATATTTGACCATTTACCAATTGAGCAATGACATTGATTCAGTTCTCTATATATCTGAGACATGAGTTCTTCATCAGGGACACTTGCTATAAAATTGTTTTCCAGCTTTCTGCTTTCCTTTTAATCTAGAATGCATTGGTTTTGTTTATGGAAATACTTTTTAATTTAATGTAATCAAAATTGTCCACTTTATATCTCCTCAAGTTCTTTTCAAATTCTTCCCTTCTCTGTAGATATGACAAGGAAACTATTTGCTCTCCTAATTTGCTTATGGTACCATCCTTTATTTCTTAATCATGTCCTTATTTTGACCTTATCTCAGCATACAGTGTAAGATGTTGATGTATGCCTAATTTCTGTCATGCTTTTTTCCAGTTTTCTCAACAATTTTGGCAAATAGTGAGTTCTTTTCTCAGAAGCTGGAATCTTTGTGTTTATCAAACATTAGATTACTATGGTCATTTACTACTGTCATCTTCCATACCTAATCTATTCCACTGATCTACCACTCTATTTCTTAGAAAGTACCAGATAATTTTGTTTATTACTTCTTTATAAGATAGTTTGACATCTGGTATAGGTAGGTCACCTTCCTTTGCATCTTTTTTCATTAATTTCCTTGATATTTTGAAACTTTTCTTCTTCCAGATGAATTTTATTATTTTTTTCTAGCTCTATAAAATAACCTTTTTGGTCATTTGACTGGTATGGCACTGAGTAAATTAATTAATTTAGGTGGAATTGTTATTTTTGCTATATTGGCTTGGCCTTCCCAAGGGCAATTGAAATTTTTCCAATTGTTTGAATGTGACTTTATGTGTGCAAAAAATGATTCGAATTTGTGTTCATTTAAGTCCTGGGTTTGTTTCGGCAGGTAGACTCCCAAATATTTTATGTTGTCCACAGGTATTTTAAATGGATTTTCTCTTTCTATCTCTTCCTGCTTGACTTTGTTGACTATATAGGAATACTAATGATGTATATATGTTTATTTTATATACTGCAACCTTGCTAAAACTGTTAATTATTTCAAGTAGTTTTCCAGTTGATTTCCTAGCATTCTCTAAGTATACTACCATTTCATCTGCAAAGAGTGATATTTTTGTTTCTTCAATGACTATTCTAATTCCTTCAATTTCTTTTTTCCTTTCTTATTGTTAATGCTAACAGTTCTAGTAAAATATTGAATAATAGTGGTAGTAATATGTATCCTTGTTTTAAACCTGATCTTACTGGGAAGGCTTATAATTTATCCCCATTATATATAATGCTGGTTGATGGTTTTAGATACATACTACTTATCGTTTTAAGGAAAACTCCATTTATCCCTATGTTCTCCAGTGTTTTCAATAGGAATGTATGCTGTATTTTATCAAAATATTTTCTGCATCTATTGAATCATATGATTTCTCTTCATTTTGTTATTAATATGCCCAATTATGCAAATAGTTTTCTTAATATTGAACCAGTTCTACTTCCTCTTTTTAGGAAGACCAAAAGTGACTTTCTCTAGGGTTTCAAGGTGGAAGTATTAAAAAACAAAACAAAACAGAAAGTTTGAAAAAAGGCCCAACATCTCTCATTATGCACCAGACTTCCCTGGGATCAAATCAAGTGTGATTACAGAGCTGAGAGAGGCTTCAGTGCAGAAAAAGAGTACAGGTACTCCACCTCCCTTGAGCCCAACAGTTGTATTATTATTACACAAGTAATATTTTCATGCTTTTGAAGATGTTTTACTTACTTACGATTTTGACTTTTGCGAATCCATATAACTTATTTTTAAATACATAGCATTTTTTGGTTTTCATGAATTTAAATGAAAATGAAATTGATGACAGGAAACCTTTTCTCAAACAAATTGTAACCATGGTATTTAGAATTCTTTCAGTAATATCTCAAGTAGTACCTTGTCTCTAAGGCACTTGTCATGTAATGCTATGCTTTATAATAGTTTCTGTTTCATTTCTTTACTAAGTGATAAAAATCCATGGAAAGAGATCATACCTTACTTAAATGTCTTGTCCAAAACTCATTTGGGGCCTCTGTCAGTTATCAAAAGTCACAGAAGCTATGCAGAAGTTGGGACTAAGAAGTCTACCTAGATCCCAAGATCCCATGACTAAAAAGTTCCCTGGTCTTCACTTTTCCTCTCATCTTTTCTATTTGAGTTCAGTCATTTCATTTCCGTACCATAAACCTAATTTATGGCTGTGTCAACTTTACCTATTATTGTGCTCTGCTTGTTTCTAATGCCTTGTATCTGATGTCTTGCTTCCCATCCAGATCTTCTCTTTTCTACCTCCTCCTCCCTAAACTCTAAGGAGATATGAACTATAGTAAACCCCAAATTCCCCAACTTTTAAAACTTCCCTATATACATACATCAAAGATCCTCCATGGCTCCTAGTCAGTCATCACTCAACTGCCCTCTTCAAGTCTGTCTGTTTTCTGGAAAGCTTTAGATTAGGTTAATCCCTTACATTGATTGCTAAACAGGATTTTTTCTTCTGAAAAAAAAGTCTTTGAATCTGATTTTTGATAAGAGGTGATCCTTTCTATTGCACATAAGAAAATATAGAAGTGGGGAGAAAGTGCTTCCATTTGAATCTAGAGGTCAACTGGATGAGTGGTGAATTTCTCTTTGAAATTTTCCATTCTAACAAGTGAGGGAAAAGATATTTCCATAAATATCAGTGTGCCACTGCTTCTCATAACCTTCCCCCTTCTTCTCAAGATAGTATTTCATAAATTAGCACAAATGTAGAAAAAGAAAGCCCTAGTGGCATAAAAACTAGGTTGCCATAGACAAATTAAGGGGTGATTACTAAACCAGCTTTGTCACCGTAGAAACTAGAACACTTGGCCACTTTCTGTAGGGTTACCACAGACAAACTGAAGCACCAATTACAAAATCATATTTCATATTATCATAATAAACACATTTTATAACACCCCACAATTATGATGCAGAATTTTATATATTCCTTAAAGATGAATGTTGTGAAAGCTTTCAGAAGATAAATGTTTGTGAAACCTAACCACTAATAAAATGTGTTATGTATTTTAAACCAAAGAGGATGGGTCTCACTTCTTTGTCAAAATCTTACTTTTTCTTTAATACAATTAAGTACATTTTGAGGTTCAAAGTCAAAGCATAAGAAATTTATTCCCCAAACTGCTGCTACTGAAAGGAAAATTCTAAATTCTATAGCCAAGATTTATAAGAGAAACAGGTTCATAACCCATTTCAGGTTTCATTCAAAACTTGAAAAGTACTATATATTTTTAAATCACCTATATAGATAAAGACCAAAGCCATAAGTAAATAAAAAATTTACAGAAACTTTAAAAGATTATTTGCATAACAACAAGAACTCAACCATCAGGCCTATTTATACTGGGCTACTTTTATTTTCCCTCTTTACTATGAGATCCCTCTTGATTTTGGACCCATTATCACAGAAGGATTTGGTTCTGGTGATATCTGATATCTAAAGAAACAGCTTAAGCTCTTTCTCAAACTTTCTAGGTTTTAATACCTCCACCCCAAATGCCTGGGAAAATTCACTTTTGGTCTCCTAAGAGAGAGTAGAAAGATACTCATTATACAGTGTAACTAACAGTATAGGTCAGCCATTCATTTTTGTCACACAAAGGAAATGCTTAACATAAGAGACACTTGGGACTCACTGAACTAAGTTTGTCTGACACAAGCATAAGCAGTAATATAAACTACTTTTATACTCTCCAGAGAGGTGAAATTTAGAGCATCAAAGCATTAAATATTTTATGAGATTGTTAACTCAACATTTTATGTTCACCTATGCTTTGTACTATCCATACAAATTTCACCATTTCCATATTTCCTAAAAAGTCAGACCAGGGGTTAGACTCATCTTCCTGACAGTAGCCATCTTCTCAAAGAAATTCTATAGTAAAATTGAAGGGGGTTTCTCTTAAAACTCAGCTGGCACTAAGTGAAACCTCAAGAACTCCGGATCTCTTGAACTCACAATTCTGCCTCCATATCCAGAAAAATCAATCCCAGGATCACTGGTCGATAAGCAAAGTAAATAAGCAAATAGAAGAAGTGTCCAAAGCCCAAGGCTCAATCTTGCCTTAGCTGGATATATGTCTATGGTTATATGTTTCATAGCTATCATTTGGGTAGAAGCATCATCCAATCTCCCATCCTTCAGTGACTCAAATCAGTTAACTAAAAAGAGAAGGGAAGGGGAGAGGAGAAGAAGGAAGGGGAAGGGAGGGGAGGGGAGGGGAGGAAAAAGGAGGAGAGGAGAAGGAAGGGAAAAGAAAAGAAAGAACAAGACCCCACCCAAGGGGAAATTCCCCAGTGGCCGTAGTGTAATAAATGGTCAATGAGGTTATAAACAAGGTGCCAACTTCTTTACATATTGACTGCTTCCTAGAGTCTTTCTCTTCCTTAAGGGACTTTTGCTGAAAGATAATCTAAAATTATGTGTCTTCTCCTTTAAAGTTCAAAGACTAAATATCTCACTTCTCCTGTGTTCAACTCTGTCCCTTATATATGCAAGAAGCATGTAAAAATTTACTTTCATCAATAAGGAGAGTCTTATGCAAATGACTCTCAGGTTACACTGACATAATAGTGTGGTGCAGAGAAATGCTTAACAAAGTCTTACTGATTAATTAAATGATAATTCATATATTAAACATCATAAATTCTTATGCATTGTTTCCCTCAATAGAATGTAAGCTCTATGAAGGCAGAAACTGCTTTAATTTTTGTCTCCACATCATCGGTATCTGGCACATAGTAGGTACTTAATAAATATTTATTGAATAAATGATTGAATGGAAAGCCAAACCCGTGTCAATTAGTCTACAAACATTTCTTAAGTGACTACTAAGTGCCAGGAACTGTGTTAGGAGCTGTATACAAAAATAATTGTAAATTTGCACCAGCTCTTGAGAGTTTATATTTCATCTTGGAGAGGCAACATGAACATACATCTAGGAGAAGCAATATGAGCCTATAAATGTATTCATATCATATATATGTATATGTACATACATATATTATGTATATGTAAAATGGATACAAGTTAATTTGGGAGACAGGGGCTAGAAGGGCAGAAATATTTCCAAGGTGAAAATACAACTGGGCTTGCTGGATATAGAGATCTGATGGTCATCAGGATAGATAGGAAAATTAAATCCATAGGAGCTGTGAGGTCCCTGAAAAAATATATAGAGAAAAGCGAAGAGAGCCTGGTACTGTACCCTGGGGTATATGCACAATTAAGAGGAAAGATAAAGATCATGTTACAACAGAGACTGAGAACGACCTATTAGACAAGAAGTAGGAGAACAAAGAGAAAACATTGAAAAGAAAACCCATAGAGCCGTGCAGACAACGTTCATCTTTTGTCCATTTATTTATTCATTATATAGTTTATTGAAAATCTTGTTTGCAGATATATCTATATTGACTAAATTGCTGGGTTATTCATCATAGCTTCATTTCTTGTTGTACACTGCAAAGATGGAATTTTAGGCTGTCTCTTTTAAATATGTATGTGGCTATACATATTCCCTCCAAAACTAGACTACAAAACAATCAACTATCTTCTAAACTTGTTTGTATTACTACATAGACAGTTTAATGAACTGTATATAAACATCTGTTAAAAGAACTGATTAAAAAAAAGCTGTCAGCAAAAACTATCAATTCAACAGCCAGATGCATTATGCCAGAAAAAAAAAAGATACCATGGATAGCTCTTTTTTCTTATAGTATCCACATATAGTTGATGTTCTTCCTAGTGTGAGGAGGTAACATTAAGAGATTTGAAAAGAGGATTACTGAATACTTTGTGGAAATGATTGACTCATTTTGTACATATCTTGCTACAGCAATATTGCTTAGTGCTAACAATCTAGAGTTTTAAAGTTACAATTTCGATAAGATAATAATTTACACGGGACAGCTAGCTGGCACAGTGGATGAAACACTGAGCCTGGAGTCAGGAGGACTTGAGTTCAAATTCAGTCTCAGACACTTATGAGCTCTGTGACTCTGAAGCACGTCACTTAACCCTGTCTGCCTCAGTTTCCTCATCCGTAAAAGAAACTGGAGAAGAAAATGGCAAACCACTCCAGTATTTTTGCCCAGAAAACCACAAATGGTATCATGAACAGCCAGAGATGACTGAAAAGACTGAACAACAATAACTAATATTAGCCTCTCAAGCCCAAATGAATGCAGGCCAGGGTGAGAAATCATAAGGATTTTGTATACCCTGAAACTATTGCAAATAGCTATGAAGTTCTGGCAAGAACCTTTAAACTTCAGCCAGTTTGGCTCTGGCAGAATGCTGATTAGCTTAGGAGGACCCAGGCCAATGTAATTAAACTGCTTTTATAGATCCAAGGTATGGAAAGGAGGGCATAGGTTGCACGTTGGTCCTACTCAGAACACTGATGAAAATCAACTTGACATTAAGTTGAGCAGAATAAGTGGCATGCCTTTGTTATTGGGTTACACAAGGAGGTAAAACATAGAGAACGAATTAGACAATATCACATCTGAAGGAAGTGTGTGGGGGTAGTGGACATGCCTTGTGTGTGCGTGAGATAGGCTGAAGACAGAGTGACTTTCCTTAGGTACCAGTACGAGATTTAAAAAAAAAAAATGGAAACAGGTTTCATGGTTATCATATACTTTTTTGCCAAGTCACACAATAATGTATTGCAGGCAAGTCCATGCAAATTTAAAAAAATGACTTCTTTCCTAAACCTAGATTAGACAAAAACAGAGATAGGCTTGATTAGTTACTAAAAGCTGAAAAGGGATAATGAAGACTGTGAGGTCGTTGAAAATATCAGCCTTGATGTAAACTCCAAAAATTATTCTTAATAATAAAATGGATAAAAATAATGACAACTCAAATAATTTTTAAGAGAAGATGGCTGTACATAGACTGGAGAGCCAAAACATTGTTTATTATTGCCATTACCATTAGCAGGAATATGACTGAGGTCACTTTCTGATTCTATAATTAACATCTAAGACATATCAATTTTGCTAATCTCAGAATTTGTTCTTGAGTCATTTCAGTCATACCTGGCTTTTTGTGACTCCATTTGGGGTTTTCTTAACAAAGATATTGGAGTGGTTTTGCCATTTTCTTCTCCAAATCATTTTACAGATGAGGAAACTGAGGGAAACAGGGTTAAGTGACTTGTTCAGAGTCAGACAGCTAGTAAGTGTCTAAGTCTGGATTTGAACTCAGGTCCTACTGACTTCAGGTTCAGTTCTCCATACACTGTGTCATGTAGCTGCCTCGATCTCAGAATAATTATGGGTAATCTCTAGTTATCATGTTAACCATTAGAGTCTACCTTGTTCCCCTTCAGTCTTCATCAGTGCTTCCAGCAATGAGTGGATAGACTTGCCTCTGATCACCCTTGTCCCTAGACCTAATCCACTAAAAAGAAACATAGCATAAGGTTAGCCTTAGATTCAGGAATGCTCAGCTTCAAACCCTGTCTCTGGTCTTTTCTAGCTTTATGATCATGGGCAAGTGACTCAATATCTCTGACCCTCAGTTTCTTCATCTATAGAAATGCAATTAACAATCTCTATAGTAACTGACTAAAAGGACTGTCTCAATGTCCCAGATACTGAGTGGCATAGTAGATAGAGCAGCAGACCTAAAGACAGAAAGAGTTGAGTTCAAATCCAGTCTCTTACTAGAAACTAATTATATGACCTTGCGAAAGTCACTTAACCTCCACCTGACTTAGTTTCCTTAACTGCAAAATTGCAATAATAATAGCACCTACCTCACAGAGTTGTTGTGAGGATCAAATGAGATAATATTTATAAAGTGCCTGGGACATAATAAATGACTAATAAATGTTTATCATCTCCCTCTTCTCCTTATGAAATAGTACATACTAAGTGACTTGCAAACTTTAAGGTTCTGTATGAATGCCAGCCATTATCGAAAAAAACTGAAGAGGAATGAAAATAATGAGCACAAGAAATAAGAAAGAGCAAGGATTGATAATGCTTAGGAAAGATTACAAATGGGATCCAGAAATGAAATAAAATAAGCACTAAGGATATAAGACCCTGGATAATGCAATCAACTACTGAGAAAGGATAGCTTCAAATGGAAAGATTGATGAGGAAGGAGAGCAAAGCACATAGAATGTGTTGAAAGTACTGTGATTCATAGTTTGGATAGGGGGGAGTTGAGTGATGTGATTTTTTCAGTGTAGGAAATTCCTAGAGTAAAATTCATACCACTAATGTAAATCAGACACTCTATAGCTTGTAGCCTTTGAGTTGCCTGGGGCAGGGAGAGATTAAACAATTTACCCTGGTTGACACAGCCAGGATGTGACAAAGACAAGACTCCAGCCCAAATCTTCCTGACACTAGACTTCTCTCTCCATTACACCATACTAGCTTGCTTCAGATTTTAACACATGTAAGAATGAGTTTGAATTGAATACCCAATATCACTTTAGCTTGTCCTATAGAACAAAGTCACCAGCCCAGAATCAAGTGAATAATACACTTTTTAAAATCTTCTAAAAACACATTCATTTCTCTAACACCATATTTTCTCAGACTTTGTTCCTTGGTTATAATCTAAGCTGGTTCGGTGTGGAGACAGGGGCAGAATCACTTAAATTGCAGGCACTGTATCAGGTATTAATAATTTCTTTCTAGTGCAAGAATCAATAATATTTTCAATATTGTTAGCCACTGGTTCATTTCTCAGGATTTTAGAAAAGATTTTTCTATTTTTGAGTCTTGCCCACATTGCCAGGGATTAGTCTCCCAGCATTTATCTCTTCTGCAAGACTAACCTGCAATTAAGTAAGTCAGATCTTTCTCAACTCAGTATCTTACAGCCTTGAGAGCTTGCCTGAGAAATTCCTGTTTAAACAGATGCTCACAACTCTCTCTCTGGACTCCAAGAGAAGAGCAGAGCACAGAGGATAGGATGTCGAGCCTGCAGTCAGGAAGACCAGAAGACCTCAGACACTTCTAACTGTGAGACTCTGAGCAAGTCACTTAACTCTGTTTGCCTTAGGTCTTCATTTGTAAAATGAGCTGGAGAAGGAAACAGCAAACCACTCTAGCGGTTTCTTTGCCAAGAAAACTGCAAATAGAGTCGCAGAGTCAGATGCCACTGAAATGACTGAATAACAACAAGAGAAGAATAGACCTGAAGGGGGAAGGTAGAATGTAGTGAATTCTTGGGCTTTGCCAAACAGAGAAGAAAATTCATCTTTAAGGCAGCTAGATGAGGCGACCAGCCTTTCAACCCCTGAGGAAGAAGCTGCTCTTTTCATTTCTCATTTCATTGAATACCAGATTATAAGAGCTGAAAGGGTCCAGTTCCCTCATTTTAGAGCTCCAGAAAAGAAGCCATAGAGAGGAAGCATCTTGCATAGGACTGCACAGCTAGTTAGTTACCAAATTAAGAATACAGCTGAAGTCTCCTGATTCCAAGTCAGGAGATTTTTTACAACAAAAAAAAGCAAATGGTTTGATACATATATGCATATGTAAATATATGTAGGCATATATGTATATCCACATTATATATCTATATATGCAGGTTGTGTGTATATCTACACACATATTCAAACATACACAAGTCTCTACATACTTGTGTAAGTACACTATATTCACGTGTGTGGGCCTGTACAGATAATATGTGTGTGTTCTGTTTGCATAGATTTTGAAAGCTATGATAGTATAATTTTTACTATGCAGATGATGCTGTTGGAATAAGGATGGAATAGGATAGGAGAAGATAGGATAGGATAGTAGTTGTTCATTGAATTTTACCAAAATTGATCGTTTATTAACTTTCTTTTGTGTCTGCTTAATAGGTATTATTGGGGCGGGGGGGGGGAGGGCATAAGAGTGAACTCACAAGTCTTGTTCTCCCTCCAAATAAAGATCAGTAATGGGGGAATAAGTCTTTTTAAATGATTGCCCACATCTGTTGCCTCTGATTTGCTTTTAATAATGTGATTTAATAAATACATAGCTATGGTGACTTTGAATCACAAAGACCTAGGTTCAAGTCTTGCTCTTGACACAAACTGCCTACATGATCCTGGGTAAGTCACAACCTCTCAATGCCCTAGGCAATTGTCTCAGACTATATTGCAGAATGGTGACAATGAAGAAAGGAAAGGGGAAAGAGGCATAGATTTACACATCAGAAGTTCTGTATATCAATGGAATTACAGCTGAGAGTCCAAATTTGAAACCAACAAAAGATTTTCTAGAAGACTTGGTATAGCTGGTCCACCATTTTCCACATGCTATAATTCACAACATTTTCACAAAGCTTCACCTAGGTCAATAACAGGCGATATCTTGAGGCATTATTAGCAATCTTCAAAGCCAAGGAGTCCAGAATTATCAGAATAATCAGTGTCTTTTGGTCAAGCAGCTGGCTGTTAACTGCTTTCTAAATTCAGCTTCTGTTTTAGAAGTAAACCGAGTCCCTGAAAGCAGGACTTATGTTACATCTCATTATAAAATGTATACTTGTTTACTTCACTGCCTCGAGAATCATTTCATCCCATTAGTCTCTTTCTGATTTTCTATATGAGTTTTTGTCCATTATTTAGTCAACAACCATCCCAATGATTCCCTTTGGTCTCTGATACAGGTGCAGCCTCTTCATATTAAGGATAAGAGGGATGTAGCCTCATAAATTTCCTTCCATTTCAAATTGTTGATAATTCAGAGTGAAAACAAAACAAAACCTTGATTTCATGATGTCATCACCATGATTCCACTTTACAGGATTGAAGATGTGGTCACTAAGAAAGACCTGGAGAAGCAGAGGATCAGAAAGAAAAAACACTGAACCCTACTTGTTCTGATCCAGTGGAAAATATGAGAATATAATCCATCCTTTGGAGAAATACAGAATTTCAACACCAAACTCTCACCACACAGCTAACACTTAATTTTCCTTTAAAAAAAACACACTTGAAAAATATAGGTCCTGCTAATTGCTTATCACAATTATTTCACTAGGCCAGAAAAAATTGCTAGGTTTGAAGTAGTACTGCTATATAAAGACCCACTTGACAAAGACTGTAACTCACAAATTGGAAGGCTTATATCCATGATTCATTTAGTGTGGGTGAATTTCCTAATTTATAAATCCATGAAATACTAGTAGGGGATGGGATGGGTACCTATCTGCAATTTGCTTCAACAGGCATTTATTAAATATCTATCATGTTTAAAGCACCAGGTTAGGCAGTGGGAGATTAAATACATGGTGTCCTAAAGGAACTGATCATTTAAAAGGGAAGATGACATATACACAAATGTCTTTTATACAAAATAATTCCTCATAGGTTTGTGAGAAGGCAAAATATCCTTTATGACCATGGGCAAATCATCTGACATCTCTGGGCCCTAGTCAGGCATCACTAAAATGAGGGGTTTGGAACAATGGATCTCTAAAATTACATGCACAGACACACACACACACACACACACACACACACACTCGTGTTTCAGCGCTAAAACCTTGATCTTATATGATATCAAGAAACAGTTTGACTAGGTTTTTTCTGTTCATTATTGATTCAGTTTGTGGTTTTTTGTTTTATCCCCCACTGAACTTACTGGATATTAAGAGATCGTGTGTGTATTATATTATATACACATACATACATGCATATACACACACAACTTACTCTCATGGTATAGTGGAAAATATATGGATTTAGAGTCCAAGAACAAGGGTTTGAGTCCAGGCTCTTCTATTTACTACTTATGTGACCATGAGTGAATCACAGCATCTCTGGGTCTCATTTCTTCATCTGTATACTACGGTGAGCCTCATTGGATGAGAGGACCTCTAGGGTATCTTTTTAGCTTTAAATCTACACTCCTATGATATATCAAGACCTGAGAGGAAATAAATTTTGTTTGGGCAGGTGCAGGTATAGTTTCATTGAGAATATAGAATTCGTAAAGGGCATTGTAGAGTCAATAGGATTTCAATTGGTTAAGTAAATGAGGCAGGAATTCTACAATAAATAGTATAGGAAAAGACACAGAGAGAGCAAGTAGAGGTGGTATTTTTGTGGAAAAGTGGTGATAATTCCATATAACTTGCCACAGAGTATATAGATAAGGCTACAAAGATAGGTATTTCTTTTGTAGATTTGCACTGAATTCAAGTGAACACATTCTGTCCATCCACATATAGATAGATACAGAAATTGTGTGTGTGTGTGTGTGTGTGTGTGTGTGTGTAAAATATATGTGTGTATATACAAAAGTGTCTATAAATGACTAATCCCACAAGGAGAAAAAGTTTTTCTTTCAAGTCAAGGATTCAGTTAAGTTCAATTCAGTGAGCATTTATTCAGTATCACCATATGCAACTGAAGATATAAAGACAAAAAATAAAACCATTCCTGCCCACAACAGATCTTATTTTCTACTAGAATTTGGACTTTCTGTGGTATGCAATGGGGATATATTTCAGTAGTGGAGTGATGCAACCAGTTGTGTCTTGAGAAAAATTAGCCTGGTAATAATGCAGAGGATGAATCAAAAAGAAAAACTGGAAATGGGAAGAATACTTGGAAAGTTATTATAATAAGCCAATTGAGAAGTGATATGGGCTGTGAATAGAGGGATGATAATAGGACTGGAAAGAATAAATATAAGAGGGATAAATTAAGTAAGATCAAAATTGTGCAACTGATTATATAAAAAAGGGAAGAGTGAAGGAGGAGTCAGGAAATAACCTGGATGATGATCCTACCATTGAATGTACACAGGCAAATCAAGAAGACGAAAGGATTTTGGAGAAAAGGTAATATTTCAACAGGTATGTTTGGGTTATAAGTGGGATATCCAGGCAACATGTCCATACAAATAGTGCTTCAGTTCTTGAGCTTAGGAACAAGATTATGACTATTTCATAAATTTAAGCCCCCTTTGGGGGCTGTAAGAGGAAAAGAAGTCATAGAAATAGAAAAAATTCTAAAGATTTTGGTGTTAGAATAATTTTTAAAAGGAAAGAATTACACTGAGTGGGGAATTAGAAAAACTTTAGTGCAGGAGTTGGCACTTGAGTTTGTGGTTGTTTGTCTGTTGTTCTTGAAGAGGACTATGACATCAGGGACATGATGCCATAACACACAAGTGAGTTAGATATAAGTGAGGGAAGTGAAAAGCCACTCGCCTCAATTTCTTCTCCCAAGTCATCTGGGTCCAGAGGTGAGATATAGATCAAGATGACTGGAGGAGGCCCTGAATGCAGTGGGAGACCTTGGCCTTATTGTTCTAAAGTCTTTAATAAGTCTCAGTTTGACTCAGGCAGCACCCATTCAGTTATTAAGGCTAGGTAAGAAATGAGGCAGAGAATAGCTTCATTTACTGAGTTAAAAAAAAATCAAGCTGGGAACAGAAGGCACTTGACCTATGCTTTTAAGGAAGAGAGAAATTTCACAAGATAGAAGTGAAGACTCAGTCCATTACAGACATGCCCAACCATCTGGGCAAAGACAAGGAGGTGGTAGACAGAATGTCCTCTCCTGTGATATTTTAACACCCCAGAGACCAGTTTGAATGGAATAATGAGTGTGCTGAGGGGATAATATGATAAAAGACTGGAAATCAAGGGGGAACCATGTCATGTAGGGCTTTAAAATGCCAGGCAGATGAAGTTGAATTTTTTATTGCACAAAAATGGAATGGAAATTATATCTTTTTAAAAAATCTTTTTAAGTGGCATTTTACTCAGCTTTCATGCCCTTCTCATTTTTCCCACCACCACCATCCTACACCCCTTTCCCCTAAAAAAAAATAACCCATATGTAGCAATTTTCTAATCCCATGAGAAGTACAAAAAATGTAGAAAAGAATTCTAATTTAGGAAAAAGTATAAAATCCTGCACTGTGATGTCTTCTATTCTGGCCTCCTATCATAGATGACATCCTCAATCCTGAAATGTCAGAAATTATTTCTCTAATAAGCAGCTAGATTTTTGATAGAAAATGATGAAAATTCAGTCAAACATTTTGAATTTTAATTTTGAATCTGAAATTCTAACTTGCTATAATTGGTTAACAAATGACAATAACAGCCTCTTAAGTAAGACAAATTGGCAAACAGGCTCATAATTGGTTGTTTGCTTTAAAATAATACCATGAATGAGCCAGGAATATCAGGGAAGTTTCCTTCCTGCTTCACTCTCATTATTAAAATTGTGCTGTTGAGCTTCACTGATAAAACATAGTAATTCATATTTTCTGTAATTATCATGGAGGAAAAAGAGAACCAGTATGAATAAATATTGAAAGAACACAGATAGAGGGAGGGAAAGCCCATGGTGTTTTATTTCTAGTCTTAATAGTCTCAATAAAAAGGCACTTCCATCCTCTACAGTGTTGTAACTAAATGTCAGCTCTGAAAGAACTGTCATCAGAGTTCTTTCTTCCGAGATCTTTATTCTTTATCTCAGCCAAATGTTTCATTTGGCTGAAACTAGATGAGCTAAGGACTTAAAACAAGCAAACAAAAAACTGGGTAGATAACAGAAAGAGTATAGTAAGTCCCGATATCTTCAGCAGCAGCAGCAGCAGCAGCAGCATGGTCAATCATCCATACTAATATATCATATTATATAATCTCATCATTATTATTCAGAATATTGATGATGATGGGGCCCTCAAAATTCAACCTATTGTCCATGTCATGGAGAAAAAAGGAGCAAAGGCAAAGGGAACATAGGCCATTTCAGCAGCCGAGAAAACCTGCAAATTTCTAATAAAGTCTTTAGTGACATAAAAGAGAGCTCCATAAGGAAATGCCAGCATGGACATGTGTGTCCAGAGAGCAGTTGTTTCAGTGAAAGACTTCAGCCTGAAATGGTGGTCATTTGGAATAGTATCATGGTGAATGTGATAAAACTGGTTCTATGAATGTAAGAACTAAAAGGAATAACATAGGCTCTTGTGTTATTCCTCCTTGAAACCATAATCAGTTTGACATGGAGTACAGTGGAGTGAGCTGTACTCCATTATATTCTGGTGCCACAAAGTGCAAATTAGAAATGCCAATACCCTCCTGCTATAAGTGTTGCAGTACAGATGGCTCTAACAACTGACGAAAGCATACCTCAAAGGCACAGGAAACGGATGGATAACAGTAATATTTTCATTATACACTGACACTATATTTTAGTAAAATTGGAAATAGATCTCATGCTGCTTTATACTTTCTATTATTTTTTGTCAAAGACAAAACACTGTAGAGAAATTTTTAAAAATATCCCTAAGCCTAGATTAGATGAAAAAAGATAAAATCAAGGGACTTTTAAAAGCTGAAAAGGAAAAAAGTTAAAGGAAGATCTTGAAGTCATTGAAAACCTTCACTTAATGTAAACTCCAAAAATTGTACTTAACAATATTTTTTTTAGCTCCTCCAAGAATGCTTTTTGGTCTTGAGACTAGTTCATATTTCCTTCTGTGGTCTCTAGTGTGAGTAGAGTCCATGTTGTCCTCTGAATTTGGATGTTCTTGCTCACTATAGAAGGATTGTATGGTTCTGGATCTCACAGATTCTTTCATCCCCATTGTGATTGCCTATGTCCTAAATTTTTAGAGTGGATATCTGCTTCTGGGGTGCAGATGTATTGTGCTTCTCAGGCTGGGGAGTAGGACTTTGATTATTAACTTTGTAAGCTGTAGTCTCTGATTGTCTAGACTGAGGCCATGGCCAGGACACTCAGTGTTTCCCCTGAGTTACCCTGATGCTCACAGAGTAATCTGTTGGGGACGGGTGGTCTGGCCACTTCCAGTTTCCGCCTCTGTGTCTCTGGGCTACAGCTCAGGAAGGCTCAGCAGCTGGAGGCCAGCAGCTCTGGAGTCTGCAGATTCCCCTGGTGGTGCTAAGGCACACTTGGGCTTCTGTTGTTAGAGCTTGCTGCCTCCACCCCCCTGGGCTTAGACTCTGTACTGCCTCACTTTCTCCTTCCTCAGTGACTCCCAAGCCTGAGGCTGTTTCCACTAATTTAGGATTTTACTCTGGATGGGACATTTATCTCTGGGTTTTCTGGGTCAGGGAGGGGGAATTAGAGCAGCTAGGTTTTATTCCTCCATCTTGCTTCCTGGAAGTTCAGGTATGTGATTTTTAAACATCCAGGCTGTAGCCTAGTAGCCCCAGGAGAAGTTGCTGTTCCTGCTGCTGGTCCTGCGTTTTCTCTTACCCAGCTCCGACTGATCCTCTGTCCTGTGGTGAAATGGCTGCAAATTGCCCTTGGGCTGGGAGTATCCACTGACTGGGGCTGCTTCTCACTCTGCTATAGTCTGCTCTCAGATCTGTGCTGCTGCAGCCCCTGCATGCTTGGCATTCCCCCTGCCCAGACTTACAGGGGCACTTTCCCAGGCTGGGAATCTGCCATGCTATGTCTCCCAGTGGGTTCTGTCACTCAAAAGTCCATTCAAATTCACTTTATTAAGTTTAGCGACAGAATTCTTGGAGGAGCTTAGAAAAGTTACTGCTTCCTTTCAGCCATCTTGGCTCCACCCCAACAATAATTATTTTTAAAGGTACAAAAAATACAGCATGAATATCTTCAAAGTATTTTGGAAAGGAAATGAATCACTTAAAGTTGCAAGCTGACCCTACACTTAACTATCATGATAATCAATTTAATAGGATGGCAATGGAGTGAATGGGTCTCCTTAGATTACCATTAAAAAAGCCATTTTTTAAGTGTGACATCATGAATTCATCTAGAAGGACAATTAGACATGAGTAGCAAAGTAATATCACATTAACTTTTAAAAAATGGTATCTACTGTAACCTTCAGGAATTAATGCATTTTCCTGCAATATTTGTCAGAAAGTGCAAAAATGTTTTGGATCCTCTGCATCTACAATGATAAGAGCTGTAGGAGGAAAGGCAGAATTGTCAGTGAAAACCATAAAGAAAGGTGGCAAACAGCAACATGGCAGAAGTGACTTGAGACAACTATAAAAGATCTAAGGAGAGGCAGCTGCTATATAAGTAGAAAATTGGAGGACCACATAGCCATTTAAAAGCAGAAAGGAAACATGTCGTACATCAATGCCTTTCTCCAGGATAAGCTGATCCCATGCAATCTCATCATCATGCTGATTGACTTAATGTTGGATACTTAGTACCTTCTCAGTTCTTTCAGGTTTTGTTATTGTTTTGTCCTGTACAACTCTTCTTGACTCCATTTGTAGTTTTCTTGGCAAAAATACTGGAGTGGTTTGACATTTCCTTCTCCAGCTCATTTTACAGATTAGGAAACTGAGGCACTGAGGCCAACAGGATTACTTGATTTTTTAAGGATAATATAGTAAGTGTCTGAGGGGGTTGTATGGAGTATTCAGGGAGGATTAGTGTCTCTGGTGTGAGGGATCCTCTTCACTGCTGCTCATCAACCTTTACTGTCTGTAATGGTAATGCAAATAGGAAGATCATTCCCATCCATTGATAGACCCATATGACCTGCTTCAGTCATATGGAAGCCTAAGACATATGAGTTTGAGTCACATGAAGCCTGTGCCAAATGGGTGGAGCAGGAAGGGTGGAGAAGAGACCAAAGGAAGTTGATCAGAGCAGTTAGAACTGAGGGAGAGAGAAGAAGCAGGCAGCAAGTTATGAGTGTTCATTTGTGGGAATGCCCTAGCAGGGGGAAGGTTTGGAGATGGCAGTGCCTTTTGCATTGTTATTGTGTATAGATTTCTTTGTTGCTATGAAGGATTTGGCTTTCTGGTATTTGACTAAATAGTTTGGTTCTGTCTTCCATGTAGAGAGTCTGTTATATTTTGTGATTCAGAATTACACCAGCATATTCATAGCTACCACAGGTGTTGTGAATATCGTGTTGGTGCTACAGTGTCCAGCTGTCACTGAACTCTGACCTATAGCTCCAAAAGTTGCAGTATGCACAGTGGCCATACACTCATAAAACAATCTTGACAGGCTAAACCAGGTTGAGGGTAACTGACAGACCTCAAATCTATTTGTGAGTTAGAGGGATGTCTTCCCCAAGCTTGAGAAGACTGTTTCCAGTCAAATGGGTCAAAAGAGAATAATTTGTTTGAACAGCCTGAAAGTGTGTAAAACAGGCTCTTTAGAGCACTTAGAACTTGAGCAGGCATAGAAGACACTGAGGTTATACACTGATTCCAGGTCCAGAGCTCTATCAACTGTACATGGCTGCCTTTCTACCCTTTAATTGGAGGAGGGTAGAGCAGTAAACACCCCCCAAAGCTCCAGAACTCTTTTACCACCATCAGCTATGCTTGGTTTCCCCTCCAGGGAACGTCAAGCCCCCAGGCAGGTACCTCCTATAGCCTCCTTTTCTACCCCACTTTTCAATTTCATTTTGTATGTTGTCTCCCCTCATTAAATTGTGATCTTCTTGTGAGCAAAAAAAAAAACTTTCTTTTTCTTATCTGTATCTTCAGTGCTTAACATAGGGCTTGTCACATAATAGGCACTTAATAAATATATATGAAATTGAATTAAATTGAAAGAATAATGAAAAGCATAATAGATAATAACAGATAATGAAAGCACATCAGAAATTCTAGATTCACTAGATCAGTGCTTCTTAAACTGTAGGTCTCAACCCCACTGGGGGTCACAAAAAATGGCAACAGTAAAAGGTTTCTGAGTGTGCAATGATTAAAAATTAATTCAAAATCAAACACATAATGAATCCAAGGTGTTTCTGGCAGCTCTTGCCCATGTTACATGGAGCAACTTCACTGCAGCCTTGGTTCTGAACACAAAGCATGTGCATTTACATTGTGCATGCCCCCAGGCCGTACCCCAAGGAACACTGTTAAACACTGCCAAAACAGAAAAAGGAATCAGTCATGAGTGGGAAAAGTTTAAGAAGCCCTGCACTAGATCCTTAAGTTTAACCAAAAAAAAAATCAAAAATTTATAAAACATTCAAAGCAATGCAAATAAATGAATTGTTGATTAAATGCATTTCTACAAAGTCTTGAGAAGTAAAGAAATTGATATCAAGAGAGAAACTTCCAAGAATAAGGATGAAGAAAATTTGTTGTCATTTATATGGTAGCATGAACTACAACAGGATAAAACCTGAAGTTGGATTAAATGAAAAGCAGAGAACTTGTGCAACAGAATGGATAGATACAGAAGGGAGGTGCCTGAAATTCGAGTTGCTCTGCAAAACCAGAAATTTAGCAGGATCAGAGAAGGTCATTAGTCTTTGGTACAAATACTTCATAGTTGTATTACTGAGTCACATTACTAATTCATATTCATGAATTACTAACAAAACACTCGACTAACTTCCTCTCAGATGTCAGCTTTATCTTACTTTACTTAACAGAAGGCATCATATATCAATTACCAAAAGATGAGAATGCCAGTGATCTCTTCAAAAACAAGCTCATTACATGTTAATGTACTTTATACAAAGCACTAGCAGTTTTCATTGAATATATATGCATATATATACACATTAACATATTAATGTGATTACATTAATATGTTAATAATCCATATGTAAAGCAATTGTTGAAATTTTCATCTTTCATTTGTATACATAGATCAATGGATAGATAGATAAACAGACAGACAGGCAGACAGATAGATAGATGATAGATCGATAGATAGACAGACAGATAGATAGATAGATGGATAGATAGACAGACAGACAGATAGATAGATGATAGATATATGATAGATAGATAGACAGACAGACAGATAGATAGATAGACAGATGATAGATGATAGAGAGATGGATGGATAGATAGATAGATAGACAGACAGATAGACAGATGATAGATAGATGATAGATGGATAGATAAATAGACAGACAGATAGACAGATGATAGATGATAGATAGACAGATAGATGATAGATAGATGATGGATAGATAGATAGACAGACAGATAGATAGACAGATGATAGATAGATGATAGATAGATGATGGATAGATGGATAGATAGACAGACAGATAGACAGACGATAGATGATAGATAGACAGACAGATAGATAGATAGACAGATGATAGATATATGGATATATACAGACAGACAGATAGACAGACAGACAGACAGACAGATAGATAGACAGACAGACAGATAGATGATAGATAGACAGATAGAATAAA
>CM053591.1:15536751-15558695 GCA_028646515.1 Pseudochirops corinnae
ATGTATGTAAAGCATTTTGCAAACCTTTAAGTATTGTAAAAAGGCTAGCTATTATTATTATTATTATCATTATTCCTTCTCCCCAGAGACATAGGATTAATTGCCATGCCCTATTATTTTTAATTCTACAAGACCTCTTACATGCTATCTATGCTTTCATCCAAGTCATTAATAAAAATATTTTTTGAAATCACACTAAAAAAAAAAAAAAATTTTCCCTTTCTGAACCAATTTGCAAGTGAGTAAGCTTCAAGCTTTGTCTGCCCTACCACTGTCATTTTTCTCCTCCACTGTAAAAGTTCTTTCTTGTCTACAGCTCTTTTATGTGAAATAAGATGTCTATACCACATATTCTCAATATCAAAATTAGACATTAAAATCTTTTGAAATATACAGATCTATTTGGAAGAAATCAATTAAAAAAACTAATACATAGAGATATAAGGTTTACAAAATATTTTACCATATTTTCACACTTGATCTTCATATCAACTTTCTGAAGTAGGTGACATTATTATTCCTTTTTCACCTATGAGGGAGTTAAGATGAAGCAATTTGCCTGGTGCCACCCAGTTAGTGTCTGAAAACCAATGCTTGACTACAAGTCTAGCATTACGATGACACCTAGCTCCCTCAAACTAGATAGATAGATGGATGGATAGATAGATGGATAGATGAAAAGAGAGAGAGAGAGACAGAGACAGAGACAGAAAGAGAGAGAGAGATGGATGGATGGATGGATGGATGGATGGATGGATGGATGGGTGGATGGATAGATAGATAGACAGATAGATAGTTAGATAGATAGACAGACAGACATAGATATAGATAGATATCATGTGGTGACAGGATGACGTCTATAATATCTCCATAATTCTGTCTGCCCCTGGAATTGTACCTAAGGTAATTTCAATGAGCTTATATCCTAATATATTTTTATTCAATTACAAAAAGCAATTATTTTATCTACTTGTTCAATAGTCAAGAGGATCTTGAATATAAAATAGTAATAGCAAGATCTCAACTTGTGTCAGGACTATTTTGATCTGAACTCCATTGGAAAAAACGAGAATGGCATGAATGATAATAATAAAACCTTTCATCAAGCCTACATATGATGAACTTATAACCAAATACTTTTACTCAAATACAGTAATTTTATCTACTAATGCAATAGTCCACAAGACATTAAACATAAAAGAATCATAAAAAGACTGGGACCATTCTGCAGACTGTTTCTATCTGAACTACTTCTTGGTGAAAGTAGAATAAAATAGCAATAAAAAGAATAATGAAAAGCTTTTGGATTATAGCAATATTAAAATTAATCAAAACCAAGCTGGAACAAGACAGCCTTGGCTGTTGCAGTCATTAGCTATTACATTTTCAGTTTTAAGCTGCAGCATTAAAATAGAAACCAAATAGAAAACTGAGTTCTGGTGCTATAAATGCAGGGCATGTCTTTACAAATGTAAAGAGAGAAAGAATTTAAAATAAAATTCCATGTCTACTTCTGTCAACCAACAGAATCTAACTAATGAATAAACCCCTAGCTCAGTGGTTCTCAATCTTCCTAACGCTGCAAGCCTTTAATACTTGTATGTGGGCATATCTGCATGTGGGCGGACCCACCTGGAGAAAGATAGAGGAATGTCGTCTCGGTTCCCAAGACCATTGGAAACATGTGTTTATTATAAATACTTATGATCTTAGGCGACCCCTGTGCCCTCTGTGAAAGGGTCATTCAACCCTCAAAGGGGTTAGAACCCACAGGTTGAGAGCCACTGCCCTAGTGAGTTGTTAGTTTCTGTGAGATTGTGATATAACTACCAGAGCTTAATGAAAGAAGGCCAATTATAAATCATAAATTTTTGAGATCTAAAATTCATGTGTGAAATAAATTCATGGAGAACACTTACAGTCAGTGAATTAATCACCAATAAAAGTCATTCTTTTTTTTTTTTTTGAGGGGAGGAAGGCAGGGCAATTGGAGTTAAGTATCTTGCCCAAGGTCACACAGCTAGTAAGTATTAAGTGTCTGAGGCCAAATCTGAACTCAGGTCCTGACTTCAGGGAGATTTCTCTGTTCACTGTGCCACCTAGCCACCCTGATCAAAGTAATTCTTGTTTCTTTTATCTTCTCCCTCTGCTAAACAAACAAATGACTCAGTGAATAGAATGCTGGACTTATAATCAGGAAGACTTGAACTCAGTTCCAGCCTCAGACATTTACTAGTTCCATAACCATGGTCAAACCATTTAACCTCTGTTTGCCTCAGTTTCTTCAAGTGCAGAATGGTAATAATAACAATACCTCCCTCCTAGGGTAGTTGTGAGTATTAAAGGAAATAAGAATTAGAAAGAGCTTAGCACAGTGCACATACTAGGTGCTTAATAGATGATTACCTTCCTTCCCTCTATCCCTTCTTTTGCCCATTTTCCATGGCCATTGCCAGGTTTCCTTTCTCTAAACAGGGGACCACGACCAACAAAACAGAAATTGAGATCAACCCAAATGCTTCGATTCTAATATTCCTGACCTTGGATATTAAAGTAAGCAAACATAAACATAGCTGGCATGCAACCAAAACCTATCATTTCTATATTTAGCTCCTATTGTCTTTGATCAGAAATAAGCCACTCATATAAAAGATAAGGATTACCTGCTTCACATTTGTTGTTGTTCTGTTATTCAGTTGTGTTTGACTCTTTGTGTCTCTTTCCTGGTAAAGAATATAGAGTGATTTACCATTTCCTTTTCCAGTGTGTCCCTACTGTATAGATAAGAAACTGAGGCATTTACAAGGCAAGTGGCTTGCCCAATTTCACACAGGTACCAGATTTGAACTCTTGATTTCAAGCCCAGTGCTCTATCTTCTGCACCACCTAGCACCGTTTCACATAGGGATGAAATATAAAACTGAGATCTTGTGAGAGTCTCCCTCCCATCCTTGATTTCTATGAAAATACCAAGAAATCTACATCTTTCCCAAGTTGTTTCACTGATGATAGTAAAGGAGAACTTCAACTCCTTTTCACATGTGCTTAGGAAAATAGCACAGTTCACCAGAAGCACTAGCAGCCAGACACAAACCCTTAATGTGGGGCAAATTAGATCCAAAGCTCTGAGTGGTTTCCCATTTCTTGGTGAGTAAGAGCCCCTCCTGCAGGTTAAATGCCCAATGATTGTTACTCTGTTGTTCATCCGGATCATTGAGTGTCTTAGTTTGCTTACTTGGCTGACTCAGAGACTCTGGGAATAATCAAAACACAGCAACCAAGTCATTATTGAAACCTTCAGGAATATTACCCATCACAACCATTTATTTCCAGCAGGGCACTATTTATGTGAAGAGGGCCTATAAATGTTACGCCTAAACACTTTAAAAAGTAAAGAAAAGAACTTGGGAAATTACCAAATGGAATATGGAAAGCAGAAAACATACATGAACTACTATATGACTTTCCCAAAATGGTGATGCAAAAGAAGTTTGTTTTCAATGTTCTTAGCCCTTCCTTTCATTAATTCCCATTGTATCTTCTTCCAAGGATCCTAGTATTTTCATAATGAGAAGCAGGGTAATTTATAGTAAAGAACTCTGAGAGTTAGGCAATCTAGGTTCTAGGTCAAATTCTGTCACATTTCTGTGTGAGAATCACAAATTTTAGAGCTAAAAGGAACCTTAGAGTCCATTCAAGCATTTTGCAGATAAGTCAGTCAGTCAACAAGTATTTACTAAGTATTTACTATGCACCAACATGATGCTAAGATTCGAGAATACCAAAGCCACTCTCAAGGAGTTTACATTCGAATGGAGGAGAAAACAATAATCCTGCAATTACCTACATATTATATAACAATGAATATAAGGTGGGTATGTGTAATGGGAATAGGAATTTGAAGATCTTCCGTGATTTGAAGATCTTCCCTGCCCCCTAATAGGCTGAATGTAATCACATGGAACCTGTGGTGGAAGGAGCTTGCTGAAGGGTGGAGCACAGCCCATAGGAAACTGGGAGTCAAAGCAGTTAGATGGGGGAGAGAGAGAACATGGCCAAGGGGACAGCTAGATTTGTGAGTGTTTGTTTTCCCCATGCTGTGACAGCTAGTCTTGTGAGTGTTTGTAGGAAGGCTAAAGGATGGCATGTCTCCCTGCTGTGTTGTGGTTTATTAACTTCTTTGTTGCTATAATGGATTCAGTTTCCTGGTGTTTGGATGTGACTTTCTGGTGTCTGAATAAATATTTTGCTTCTGTCTTATATATGAAGAGTCTGTTATATTTTGCAATTGAGAACTATGCCAACATATTCATAGTCACTGTCAGCACTATGAATATTATATTAGCACTACAGCATGGGAGGTAGGACACCTCACACAAAAGTTTCATGTTGAAAGGGGAATTTGAACTAAGTCTAGAGGAAAACAGTGATTTCAAGAGATGGAACTAAGTGGGGAGTGCATTTCCTACCTAGAACACAGGCAGAAAAAAGGCAGAGAGCTGGAAGATGGAGTTTCTGTGTGTAGAAAAGTGAGTAAAACAATATGGTTAAATTATAAAGTCCCAAAAGGACTGTAATATATAAGAAAACTGGAATGACTGGAAGGGGCTACATTGTGAAGAGCCTTAAATAGCAAAAAAAAATGAACTTATACTTGGTCCTTGAGACAATAGAGCTACCGGAGTATGTTTAGTAATAGAGAAACATGCCCAGACCCATTTTTAAAAATATCACTTTATTTTCCCCCATATAACAACAATTAATATTCCTTATTGATGGGTTTTTTTTAAGTTTTGAACTCCAAATTCTTTCCCTCCTTTCTTCTTCTCTGCCTCCCTGAGACAGTAAGCAATCTGAGACAGGTTTTAGATGAGCAATCATGTAAAACATTTCCATATTATAAACCCATATTTTTGGAAAATGACTTTGGCAACAATGTGGAGGATAGATGGGAATGGAGAGAGGCTTAAGGCAAGGAAACCAAACAGGAGACTATTGCAGTAATTCAGGTGAAAGGTGATGAAGGACTTTACTAAGGTAGTAGCTATGAGAGTATAAAGAAGTCAGATGTGAGAGATGTTATGGAGATGAAGAGAAGATTTGGCAAGTGATATAGCTATGTGGGATGAGAGAGAGGGAGGAGTTAAATATAACAGTTTCTAAACCTAGGTAATTGGAAGGATGATAATGTCTTTGACAGTAACAGAGAAGCTTAGAAGAGAGGAGGATTTTGGTAGAAATTTAATGAATTCTGGTGCTGCTAGGTGGTACAATGGATAGACCATTAACCCTTGAGTCAAGAGGATCTGAGTACAAAATCCAGTCTCATACACTTACCGTGTGAATCTGAGCAAGTCATTTAACCCTGATTGCCTAAAAAGAGGGGGAAGGGAGAGGTAGAGAAAGATAATGAATTCTATTTTGACAATATTTAATTCAAAATGCCTCTGGCATATTCATTCTTAAAGGTTTACTAGATAGTTAATAATATGAGACTGAAGCTTAGGAGAGAAATTGGGGGTGGATTAATGTCTAGGTATCATTTGCATGAAGATAATAATTAAATTCATGGGGAATGGTAAGGCCCCCAAATGAGACAGTATAAAGAGAAAAGATAAGAGGGCTCCAGACAGTTTAGGCATATAACTACTTAAGAGGTGTGACATGGATGCTGAATCAGCAAAGAACTCTAAGAAGGATCAATCATGTAGGTAAGAGTACCCAGAAATGGCAGTGTCATCAAAACCTATGTAAGTCAGAGCATCCAAAAAGAGAGGATGGTTGACAGAGTACTAAGCTGCAAAGAGGTCAGGGAGGATGAATTTACAGAAGAGAACATCATATCTGTCGATTAAAAATCACTGGTGACTTTGGAAGGAGTTGTTTCAGACAGATGAAAGAATAGTTACAAAAAGGTAAAGGAGAATGAGGAATGATTGATGATGATTATGTTGGACAAAAGAAGTGGCATTAGAGGTGGCCTTAGAGAGAAATTTTAGTAGAGTGGTGGTCCTAGAAGTCAGATTGTGAAAGGGTTTAGAACGAGACTCTTAGAAGGAAGTAGAGATAGTAAGTATAGACTAATCTTTTTCGAACTTTGTCAGTAAAGATGGACACTTTTAAGAAAAGGCAAAATCAAAGAATTTTTTTATAATAGTGTAGTCCTGAGCAAGTTTTATGACTCAGACATGAGCCAGGAGGGAAGGAAAGATTGGCATTGGGTTAATAGAACAAATTTCTGCAGGATGCGTCATGGGTTAAGACCCCAGTGGCAACCACCCAAAAATAGGATCATAGGTAGAGGAGCTGCTTTTGAGAAACGGGGTTAATTATCTCATCTCTTGAGATTACTAGTAATGAGGAAAGGATGAGAGAACACAAAACCATCTGAAATGTGAAATCAATCAACAAACAGTTATTAAGCATCTACTATCGAATCCCATACTATGTAAAATCCCTTGATTTTGCTTTTCCTTAAAAGCATCCTCCTTCACTGACAAAGTTTAAAAAGATTAGTCTATACTCACTATTTCTACTTTCTAGAAAGTGACTCACTCTAAACTCTTTCAAAGTCTGGCTTTGAGGACCACCACTCTTACTAAAATAACTCTAATTCCTCATGTGCTAGACACTGAGGAATATTAATGCAAAGAATGAAGTCATCTCTCAACTGAGGAGTTTAAATTCAAATCTATGTCTGATTCAGGTCAGTCTGCTGCTTCAAATCTGGAATTGGAACAGGCAGATACAATATATAACAAGTTAACAAAAGGACACTTACTCAGCCATAGCACAGAAAGGTTACTCAGCAAGGATACAGCATTGACTCCAGCAAATGCAGCTTCCCTATCTGTTTTGGCCATGACAGTATGTTCCTCAAGTCTGAGGGAGAACAACTCCTCTTAACTCAGGTTTTGACTTTTGTACTTGGGCCACCAGGTTGTTGCATCAACCTACAACCCAGGTTCTCATTACCTAAGTCAATTATGTCCTGAGAAAAGTTGCAAAGTCTTTTAAGGAAAAAAGAAAACACTAGCCAATCCTATATGGCAGATGTTGGCCCTATCACAGGGGAGATGAGTGAACTCATATGACATGCACTTAATCTTTTCTGAAAAGTAGGAGGGACAATCTACTAGGTGGGAGGATAAGTGACAGGAGGTTTGACTGCTTGAGTTGAGAGAAAAATGTTTACAAAAGAAACTGTGAACATA
Source organism: Pseudochirops corinnae (assembly GCA_028646515.1). Classification (NCBI taxonomy): domain Eukaryota; kingdom Metazoa; phylum Chordata; class Mammalia; order Diprotodontia; family Pseudocheiridae; genus Pseudochirops; species Pseudochirops corinnae. The sequence goes on from CM053591.1 coordinate 15,543,966, forward strand.
CTAGAGTTTTATAAGAGATTAATAAAAGATAGTTTTTACTTCAGAGAGAGAGGTTATGGTCTTCTTAAGGTTTTCTAAACAATGAGTTAGTTTCAGTGACATGATGACGAGAGTGCAGGGTAAATGGTCTTAAGTTGGATGAATGAATATTATCAATAAGTATCATGCCCCAGGTAGCTCCATGACTTTGACTCGTGCCCAGAATGACCTCCTTGCTTCTCTCTACTTTATCAAATCTCATAACTCCTTCAAGAACTAGTGCAAGCCCCATTTCTGCATTGTTCCTTTTTTGTTGTTTTGGCAATTGGGGTTAAGTGGTTTGCCCAGAGTCACACAACTAGTAATTTTCTGAGGCCAGATTTGAGCTCGGGTTCTTCTGACTCCAAGACTGGTGCTGTATCCGCTGCACTACCTAGCTGCCCTTGCATTATTCCTTTTAGCCAACGTTGTTCTTTTTTTTTGTTCCTGATTATCCATGCTCTACTTTTCAAACTATACTATTTAACTTGTTTATACTCAGTTGGTCAAATCATTATATTGTTTCATGTTTATTTCATATACGTAAGCCTTATTTTCCCCAAACTATTGTAAGCCTCTTTAGGAAAAAGAGCATATTTAATGCTACTTCATCTTCTCTATAGAGTCTAATTTGGTGCTAAATATAGGATGCCTCTCAGCAAAAACTTGGGATGGATAGGACCTGTTATTTCAATGGTATAAAATGGGGAAACTCATTTTATGATTGGAGATCAGTAACTTTCCTGACAATTGGAATCATAGATAAGTACCTGGTGGCACATCCCAGGGTCACACAGTCATCACCATCACCATCATCCTCACCATCATCCTCATCCTCATCCTCATCATCCTCATCATCATCACCATCATCATCATCCTCATCATCACCATCATCCTCATCATCATCATCATCACCATCATCCTCATCAACCTCATCATCACCATCATCATCACCATCATCATCAACATCATCATCGTCGTCATCACCATCATCATCATCACCATCATCATCATCATCATCATCCATCATCATCATCACCATCATCCTCATCATCACCATCATCATCATCATCATCATCCATCCTCATCATCACCATCATCCTCATCATCACCATCATCATCATTATCATCACCATCATCATCACCATCATCATCACCATCATCCTCATCATCACCATCATTGCTAACATTTATATAGCACTTACTGTGTGTCTGGTGCTGTGCTATGCACTTTACTATTATTGCTTTATTTCATCCTCACAACAACCCTGAGAGGTAGATGATATTATTATCCCAATTTAAAGATAAAGAAACTGAGGCAGAAGTTAAGTGATTTGCCTAATATCACACAACTAGCGAGTGACTGAGGACAGATTTGAAATTTGAACTCAATCCTTGGTAGCAGAGATGATCTTATTTTTCTATTTGTATCCCCAGAATTTATCATAGTATTTAATAAATGCCTTTTTCATTCAAAAAAAAAAAAAAGAAATTTGAACTCAAGTCTTCTTGACTCCAGGCTTAGCACTCTATTCTGTGCACCACCAGGCTGTGTTAGAAGCAAGACTTAAACTCAGATTTTTCTGCCTCTGAGGCAAGATTCATTATATCACACTATAAATCCTTAATTTAATTGAAAATCTTCAAAGAAGATAATTTAAGAATAACAATGAATATGAAGTCATGGATTCATACTCATTATTTTTTTATTTTACCAAAAATTCTACTCTTAGTATCTATTTATTATCATTCTATAAATTCTGCCAAAATAATATTTAAATATAGCTTCATTCTCTCCAAAATCAGAGAGTATATGAATTTATGAAAGCAGATAAATGTATTATAGTCACAATAACTTCTGGAACATTCACTATCTAGATTGCTAGTATTTTTCTTTCATAATTTTGTCAGGATGGTTTATTAGCAGAAAAGGCACTGAATTTTAGAGTCAATGGACCTAGATTTGAAACTTGAATCTGCTATTTTCTTCCTGGGTGACCCACTTAAAGTCTCTGGGTTGGGTCTTAGTTTCCTCATGTAAACAAAGTGGGAGCTGGACAGAATAACAACTATGAGGACATTTTCTTCTCTAGATCTTTGATCATATATCACTGTATCCAGTGAATATGATTAATTGAAATAATTTTTTTTAAATCTGCAAAGAGAAGGGCAATATAGAACAATGAATAGAGAACTGGCCTGAAGGTTAGGAAGATCTGAATTCATGTCCAGCCTCTAACACATACTGCCTTTGTGACCCTGAGCAAGTCACTCTCAGTACTTTAAACAGCTCTCTAAGACTACAAGTTACAGATAAAGTGCTAACTCGCTTTGGTAGAGGGAGTTTTCTCACATGGCAGTTCCCTCTACCAATGAAATCTCGGGTTCCTATACCCTATCTACCAAGGAGTTGTCTTCTTTGATTTCTAATATTTCACTAGAACTGTGGTTAAATGTGATGACTTCATGACACTCCTCTGTATCTGAATAAAAGGAAAAAAACCTTAATTTTGAGTGTTCATAGAGTTATCCCAGTTCATATTATAGAAATAACTCAGCTATTATATAAGCATCCTTAGAACTCCATTGCCTTTCTTTTAAATCTTCAAGGATTTTAAAGCATTAATGGCCTCCTCTAAACCCTGGAGCCTTTAGTCAGAATATTAGTTCACACTCAGACATAGATGACTGGATAAACAGCATCAGAGAATCACAGGATATCACCAGCCTAGAGGCTAATGTTAGCTATGAGGGTTGCAAAATCCAGGAGATTCAGAGAATGGTAAAATGATGTGGTTTTGCTTTGACTTGCTATATCATTGCTATATGAGCTCTAACAAATCACTGGAATATTTGGTAACAAAAGAAGAAGTTAGGCTGGTATTATAAAATGGAATACCTTAAACATTAGGCTTCACTTTGTACTCTAAATGTGTTTTTGTTGTTTTGTTTTTTGGAGGGCAATTGGAGTTAAGTGACTTGCCCAAAGTCACAAGACTAGTAAGTGTGTCAAGTGTCTGGGGCCAGATTTGAACTCAGTTCCCTCCTGACTCCAGGGCTGGTGCTCTACTCACTGTGCTACCTAGCCAACCCTCTAAATGTGTTTTTGAAACTTCTCTATAAATCAAAATGAGTAGTCTCTGATCTTCAAATCATGCTTAAAATGCATCAACTTTAAGTTTTTCCAAATGGTTTGCTGAATCTCCTCTTGTGCCTGCTCTTAGAGGCTGTTAGGTGGTGCCTTTCAAAGAGAGATGCATTCACACCCTGAGTTTGAACCGTATCACAGATGCTTACTAGCTGCGTTAGTCCAAAGAAGGCCCTTAATTTCTCTGTCTCACTTCCCTCATCTGTAAAAGGAAAAGTGTTGGAATCAGTGATCTTTAAGTTTCCTTAGAGCTTTAAACCTGAGAATCTATTATCTCGTTCCATTCATTCATTCATTCTGACTAGTATATGTAGAGCACTGTTAGAAAAATCTTGGTCTCAGGTGAACATTTAATAATTCACAAATCACAAGAGACTTAGAGGAGCAGGATATTTAGACTCAACCTCGTCGCTTCTTTGGAACACGAATTTGTCTTTTGCATGAGTTCATATTTTTATACAATCTTTCTTAATGAAAAGCACCAATGCTCTCTAGATTCCAGGATCTTACTTCCTTTTTCTCCATGCACTACAGCTTGAGACACCAGGATACATAAAGAAACAAACCAAACTATACTTCCAAAACAACAAATTTTTGACTGGATCTAAGGGTGGGCTTGAAACCATTCTATTTGACTCTGGTGCCTTAATCACTGCAAATACTTTTTTGGTTGAATTAAATAATCTGAATTGGGTGTGAATAGGGCCTGTATATCTCCTGGAATTAGCTAAAGCCCTTGTGTGAAACACTAGACCAAGCCTTGAGCACTTTGTATAAATGGGAGAAGCTATCTCTGACATGGAAGACTTTGAGTGTCTTGATTGGAAACAGAGCAGAGCAAAAGGAAGACTGAACCGTGGCAGACAGAGAGGTATTAAGGAGAGCTATTGGCTCTATGGGCATCATGGAAAGAGAGGATTGAGGGAAGTCTAAAGAAAGGAATGGCTCTTTCCCAACATTCCTTTCCATTTCCTATCAATTTACAAACAATATATCTCTGCTGTTTAGTTATTCAAATATTGCTAGACAACTGAATTTTGCTTTGAATACAAGGAGGTCAGGGGTTAACTTAAGATGTCTTGTTATTTTTCAGTAGTTTCTAACTCTTAATGACCCCCTTTGGGGTTTTCTTGGCAAAGATACTGGAGTGCTTTGCCATTTCCTTCTCCAATTCATTTTACAGATGAGGAAACTGAGGCAATCAGTGTTAAGTGATCTGCCCAGAGTGACACAGCTGTTAAATGTCTGAGATTAGACTTGAACTCAGGAAGATGAATCTCCCTGACTCCAAGACCCGCATTCTATTCACTGTGCCACTTATCTGTTTTAGAACTAAAGATAGACATGCATATAATATTAGACAGAGGAGACAACCACTGCCTAGGCCTTGGAATTTTTCCTAACTGAAGGTAGAGTGATTATTACTGAACTCATAACTTATCATCTAAAATATATTCCCTAAAGCCAAAGAGAAGGAAACTGAATAGACGTTAGGGGCCATTGTATTGCCCCTAGGTTTAAAATCAGCTAATTGTTATAACAGGGGATTATATCATTAAAAGTCTTAAAATTTATGTCATGGATCAAACTGGCATTTTCCTAGAGAAGTGTCATTAAAGTGTCTTGCATATAATTGTAAATATGCACTTAATAATTATGAAGTGAATTGAATTGCATCTCAGCCATCATACTATCCCTGAAGAGCCATTTTTACCCTTAGTAGATTACAATGGTATCTTCATTTATTTGTTTATTTTCCATGTTCCTTCCCTATCTCATCCCACCTTCCCTTACTTGAAGAAGCATGAGGCCCTTCATATTTAAATAGTGTGGGAAATAGGGAATATTCACTTCCTGCAAGCTTAAAGGTTTAGTGGTTAAAAGCTTCAACCCAATGATATCCTCCAGCTACAGTTTGGGAAGGTCAAGTGTAATTTGAAACAGGTTATAGAAAACTAGAATCTGCAATTTATTCTCAGTGAAAAATGGTTCTCACCTTGCAAGTTCTTTCAGTTTGGGAGTTGAACAAATGAATGCAGGTTTGGAAATGGAAAGAAAAAAGGGGGATACAATCTTAATTACATCTTCGCACACCCCACTACGCGTTAACATTTTACCATACATCCATACCATATCTCTGCTCAACAGTGACATTATGAAAACAATATGATACTTTGGTTTGGCTATCATCCCATCACCGCCTATTTAATTCAGTGTATGATACAGACAAATCATACTTCCTGAGTGCATACAGAGCTGAGATTATTCTAATCAAAAGATTTCTAGACTCAAGGCAAAATTCAAACTCTGACTACAATGTTGGTTACCAAATATACATCAGCTGTAATACATGATCTACTAAGGAAGTCAAGGGAAATAAAAAATACTCTAAAACATACAAATAAAGTTATCAGTGGTAGGATGAAGATAAAAGTAAGGAGTAAAAGGAAAAATTCTATGGGAATTTGAAGTGAGAATGAAATTAATTCTAATTTCATGGTTAGAAGAGTAGCTAGAGCTTTTGACCTTTCTCTCGTCACTGGGAATGAAAGAGAAAGGAAGCCTTGGGAAAACTCTAGCCAGCTAGAAATTATTTTGACAGCAGAAGCTATTTACAGGCAATTTCTTAACCAGGCAATTGGATTAGTTGGAGGATCCAGCTAGAACGTGGGGTATATGTAAACAGTGAGTCATTGCTTTCACATTTGGTGAAGCTTCTTGGCTAAATCTTATTCAGCCCAGCATCCACATTGCTGAAAATTATAGTGCTCAGGTGAGCTCTGGCTAATTATGCTCTATGTGGAAAGCAGGGGATGGAAATTATAGTTGCAAAGTTGCCACTGATTTCAGAAGCACTAGGGAAAGAGATTTGGACTGGGCATCAGGAGTCATAGGTTCTTACCTGCTGGCTTTTGCTAACTCACCAAGTGTAACCTTGGATACCCTGTGGCCCTTGGTTTCTTTATTTGTGAAATGAAGGCCCAGACAATTTCTAAGGTCTTTTGTAGCTTATAAATGTTATTACCCTAAATATTCTTAACCAGTTTTCAAATAGGATGATGATATTAGGCTCTCACTTTCCTGTGTCTCCTCCTAGAAAACTGCACTGGGGTCTCATGACTACCACAATGTGTTCCATAGATAATGGTCTCAGTTTCCTCAAAGTAGAATGTCCTTGTACTTGGGAAAAAGTAGAGACTATCCCTCACCCTACTTGAAGGAATTTGTTCTACTCCTAATCAAAATCTTATTCACTCTCATTTTCCTCTGCACAAAGGAAGAAAGTGGGGACAAACCTTGCACATTACTGTTCCCCACTGTCAGCCTTCAGTTCTACTTATTATATTCTTCCATATCAAAGAGCTAATCTACTCTCACAGCTTTAACTATCACCTCCAAAAGACAACTCCTGAATTCATCCCCAGCCTCTCCTTTTCATTCCAGTCCTGTATTATTAACTGTGGGTATTTCCCAGTAAATGTCCTGCCATCACCATAGAGTCACCTGGCTCAAAATTGAACTTCTCATCTTTCTCCCAACACTTGCTGCCCTTTTAAATTATTTCAGTTATGCCACTGGTACCACCATTGTCCTACTCTCCAGGAGGAGAGACCTCCTTAGTTATTATTAATGTTTCTCTCACTTTCACCTCTTATGTCTAATCTGCCACTGATTTCTCCCAGTTCTTTCAAATGTCACAGATTTCTCTTTCTATACTATTTCTACTGCCACTCAAACTGTAAGCTTTAACCAGATCAAATCTCATTGACTTCAACCGCTTTTTGGCTATTCTTTAGTTTCTCTGCTCTGCCAACCCATCCAATCTCTCTTGAATACACTTGTCAGACCAGCCATCCTAAAACACGTCTTTCTTAATGTCATCTCTCCGACAAGCTCAGGCTCTTTTATGTGGCTTTCAAGGACTTCCACACTGACTCTGCTCTACTTAGCCAAAACTTTTTTCCACCGTTCCTCCATACATACCCTCCTCTCTAATCAAGACAGTCTTTTTAATTCTGTTTAAACATATCATACATATTGTTGATTCTATATATTTTAAAATTTATTTATTTTTCATTTTTAACATTCACTTCCACAAGATTTTGATTTCCAAATTTTCTCTCCATCTCTTACCTCCCCCATCCCAAGGCTGCATGGATTCTAATTACCCCTTCCCTCAATCTGCCCTACCTTCTGTTCCCCCTACTTTCACCTTTCTCTTATCCCTTTTCCCTTCTATTTTACCATATGGTAAGATAAATTTTTATACCTCACTGCCTGTATATTATTACTCCTTCCTCCATTCTGTCCTCCCTTCTATCACCTCTCACACACACACACTCTTATTCCTTCCCCTGCCCCCAACTTTCCTGTAGGGTAAGAAAAATTTTAATAACTAATTAAGTATGTATGTTATACCCTCATTAAACCAAGTCTGATGGGATTAAGATTCACTCATTCCCTCTCACTTCCCCCCTCTTTCCCTTCACTATAAAAGCTTTTACTTACCTCTTTTATATGAGATAATTTATCCCATTCTACTCCCTTTCTCCTCCTAGTCTAGTATATTCCTCTTTCATTCCTTAATTTTATTTTTTAAATATCATACCTTCATATTCAACACACCCTGTGCTGCATATATGTGCATAAAGTGTGTATGTGTGTATATATATATATAAATGCATTTTCCCTACAACTACCTAATACTAAGAAAGGTCTCATGAGTTACAAATATCGTATTTCTATGTGGAAACATAAGCAGTTCTACTTTAATAAGTCCCTTATGATTTCTCTTTCCTGTTTACTTTTTCATCTTTCTCTTCAGTCTTGTACTTAAAAGTCAATTTGTCTCTTTAGCTCTCATTTTTTTTTCAAGAATGCATTAAATTACTCTACATCATTGAAAATTAATTTTTACCTCTCATTGATTACACTCAGTTTGGCTGGGTAGGTGAATCTTGGTTTTAATCCTTGATCCTTTAACCTCTGAAATATCATACTGCAATCCTTCCAATCCTTTAATGTAGAAGCTGCTAAATGTTGTGTTATCTCAATTGTGTTTCCACAATACTTGAAATGTTTCCTTCTTGCTGCTTGCAATATTTTCTCCTTGACTTTGGAACTCTGGAATTTGGCTGTAATATACCACTGTGCTTTCCTTTTGGCATCTTTTTCAGGAGATAATAAATGGATTCTTTCAATTTCTATTTTCCCCTCTGGTTCTAGAACATCAGGGTAGTTTTCTTTGATAATTTCTTGAAAAACAATGTCTAGACTCTTTTTCTATCATAGCTTTCAGGTAGTCCAATAATTTTTAAATTATTGCTCCTGGATCTATTTTCTAGGTCAGGTGTTTTTCCAATGAGATGTTTCACATTGTCTTAAATTTTTTCATTCTTTTGGTTTTGTTTTGTAATTTCTTGATTTCTCAACAAGTCATTAGCTTCCATTTGTTCCATTCTGATTTTTAAGGAATTATTTTCTTTAGTGAGCTTTCTTATCTCCTTTTCCATCTGGCCAATTCTGCTTTTTTTACAGCATTGTTGTCCTCATTGTCTTTTTGGGCCTCTTTTGGCATTTAGCCTAGTCTATTTTTTAAGGTGTGATTTTCTTCAGTATTTTTTTGGGTCTCCTTTACCAAGATGTTGACTCATTTTTCATTATTTTCTTCCATCACTCTCATTTTTCTTTTTTGATTTTTGTTCTACCTTTCTTTCTTGATTTTCAAAATATTTTATGAGCTCTTCCATGGCCTGAGACCAATTCATATTTTTTTGGAGGCTTTGGATGTAGGAACTTTGACTTTGTTGACTGTTTTTGGTTGTATGTCTCCATCTTCTTCATTACCAAAGTAAGTTTCTATAGTCTTATTTTTTCCCCTGCTGTTTGTTCATTTTCCCAGTCAGTTACTTGACTTTTTTAACTCTTTGTTAAGGTAGGTCTCTGCTTTCAGTGTGGAGGGTGTACTATCCTGAGATTCAGGGGTTTTGTGTACTTGTTTTCAGAGATTCTTCTAGGGATCTGTAAATTTTCAGTTCTTCCAAGGTGGCATGATCAAAGGAGAGTTGTTTACTCAATTTCCCCCATGCCAGAGCTCCTCCTCACTCCATGACTATGACCCAGATCTTAGCACAGACAAAGTAACAGAGTCCTGCCTCAGTGCCAGAAAAGAGACCCCTTCTGATTATCTTCTGTAATCTTCTGATTAAGACCCCTTCTGAGTAATCTTCTGATCAGTCGATCTCTTTACCATCTGGACTGAGACCTCTGGAAACATCCATTGCAGCCCCTGCAATCACCTCTGCCACGGCCACAAGGTTGTACTAGGGCTGGGACTGGACTGCACTCCTCTCTCACCCAGGTCCAACAGACCTTTTCTACTGATCTATGTTGTCTTTGGTGTTTGTGGGTTGAGAAATATGGAACCTGCAACAGCTGCCTGAGATTCAGTTCCCTGAGGCCTGCTCTGGCTTGCTGGGGCCCAGTCTGTGCTGGCATGGCTTGTGTTGGTCAGTGTTCCTTTCCCAGATCAGTGCAACAGACCTTTCCCGTCAACCTTCCAGGTTGTCTTGGGCTGGAAATTTGCTTTTCTTTGTTTTTTTTGTGAGTTCTGCTGCTCTAGAATTTGTTTAGAGTCATTTTACAGTTATTGGGAGCGGGTGGGGGAAAGATCTAGCAAGCCCCTGCTTTCATTCCACCATCTTGCCTCTGCCCCCTGTCACTATATTTTCATACATGTCATTCTATACAAGGAAAATTACCTCCCTCCTGCTTTACCCTTAACTATCTGTGACTTTAAATCTAGGGGTTTTTTTATACTAAATCACTATATCACATCTGCTCAAATGGGAGTGTGTGTGTGAAGATATGCTTTTAGCCACTGCTCCTACATGTGTATGTTTGTGTGTGTGTATGTGTGTGTCACCTTTCTATAATTCTACACTTTTTTTCCTCATAATGCCCTTCTCCAAAATGCATGTCAACTCATATTTTTTTAAGTTTGTAGACAAAACATCAGTCAAATGCATGATGCATGTGACTATATAAACTTTCCTTTCCTACATTAGACTACTTATTTCTTACCTACCTCTGTAGCATTCTTATGTTATAGTTAGAAGAGGAAGGATATTGAAAATACTTTCCCCTCCTTCCATGCCTCTGGAGGACTTTTGGTACCAGGGGTAACAACTGCTGAATTTTAGTTATGTGAAGTTTTTCAAGGAATAAATTATTCTTTTAAGGACAGAAATTGGTGAAGAAGGTATTTGAGACTTTTAATGAGAAAATCATGTATATAATATTGGCATAGAGACAATTGGTATTGTCTATACATCTGAATTAAGGGGTTTAGAACAAGAAGACAATTGCTGCCAAAGACCCAAAAGGCATACTTCCTTTATCCCTAATCACTGACCAAGGAGTCAATAGTGTCATAGCATTTGAATTCTGAGGAACTTGGGCTCCTCCTAATACAAATCTTATTCACTCTTATTTGCCTCTGTCTTCTAGCCTTTGGGAGAAAACCATAGAGGTAGAAAGTGAGGACTACCTTGCCCACTAGTATCTCCTGCCCTCAGCCCTCACTTCTTCTCTCTTTGAACTCCTGTCTCAAAGAGATCATTCATTCTCACAGCTTCAACTGTGTCTAGACAAAAGATTCCTAAATACAGCCTAAACCTCTCAGCTTCATGTCACTCTTGTATTTCAAACTAACTACTGGTTGATGATACCCATGGATGTTCGTTCTGCTATGGTTCAAATCCATAATGCTCAAAGATTTTAGGTGACTTTCCTAAAGTCCCTCAGGAAGATTAGGATTCGAAAGTTTGACTTTACATCCAGCCCTATTTTAACTGCTGAGTATGTGTAAGGAAAGCCCTCCCTGACACACATTCATATACCACAACTTGTTCAGCCATTCCATATTTGACGGGCATCCACTCAATTTCCAATTCTTTGTCACCATGAAAAGGGGTGCTATAAATATTTTTGCACACTTAGATACTTTTCTCTTTTATATGATCTCTTTGGGAAACTGATCTAGTAGTAGTATTACTAGATCAGAAGGTATACTCAGTTTGATTGCCTTTGGACATAGTTCCAAATTGCTCTCTAGAATGGTTGGATCAGTTCACAACTCCCTCAGCAATGTTTCTTTAGGGTCCCAGTTTTCCCACATCCTCTTGAACATTTATCATTTTCCCTTTTTGTCAAATTAGCAAATCAGATAGGTGTGAGGTCATACCTCAGAGTTGTTTTAATTTGCATTTCTCTGATCAATAGTGACTTAGAGAACTTCAAATGCTTATAGATAACTTTGCTTTCTTTTTCTGAAACTGCCTGTTCATATCCTTTGACTGTTTATCTATTGGGGATCGACTTGTATTCTTATGAGTTTGATTCAGTTCTCTGTACATTTTAGAAATGAGGCCTTTATCAGAGACACATGTTATAATGATTGTTTACTAGTTTTCTGCTTTCCCTCTAATTTTGGCTGCATTGTTTTTGTTTGTACAAAAGCTTTCTATATGAGCTTTTACAAACCTTCCATTGTCTCCAGCTCCTTAACTTTACTCTGCGTATGTCTCTCTGCTTCAAGTTTGTTTCTCGTAGACAAAATATTGCAGCATTCTGGTTTTTGCTATCCCCTTCTGTTTTGTGGGAGAATTTATCCAGTTTAATTTGCAGTTATGATTCCTGTGTATTTCCATCCGTCCGGATTTTCCTCCTGTTTATCCACCCTCTCCTTTCGTCTTTTCTCTCCTCACCAGTGTTTTGTGGGAGAATTTATCCAGTTTGATTCACAGTTATGATTCCTGTGTATTTCCATCCGTCCTGATTTTTCTCCTGTTTATCCACCCTCTCCTTTCGTCTTTTCTCTCCTCACCAGTGTTTTGCTTCCATTCACCATTTCCTCAGATCTGCCCTCCCTTCTATCAGTCCTTCCTCCTTCTCCCCCCCCTTCACTTTCTTTATGTGAAATAACTTACCCCATTCTAATTTTCCCTTCTTTCTACACCCTATGTACTGCTCTTTCTCGTCCTTTAATTATTTTTTGTCATTCCCTCAAATTCACTTTATATATCTACTCTCTGTCTATGTATATCCCTTCCAGTGGTATAATTTTGAAGAATTACAATTATCATCTTCCCATGTAGGGATGTAAACATTTTAGCTCCATTCAATCTCTTCTGTTCTCTTTCCCCTTTTTTCCTGTTTATGCTTCTCTTGAGTCTTGATACTGGAGATCAAATTTTTGGTTTAATTCTGATCTCCTTAGGAAAGTTTAAAGTCCTTCTATTTCACTGAATGACCAAATTTTTCCCTTTGATGTATTATGCTTAATTTCACTGGATAAAAGATTCTTGGTTGTAGTCCTAGCTTCTTCACCTTCCCAGATATCATGTCCCATAACCTCTGATTTTTTAATATCGCAGCTGCTAAGTACTGTGTGATCCTGATTGTGTCTCCCCAAGATTGAATTGTTTCTTTCTAGCCACTTGCAGTATTTTTTCCTGGACCTGATAGTTCTGAAATTTGACTATAATGTTCCTTGAAGTTTTTATTTTGGGATCTCTTTCCTAAGGTGGTCGATGGATTGTTTCAAAGCTTGTTGTATTTCCTGGATATCACAGCAGTTTTCCTGGATGATTTCTTGAAAGATGCTGTCCAAGTCTTCCTTTTTATTGTGGCTTTTATATAGCCCAATGACTCTGGCATTGTCTCCCCTAGATCTGTTTTCCAGATCACTTTTTCCCATGTGGTGTTTTGTAATTTCTTCGATGTTTTCATTCTTTTGAATGTATTTGATTGATTCTTGATGTCTCATAGAGTCATTAACTTCCACTCGCACAATTCTAACTTTTAAGTTTTGTTTTCCTAATTGGCTTTTGTACTTTCTTTCTATTTGGACAATTGTACTTTTTAAGTTGTTTTCTTTAGTGGATTTTTGTATCAACATTTCCATTTGACCAATTCTACATTTTTTAAGCAATTGCTTCCTTTTCCCAAGCTGCTGATTCCTTTTACATAATTCTCTTGCATCACTCTCATTTCTTTTCCCATTTTTTCTTCTATCTTTCTTGTATGATTCAAAAGTTTCTTTTTGAACTCTTCCTTGAGTTCTTTCTGGGCTTGAAACCACTTTCCACTTTTCTCTGGAGTTTCACCCACAGTTATTTTGACATTGTTCCCTTCTGAGTTTGTGTCTTGATCTTCTCTGTCATCATAATAACTTTCTGTTATCAGATTGTTGTTGTTGTTGTTACTTATTGCTTTTTTTTTTTGCCTTTTTCTCTTCTTTTAAATTTGAGCTCTGCTGCAAGGATGGAAAGGGTACTGTCTCAGGCTTCTTTTGCAGGGGGTTTAGGCCCTGGATGTTTACCTGGTGCTGCCCTGATGTTGTCTTGAGGCCCACAGGGTACCCTCTTCTCTGGCGCTATGCTGAGCAGGTGAGGTGAAGGTTGACTGCTTCTGTTGGAAGCCTTAAGATCTGGCAGTTTATCTTATGCTAAGCTAGGTTCCTAGTGGTGGTGTCTGGCATATGCTGAGCCTGGTGGGGTGTTTCCATGTTTTTCTAGGAGACACTGATGCACATGGAGCTCTGACTGCTGGAGGTTGCCTATTTGCCTAGGGCTAAGCAGAAGCATATGGTGTTTCTCAGAGTTCCCCTACTGGTTCCCCTGTTTGTGCTGAGGCACATAGGGCTTCCTGGTGTTGGTGTTTGTTCACTTCCCCACACAAGCTCAGAATCTATTACTGGTTTGTTGGTATGATTTTTGCTGCTGGTTTATTGGGATGCTTCCTGACCTGGAATGTATTCCATTTTTACGTGAGTGAGACAGAACTTTCTTGATAATCTTCTAAGTTTCTTGAGATAAAAGATTGTTTCACCCCATCTTTTTGCTGGTTCTGCTGTTCCAGGTTTTGTTTGGGGGTACTATTTGTGGTTGTTTGGAATGTCAGAGAATTGTGGTGATTTGCTGCTTATTCCACTATCTTGGCTCCCAGAAGTCCTTGAAAACTCTTCTTAACTTCAAAAGCAGCAAGAAAGTAGGTGAAAGAGTAGGTAGTGGAATCCTAAAACCATTCATGCTATTCAAATCTGTACCTAGAAATCTATATACAGAAAAATGACTTCGTGCTGTCTTCATGGTTAAAGCTTTATAGAAAATCTATTCAGATTACTTTTTAAATTTGTTAATTACTATTCAAATGAGTTCATCAAAACTGAAAATCGTAATAAATTGGTTAACTGCTGCCCCACAAATTTAAGCCCCTTAACTTGATCCTCTGGTGATCATTCATTCCATTTTACATAATCTCTTAATGTTTCTATTTGAAGATATTCCCAACGGGCTGAACTACTTGAAGATAACTATGTCTGACATCTGTTCTCGGAGTATAAATTGACCCTTACTTTCAAACTCCAGGGTGTCCTAAAACTCTCTCTTAGTTGCATCCCTCATTCAATTGAGCTTGTAGCTGGAGCCTGAGGTAGAAAGACACTCTGGGTCACTATTATATAAGCCATTGTTTGTGACCTTTACATGGCACTTTATGGT
>CM053591.1:15559195-15580054 GCA_028646515.1 Pseudochirops corinnae
GGGAGCAGTTTGTCAGCTATATTAAAGCAAAATGTAGTAATAATAAAAAGTCATCTACACCTGATCCCCCTGTCTCACTATCCATTTGCTTCTCAGTCCCTTGTAGTTAGGCTTCTCTCCCAACCACTCCACTGAAACTCTCCTCTCAAAAACCACTGGTGCTTTCTGTTCACTGAATTTAGTCTTATTCCAGGCTTCATCTGTCTTGAACACTCCACAGCATTTAACACCACTGACTGCCTTCTCCTTAAGAACACTACTTTCTTTGTTGGCTTCAGATACAGCCTAAGTTTGTAATTCTTATACTAGTCTATGACCTTTCCTCTCTGTCTCTGCTGGGTGGCTTTTCATCTTCTCTCTCTTCACACAATCATTGTTCTTGTTGCTCAATGGTTTCAGTTGTGTCAACTCTTAGTGACTCCATTTGGGGTATTTTTGGCACAGATACTAGAATGGTTTGCCATTTCCTCCTCTAGCTCATTTTACAGATGAGGAAACTGAGGCAAACAGGTATAACTTGTCTAGGATCACACAGCTACTAAGTGTCTGAGGCCAGATTTGAACTTAGGTCTTTACGATTCCAGGCCCAACACTGTATCCACTGCACCCATACAGGCATAGGATCATACAACTAGAAACTTAGTAGTCATTCACTCTGGCCTTCTCATTATACATTTGAGCAACCTGATGCCCAGAGACATCAAGTCAATTTTCTAGCATCGAACAGCTAATATATATTTCAGGAAAGATTTGAATTCAGTTCTCCTTGACTCTAAACTTAATTCCAATAGTCTACATGGTACCTCCCCCAAGATTCTTCTTGGTCTTTCAAATTTAACAAATGCAGAATCAAGCTTGTCGTGTTTACCCCAAGGTTGTTTTTTGTTTATTTGGCAATAGAAAAGTCAGAGACTATTTTTTTAGAGAAAGATGGATGAACATGGATTTCGGTAAGCATGTTTCATTTAACTTGTGTGACATTCATATTCAACCCCATTTATGTACACTGTGGAAAAAGGTCATGGAAAGCAGTCATTCAACCATTTAACCCACAGCTAGAAATACTAAAATCAAGACCCTCCCCCAGTTCTGACATAAAGGTTTTCTTCTCCTTTTCAGTAATAATAATTTAAAAAATCAGTGAAAGTGTGACAATTAAAGCTCAATTCCGTATTCCCATGCCTAGAGAGAAAATTATTTTCCGTGGTACCTCTTCCTTCTTTGATCTCACTGTTTCTCTTAGTGATATTCTCACCATTAACTCATCCTCCCAAATTTTGAAGCTCTGTGGTTATATTTGACTCAACTGTCTACCTCATCACTCATATCTAATTTTTTGCCAAGTCCTGTCATTTCTACCTTTGTAATTCTCCTCACATGCATCCCTTCCTTTCTATTTATACCAGCACCACCCTAATATAGCTCATCATTATCACTTATCTGAATTATTGCAAGATAATTCTGAAATACCTTCCCTTTCCACCAGAAGATCTATATATTTCATGTAAACTATAATGAGGTAAAGTGTGGTGTAGTAGATAGAGATCCAGCCTTGAAATCAGAAGCCCTGGGTTGAGTCCAGTCTCTGATAAATACTTGCTATGTGACCTTGGGCAAATCACTTAGCCCATCAGTGCCCTAGACAACTCTCTAAGACAGTGGTTCTCAACCTTCCTAATGCCTCAACCCTTTAATACTCATATGTGAGTGTATCTGCATGTGGGCAGACCCACCTGGAGACAGATAGAGGAGCAGTGTCTCAGTTCCTAAGACTATCAGAAATATGTGTTTTCTGATGGTCTTAGGCAACCCCATTCAACTCCTAAAGGGGTCACGACCCACAGATTGAGAACCACTGCTCTAAGCTTATAAATTTCAGAGAAGATGTCAACCCACATAGGTAAAGACAGTTTCCTCCCCTCAATTCCCAATACAACTAAGATCACAGTTCCATTTCCTACACGATGGAGCTGACCCTAAATTCTCATGGCTATAGCAGTGACATGCAAACACTGTCAGGTCTTACAAAGCTGGAAGAACTTTGAATATGGGGTCCAGTGATAGACTGTAAGACTAACTTTGCTAAGCTGGGAGGGGCTAATTACTCTATTTGCCACAGTATAGTAAATTTTTATGCCTGCACACTTCATGAAAGAAAATCTACTAAGATGTAGAGAAGTAGAAATCTACTACTCCTGGCATGGGAAGTGCCCACACCAGTGAAAGCAGTTATTAAAAATACTGAAGTTTTAAATGAACAGATAGATCATACAGATAAAACATTTTCTAAATGCTTTCTATGTACGAGATGCCATGCTAAGTGTGACAAATACAAAGATAAACAGTCCTGACATCCTTACATCTCACTCATCTGTCCGAGGTCATTTAGGGATCCCTGTTGTCTACTGAGTAAAATTCAAACTCCTTAGCCCTTGGATTGAAGGCCTTTCACACCATCTTTCCAGCATTAGCTCATAGGACTACTCTGTTCCACTTTAGCCAAGCTGGTTTATTCATTGCTCTCCTGCCTGCTTTACGCTTTCTTATCCCTGTTGCTTTTTTCATAACATTCTCTATTATCCTTCTTTTCCTTTCTGCCTATGATATTCCTATCTGTATATTAAGGCCCAACTAAAATGACAACCCCTTTCATGAAATCTTCCTGGTCCCCTCTCAGGCCTCGCATTTTATCTCTTATATATACAGCATGAATTATTTTGTATTAATTTCATTTGTCATTATGTCACCTTCCTTTACTGTACAATAAATTTCAAGAAGGCAGACATAGTGTCTTATTTAAATTCTGAACCTCCTCAAATACATAGTACAGAGCAGAAGAGTCTCTTGAAATGACTTTAGACTTACAATGACCCCTTCCAATATTTTCCCCTTATTATTGTACCTGCCATTATGCAGGTCTGGAGGGACCATTTTAGGGATATAGATTTCTCATTTGGTTAACATGAGGCATTTCAAGAAGTAGCCAATGTACGCACCATAGGTGCTCAATTATTATCCTTGAGAATGATGATGAAATCATGGAAATGTGCCTGGAAAGCTAAGCTCTTTCTCTTGCTTCACTAGTGCTACACTCAATGCCAACTGTTGCTTTAGTTATATAATCACTATTTGGCTCAGTTTCTCCCTCACAAAATGTGGATACAGTTCCTTGAAATTCAAGAATGAAAAGTGTTTTGTACCAGGAAAGAATCCCTCAGCACTGGATCAGCTGTCGTGCATCTCTAACGCCTCTAAGTGGAAGCTGTCATCTGGCTGAATCCAGTGTTCAAATTTGACATTCAAATGACCTTTCAAAAATCTTTGATGGATTATCCTATTGATAGAAACCTCGGGAGAGGTCTAGTAAAGGACTTTGAGCACTTTTGAAAGGAAGTTGATTCAATTATCTCCATTATCAAAAGAAAACCGGAATCCATGTGATGAAATTCCAAAGATGAAGAAGCCAAAAACATTTGCTTTTGTACTTAGTATGTGTTGTTAACATCAGATTTACCTTATAGGAACAAAGTACTTATACATACATTATCTCATTTGAACCTGACCACAATCCTATGAAGCAGAATAACACAAGTATTATTGTTCTCATTTTAGAGGTGAGGAAATTGAAGATTAATTTCATGGTCCCACAACTGGTAAGTGGCAGATCTGAGTGACTGAATTAATGAATGACAAAATATTTATTAGATGCTTAGTATGTTTCATGCACTGTGCCAAACACAAATATGAGAATGCATGACTTCAAGAAGCTTATGTTCTAGTGAGGGAAGGCAATATATAAAGCAGAGTTCGAAAATGGGCTGAAAGGAAAGGACAGCGGTACATGGGCTGGCATGGTTTGGAGATATAGCCAAGAAGTGATGGAGAGGCTTGGTTCTAGGAAAGATCAGGCAAAAGTTCATGTATTAAAGTCCAGGATGATTCAAGGATCAGAATTGAAGCTTCTGGTCTATTCCAATGGGGATATGGAGGATGAGAATGATGCCTAGAGCACAGATGGTGACGTTTAGGGATGGTGGCTGAGAAGTGGGACTTGAACTCAGAGTTTCCTATTTCTGGTGCTCTCTTCACTATGTCAGGCTGCTTGAACTCACCAAATACAACTTTTATAAGTTAATATGCAAGTTGGTTCACATTCTCCAACATGGACCTAACTAGTTAAAGAAAGAAGGGGCACTGCGGTGATATCGTTAGGATCTCAGGGCAGAGGCTTCTGAACTCATGCCTGAACACACCTAAACTTTATGAAAATAATCTATTCTTTGTTCCTGTGTAGAGTGGCAATCTACTGTCCTATTACTTAATTCAGAATCCTTGTGATTCTCTAGTGCCTTCAGAAACCCTGCACTGTAGTTAACAAAGTGTTCTTCATACTGAGTCTGTGGTCTTCCCCCAGAGATTCCTTTATATATATTTTGCATCTGTACATATTGATTTTCTCCCCAATAGAATGTAAGCTCCCTGGGGACAGGGGTTATTTTATTTTGTATTTGTATCCCCAGCACCTTGCACACGACTTGGCACTTAGTAGATACTTCATAAATGCTCATTGCATTGAACCAGAATGTCTTGACAGGAAGCTATCAGTAAATATAGTTCCGTCATCTCTTTAACACCATTAACCCAATAGTCCAGGTAATTTCTCAAGTGTATGAGCATCACTCCTTCTCTCTTTTGGGGCAGTCACAAAGATGCTAAGAGAATTAAAAAGGGAAATGTGAAGAGCGACATTTTTTGGTCCCAGACATGGGTTTCTGAATCCTTTTTTAAAAGCTGAGGAAATCCTATGGGGATTAAGCTAAAAAACTGTGACAGCAGCTACTCTTCTCTTGAAAGCCAAGGCTTTCCTTCAGAGCAAAGGATTTCATCTGAGAGCTGATGAAATCAGTAAGGGTGCCTCTGGATGAGACTGCTGTTCCAGTCAGACAGGGTCCAGCAGAGACTATGAAACTAATCTAGTAGACCAGTTGGAGATCTGGCCCAATGTGAGCACTGTAATGACATCACTAGAAGACAACAGTATCCTTCTAGCATTCTAGGCAGGAATCGCCTTCCAGATGTCTTCCTTAAATGCTTGTGTGTATTTAATAGACACATTTAATACACACATACCCATGCATGTGCCTTTCAGATAGGTTCCCTACATGTACACATGTTCCTTTCCTGGGTACCCCTCCATCTATGTTCTCTAAATGTACCTATCCTTAGCTCCCAAAAGGAAAAATGTAAACCAAAATATATGAGCAACTATGTTGTGCAGTGGATAGAACACCAGGCCTGGAATCAAAAGACTCCTCTTCCTGAGTTCAAATCTGGCCTCAGACATTTACAAACTGTGTAACCCTGGGCAAGTCACTTAATCCTGTTTGCTTCAGTTTCCTCATCTTTAAAAATGAGCTGGAGAAGAAAATGGCAAACCATTCCAGTATCCTTGACAAGAAAATCCCAAATGGGGTCATGAAGAATCAGACACAACTGAAAATGACTGAACAACAGTAAACCAAAATATTAATTAAGCTGGTGGTTGGGGCAATGATAGTCTAGCATACCAGGTTATACCTAAAGGAAATTTAGGAAGTAGGAGAAATTCATGGAAGATCCAGAAATGGAAGCCAAATCTTCTTAAGTCCTGGTGATAAATCAAAGTTTAAGGTTCTCCCCCACAGAGGGAAGCTGTCAGTCCAACCAGCGAAAGGGTAAATCTCCAAAGTGAGCCAGGGTGGGGAAGAAAGGGTGGCATAAGGAGAATATATTTTCCTGCAGTTGGCATTGCTAGAGGCCCTAAAATCATACTTTATAATATGGCCACTTTATAGGAGGCTACTTGCTCTGTTAAAGTTCAGTTCTGCAACTTTACTGTAGAGAAAAGAAAGTAAAAGGAAACATGGGATTGATAGGGGCTTAAAATAATGACTAAGGACATAGAGATAAGGGAGGTGGAAGAGGAACAATATAATACTGCAACTGGCCATCAGTGCTATAAAGATAAGCAATTTCTCTCCTATTAGAATCTAATTTCACATTGCAGCTGAGATGTTATTGCATAGTATAGCCAACATTAAAAAGGAAAAAAAAGATCTCATTTCAGAAATGTGGGTAGAAGAAATACTTTAAAAATAAACAGAGCTTACAAATACATCATGCAGCACTGAATTACACTGCAAAGTACATGGCACATTTTGCAGCATTTGTAGAACAAGGAATTTGAAGAATTTCAGAAAGCTCAATACAAATCAATAGTTACATGAAAGCCAAAAAAGGCATCATTGATTTGCCTAGCATTCGGAAAGAGTTTCTATTAGACTCTGTCCTAGACAGACTACATCTAGAGTATTGTTTTCAATTCTGGGCGCCATCTTGTAGAAATGACCCTGGCAAGTGAGAGAAGCTCAATAAGAGGACAAACAGGATGATGAGAGAGTGTCAGAACATGCCATACAAATATTAGTTGATGTAGCTAACTTCATGTTTTTGACGGGGTGTCCTGTCAATGAATGAATGATTAAGCTCTTCTCTTTTGTCCTGAACATCAACCTAGAAACAATAGATGAAGAATGGCAGATTTATGGGAAAAGTTCCTGACCATGAAAGTATTTTAAAGTGGAAAGGATGGTTTGGGGTGATAGTGGGTTCCTCTCACTGATGGGTCTTTCACATGAAGGCTGAATAACCATTTATCGAAAATATCATAGATGGGAATTTTTATTTAGGAATGGGCTGGAATAGAAAGGTAATGTGGTACAGAGGGCAGAGAGCCAGAGGCAGAGCCTTGAAGACTTTGATTAAGTCCCACCTTTGACATGTATAGACTGTGTGATCCAGGGCAAATTCACTAACCTCTCTCAGTGTTCTAGAACACATTTTGAGACTATTTCAGAGAAGGAGCCCTTTGGAAATTCCCTATACCAAGAAATTACAGGTCTAGTCTCTAATCCTATGATTGAAATAAACTGTTATTTATTGTGATTATTGTATTGTAATTGTTAGTTATTCTAATAAATAATTTCAGGTTTTATCAACTCTGGGCTTTTTTGATCCTCTGAATCAAGGCAAACAGGAGGAGGCAGTCCAGGAGAAGAGAGAGAGAAGAATTACCCTGATTTAAAAAAAAAAAAGATGGTTGCAGCTCAATCTTCTGCCCCTGCATGAAGAACATTATGGGGGCAATCAAAACGTGAACTATAGATTTTACTGAGAGACATGACTACATCAGACATACCATGAAGGATACAAATCAGGAGTAAGGAAACTATGGCCCGCAGGCCAAATCCAGTCCTATACTTGTTTTGGTAGGCCTGAACTAAGAATGACAGATAGATAGATAGATAGACAGACAGACAGACAGACAGACAGACAGACAGATAGATAGATAGACAGACAGACAGACAGACAGATAGATAGATGTAGATATAGATATCAACAGATACAGTTTAAATAAATAAATTTAAATTTAATTTAAATAAATATAACATTCTAAAACATTTTTTAAAACTATTTCTAACTCATAGACCATCCACAAACAGATCGTGGGCTGGATTTGGCCCTGAATTTGAATATGTCCAGCCTAAGAAATCTCAGATTAACATTGGCAAAGCCCTCCTACTTTGCACAATACCTAAAAATTATCATAGTATGGTACTTATAAGAAAAAGCCTGGTAACCCAAACAACCTTTTTGCTGCAACTGGAAACTATTGCATAGTGATTTTGTCTGGTCCTAAACCCCTCCACCAAAAAAAAAAAAAAACTCAGATGAAGCAACCTTCATACTCTAAGACAGTTATCACTTCTGTAAGGAGACCTGTGATTCACATTGGTTCTATTGATAAACCTATCCTAAAGTCAGGTCTCATAAAGTCAAGAAGAAAGACTCCTCCTGTGTCTGCAGTGTGTCCACAAACTCTGTGAAACATTCCTCTGGAGGAGATAATCACCAGTATATTGGCAAAACATCTACCATTCACAGAGATGCCTCAGCTGGAAACAGATTCAGCCTCATTGCTGTTCAATATACCAGTTGGCTCTAGGAGTTACAAGACTGACATGATACATCACGTGATGTGACAAAATATACAGCATGACATAGGCATGTTGTTGATGTGACACAGACATGCCAGTGTCATGGAACACATGTCATTGGCATGTCATCTCCATGATACTGACATGTCATTGACATGGTGTGGACATGCCATGGCCTGACAACTATATGACATGGAAATTACAATAGCATGACATAGACATGTTGTTGACATACATGTCTGAAAGGTCATTAAGGTCTCTCGGATATCCTTGTTGACAAAATGGGAAGATATGAACTGCATTTTTATATAGGTTTAAAACTTTTTTGTTGATTATGACAAAATATTTTGGATTAGTGGATCATCTATACTCACTGCCACCTTTTCTTTACCCATCCACTCACTTTGACCCACTGCCATCTAACTTTCAGTCATACTAATCTACTGAAAGTCCCATTTGGCATGTTAGCAATTCTCTCAACTTCTTAGTCCTTTCCTCAGTTTTCATTATTCTTGACCTCTTTGAAGGTTTTGAGGATATTTATCAGTCCCACTCCCTGCTTAGCTTCTGTAAGACTCATAGCCCTTATTTTTCCTCCTTCCTTTCTCACCCTTCTTTCTTAGTCTCCTTAGCTGGGTCCATCCTCCATTTCCTATCCCCTATGCTTAGCTATCCCTTTAAACTCTGCACTAGGTCCTTCTCTCATCTCTATCTTCTCTTCAAAAGGAATTTTATCAACTCCCATATATCCAAGGATCATCTTTAAGCAAATTATATATAACCATTGCCCTGTTGGACAATTCTACCTGTACATCCCATTGGCATCTAAAAATCAAATCCAAAGTAGAACTTAACACCACTGAAACTACTCCTCCTCTAAACTCACCATTTTCACCACCCTCCAGTCACCCAAAGGACATATTACATATTCCTTTCTCTATGCAATCTGTTCCTCAGTCCTTCAATTGCTTTAAGGTTTTTCACAGGTTTTCCTTTATCTGCACTTACCTAGTCACCATCCTAGCTCCAACGTTTACATCTTTTTACTAGAGCTACTGGAACACCATTCTAATTAGTATCCCTGATTCCAGTCTCTCATTTATAATCCATCATCTGCACAGCTGCCAAAACAATTTTCCTAAAGGACAGTTTTGGCTATGTATTTATGAGCTTCAGCTCATAAATCTTCAGAGCCTCCATATTGTCTCCACAATAACACATAAATTTCTTAACCTTGCACCTAAGGTCTTTTAGAATCTGTATCCCATCAACATTTCCAGCCTGATTTCCTATCATGCTTTACACACTCTACCCTCCATCCAAATGAGAGCGCTAACTGTTTCATGAGCTCATTATGTCATCTTCTGCTTTCATGAATTTTTACAAGCTGTCACCTATGCCTGAAATGTACTCTGTCCTCCACTTTAACTCTGTGGATCCTTATTTTCCTTCAAGGCTTAGTTAAAATACAACCTACATCATGAAACCTTTTCTGATCACCCTAATTCTTCATTCTCTTATCATTATTTTTTATTGTGTACTTAGTATAAATTATCACCCTAAGAGACTATAAAGTCCTGTAAAGAGATTGTAAAGGCACTACTTTATCTTCATCTTTAGCTTTAACTCTAGGGTCTTAATAAATATTAATTAAAGTGAAAGTTGTTGAATTTGGAGTGAAATCTCCCCTACGTCTGAAGGATCCGTGTTTTTCCTGTTTTGTTCACCCTATTTCCTATTGATCATGTTAAAGACATAGATAGTATATTCTATGATCCCGAAGATGATACAAAGCTGGAAGTGATAGATAAATGCAACCTACTTAAATAAAGCATTGATGCTGAAAATGGGAAATTGATAAAATAACCCATGACTGCAAACTATTTACCATTTATTAAGGAATTTAGGCAACATAATTTAACTGCTACAAAGAAGGAACCAAGAGAGCCAAGGAAATTGCTCAGGCAGCAAACAATCAGTCTCCTTGCCAACCAGAGAGATTAGGCAGCCAAAGGAAACATTAGCTTAGAATGCAAACTCATTTATAAAGTTTTGTGGGAAAGGATAATGGAAGATAATGAGCAGTATAGCCCCATACAACAGAGTAATGGTGGAAGGAAAAGCAAATTTTCATTAAACTTGATGAGACTCCTAATTAAGCCAGATCAGTCTGAGGACTTTTTCAGGGTGAAACTGGAAGGACAGCAACGAGATGAAAAATGGAAAAGATTTGTCAAGTGTAGGTAATGGGTGCATCAGTGATAATGTTTTCACAGATATAGCAGAACCAGGGCAACCTCTAGTTGTCTTGAATAAATGAGTGAAAAAGCACTTATTAAGAACTTCTTACTATGGGCAAAGTACTGGGCTAAGCACTGAGTATACAAACAGAAAAGATAGTCTTTGCTACCAAGAAGGTCACAGTACAATGGAGAGTTTCAACGCATTTAGAAGGTTTCATTTGTAAGTCAGATGGAAAGGCCCTAGTGCTCCCTATGGTGCAGTAGCAAAGAACATCGTAATGCATATTTTTTGGTATCATTTCCATTGATAAAACCACACATGCTGAGCAATTTGAGGCTACTGAGAAATTTAGCAGTAAAAATGTCTTATCTGCTTCCTCAATGTTTTTAGCTGTAGAGGACCTGGGGCTAAAGCACCTGCAGAGACAGATGTAATGTCTCATCTGCAAAAGTGTTGCTCTCAGAGATGATAGTCTTAGGGGCTGAGCTAGAAGTAGGAATGGTGGTTGAAGGAAAGGGTTGGGAGGGAATTGTTATTCTCAGGGATCCTGGGTTTATCTGCCCATAGTCTTAATTGTCATCATAGTCTGTACTGGTTGAATTAAGAACACAATGACACATACAGGATTGGAGTTTGAAGGTTAAGGACAATACAGTACAAAAAAGGGAGGTAGTTCTTCCTGAAAAGTGACCCTGCCACACAGAGTTAGCACTCATATGAGGAAAACGTGTCAACAGGGAATAGCAAAAGTATTTGGCTTCCATTGTCCCATAATTCCAAGGGCAACATGGATGATTCTGATTTGCAGCAGATCTGCTTGAGAACTGAAATCAGGACTGAGAACATGTAAGACACGTCCTTGGCCCACTTGCTAGACTTGGAGTTCAAGTCTCACAGCCGAGCTACATGTTTCTATTCAGTGCCAGCCGAAGTCTCTTCAACACAACTTACAAAAGCTTCTTCAGCTGCCCTGTTTTTTACTCTTGTTTTTTGTAGCTGTTCATCTTCCCTTGCATACTGTTCTTCCAACTCTTTTATGCTTTTTCTTTCTACTCTGTTTCCTGCTTCTGAAAATTAGCATCAAAGATTTCAAGACTTTCCACTTGTTTCTCTCCATTACTCTTCTAGTTCTGACTGTAATAGAGCCACTTGTGAAATAAATGCATATCTATCAGATGAACCATTATTCTCCTGGTAATATTGTCCAGTCATCACTCCATCAATAGCATCCAGGACCCTGGGGGTTCCCCTGGAAGGGAACCAGGTAATACTGGTATCTAGGGTGCTGAAGTCTTCATCTCCATGGATCTCATTCTCCTGCGTGACAAACTAGGGGGCACAGTGACTACAGCACTAGGCCTGGAATAGGTAAGACTCATTTTTATGAGTTCAAATCTCTTCTCAAAAACTTGCAAGTTGAGTGACCCTGGGCAAGGCTTCATCTGTGAAATAAGTTGGAGAAGGAAATAGCAAACCACTCCAGTATCTTTGCACAGAAAATCCCAAATGAGGTCATAAAGAGCTGAACATGAAACAACCACCATCACCACCACCACAACAACAGCATTTTCCAGTGATATTCTATAGCTATAAAACACTGAATTAACTACACTGAATATAGTCTTCAGAAACTGAAAGTTGTAGTTCACTCAAAAGACAATAGAGAGGTCAGGGTGGCTATGCATAGGCTAAAATATATCATAATAGAAGCAGTTTAAAGGATATTATTAGCTAGGTATATAACTGGAAAAAGAGGTGGGCCTGGAATGAAGTAGAAGTGAGGTATAACAAATGGGGGGGGGGGGGTCCTGTCATACTCCAATTTGTTTCCGTATAATATCAAGAGATCTGTAAGGAGACCATGAGCCCATTGACTAGGTTCACTGTGGAAAATTTATAGGTGGAGATGTGGCTTCATAGAAAGAAAAGACATGGCTGGCCTATGATCTATTCAATTCAAGGGAGTATCTACATGAACAAAATCACAACTCCATGAAAGAACATATAAACTCCCATATTTATCTCTAAAAAAACCAATCAGCTTCACAAAAATGGTGTCAGTGTCTAGTTCCTGTAATAAAGACCTGAGAAGCTATGAGCTCAATATGAATCAATAGTGTGACATGACTGCCCAAACATATTAGCATATGTTATCATATATCAAATATATCATGTATGTATGTAGCATATGTAATATGTAATGTAAATGTACATATGTAGCATATGTAGCATATATAATCATATATCTTGGTACTTTAAGGATCCATTATTTCATTGGTGTGTATAATTCTTCACCAACACCTATCACAGTGATTCTCTGCTGTAGTATGCAATATGAACATCTATGGTTGAAAAAAAATAGATCATTAAGCAAGCTGTTCATGAACTTAGAATTCACCCATCCTAATCCCATAAAACACCCATATTGGATCTTTTCTAAGTTTTTCTACCCTTTTTACAGACTGCTACAGCATGAATTACATTGGCATAGGCTTTCAAGATACAAGGCCACCTCCAAATTTTGAGGCTATAGAATCTTATTGTAGAGGAGGAAGACTATCTTAGGCTGTACTGGTAGACCTAGTAATACAGTATTCAAAGCAAGGGAAACCGTAGTGCTATGCCATACCTTAATCAGGTCACATCAAGACTATTGTGTCTAATTGGGGACTACATTTAAAAGAGCAATTGACAAAATGAAGGATCATAAGAGTAATCCCAAAGAGAATTATTTTGAAACCATTCTGTACAAGGATCAGTTGTGGAGAGAAGTATGAGAGGCACAATAGCAGTCTTCAAACAGTCAAAGTTTGTTAAGAGGAGGTTGGATTGTTCTGCTCCTCCACAGAAGGGAGAAGGAAATAAGAATTTATTAACTCCTACTGTATGCAAAGCACTGTTCTAAGTGACTTATAAATATTATCTTGTTTGAAAATAGAAATGGGGTTAATGTATTCGAGTAAGAATAAGGCAGATTTCTTCTCAATTTGAGAAAAAACATAAATTAAAACTGTCTGATAATAGAATGGGGGAAGAAGGAGTGAGTTCTCAGTCACTGGAGGTCTTTAAGTAGCATGTAGATAACTGTCAGTAATATTGATTGTTTTATGTCATTTAAACTGGATGATCTCTGTTATCCTTTCCAAATCTGGAACTGCAAGATGTCATGATTCTATTATTTAATTAATAAAAATAACAGAAATTTCTGCTAAATCACAAGGATATTATTTAACTATTCTTGCTTACTCTAAAAGAACATCTACAATTGGGAGAGTTCCTCATTACTAATAAAAGATGTCTGTTACCAGAACTAGAAAATCACAATCTTGACTAGATGAATTACATTCAGTGAAGGAGAGTTGGAAGGAGGAAGAAGGGAAGGAAAGATGATGATTATACAGAGTGCCTCAGTGTGATACCCTCATTCAGTGAAAAAAAAAAACCATTAGGTTTAAATTGCAGCTCAGTTATTTCCTACCTATGTAGAAAAATCCTATCTATGTAGAAAAATCATGCAAGCCCTCTGAGCTTCAGTTTTCTCTTTTGTAAAAAGAAGGGGCTAGATCAGATGAACTCTAAAGTCCATTCAGCTTGAAATCTATAACTATAGCCTGATAGATAGGTAGATAGACAGACAGGCAGACAGAGAGAAAGAGAGAGAGAGAGAGAGAGAGAGAGAGAGAGAGAGAGAGAGAGAGAGACATAGATTGCAAAACACGAATCTGATAAAGTAAAAAATATTTTACAAAACTTGAGCTGTTAGTTCCAAAATGGCCTTGGAGAGTTTGCCTCTCTGAGGAGAGAAGATATATTCACTTAACTGGATTTGGGGTGTGAGTCTGTGTTTTTAATAGCTATGGGGTCTTTTATGCTTCCTGCTGGAGAGTTGAGCTCTGGAGAGTCTCAGGTCATTTTTGTTGGTCTCCTCTTTTCCCCCCAGCAGGTATGGGAGGGGATGTAAGGAGTAAAAAGGAAATGGACCAAGACTCCATGCCTACCATGAATAAGTCATCACATTTCATTCATCTAGACCTCCTAAAGTCAGACATACTCATGTTTCTGAGCAGTCAATGGATCTTCAAGACTTGCTCAGATGGAAAATGAAGCACACAGGATGGCAGATGTGGAACAAAGAAGGCCTCTTAGGGCAACTCTGTTCAGACTTGCATATCTGGGGAATGGTGGAGATGACAGTGATGGATATCATGGACAGTTAATTCCCATTTGTTTCTGAGCTTTTGCTATAGGTCCTCCTTCTGCCATAGAGCCAGGCAGTATATTAATCACTGATCAATGTGGCAAGAACCTTCGGCAGTTCAGTGAAGTCATCCTTGGGCAGCCCAAAGGCTATAGTGAAGTATTTTAGAAGTTGGAAAATCCCTTTACCAAACCCCAATCATGGGAATCTACTTAGCATGAATAGAAAAGCTTGAAGTCAGGCACAAAAATAAAGTTTATAAAAAAAAATAAGCCATCTAACAGCTGGTTAGCATATCCTGAAGCCTGCAATCAAGAACTCACCAGGTGAGTATTGAAAAGGTCATTCTCCCCAAACAACAGACCATTTCAGTCACTTTCAATGCACTATCATTAGCTTTCAATTTGTCAGTAAAACTCCAACATTAACTAACTTCCTCCCACTTACTGAATCAAACTCTGGAAGCAGGGCTTTCACAAACTATATGAAGGTTGTTGGTGCTCAGTGCGCCATGAGTTCAGTCAAGAGTTTTAGACTCTTCACGACCCCATTTGGGGTTTTCTTGGCAAAGATACTGGAGGGGTTTGTCATTTTTTTCTCCATATCATTTCACAGATGAGAAACTGAGGCAAACAGGGTTAAGAGATTTGCTCAGGGTCACATAGCACTTAAGTATCTGAGGTTGGATTTGAGTACATGAAGATAAGTCTTCCTGACTCCAGTTCTGGTACTCTATCCATTGTGCTATCTATCTGCCCAATATGGAGAGTGAGGACTAATGTAGCTAGGATGCCTACTCTTGGCTAAGTAACTTAAAGTATCCAAAATGTCTCATTGTTTTATTCTCACTACTCACATGGCTACCACCCTAATTAAGGTCCTCATCAATTCACATGGACTCCCTATATCACGTCTCTCCATTCTCCAATCAATTCTCCACACAATTACAAAAGTCATATTTCTAATGCATATGTCTGACCATGTCACTTTAAGCAGAGTAATATCAGTGGCCACTTATTACTTCTGGGATCAAATACAAATTCCTCTTTCATTTAAAGCCTTTTACACTCCCTCTCTAGACTACCTTTCTAGACTCATGGTGCTTTATACCCTTTCACATATGACAAATGACCTCTTTGCTACTTCTCACACTCAATATTTCATCTCTCTACTCCATGTATTTGAAAAGGCTATCCCCCCATATCTAAAATGCTTTCCCTTTTCACTCTGGTTTCTCATGATCACTAATTTCATTCAATGTTCAACTCAAGTTCTACTTCCAACATGATACCTTTCTGGATTCTCTCTTTTTTCTATCTTTTTCAATCACTACTGATTTTTCAGTAGGAAACATTTTTCTTACCACCAATTCTTTCCTTCCTGAAGACCTACTTACTGATGCATCACCCTACTCCCCTTCCTGTTCTATATTTTCTCTAATATCAGGATGGATGAGTCTTGCTTCCCTATAAGGTTGATACTGACTATTTGAGATGCTGCTGTTGTAGATTCTAAATATCTACTCTGCACCTTTACTTTTCCCACTCTTTTGGACTCTACTGTTCTTTCTACAATGCTGTCTTTGTTCAGGACCTAGGCTGACTCCTGGGGGACTGGTCCAGGGATCAGAACTACAAAGGATATTGTTGAGAAAGATTGAGGAATCCTCTATGCTTGGGATTACTCTCTCACACATACTGGCTGCTTGTTTTCTCTCTGCTATGTTAAGGGCTGGCTCTAGGTTATCACCAATGTAACTTTTTAAAAAGGCAAAGGGGAGGGGCAGGAGGGCCAAGAGCAACCATGGCCCTAGAGGCCTCCTCTTGTTTAGCTTAAATTATTGTAGCTACTGAGTTTATCTTTTTTTTTTTCCTGTTGATAAATTAGGATGTGACAGTGACATGGACACAGGCTAAAAACGACATGCTTTGAAGGACACCTAGGATCTAAAATGTACCTTGAAGGCCATCTGCCTCAACCCCCTTATTGTGCAGTTGAAGAAACTGAACCTGAAGACTTGTCCAAGGATGCAACAGCTGTACCAATCAGACGTAAGACTTCAACCCAGGATTTGTGACTCCAGAGCCAATATTCTTTCAGTCATACCACTGGAACTCTGTGTGGAGTGTCTATACTCAAACTGTAGCTACTTACCCTCTCTCGTGGGTACATGGCCATCTACTCATTCCAACCTATTATCAAACTGGCAGATCCAACTTCTCAGAGAAAAAACAACATCATGCAGTTACACTCAGATTCAGATTCTCGCAGTAGCCTGGGGGCAATCTTTTTTTTCTTTTTCTTTTAATTTTTTTATTTATGGAATAAAGCAAGCCTTTCTATAACATAGTACAATAAAAAAAAAAGTGAATTTCATAGGAAACCACAAATCTACCGTGTACAGTTGGCTCCTCCCCTTCTCACTCTGCCCTAGAGATAGCTACCATTAGACACAAATAGGTACATATATATGTGTATATATATATATATATATATATATATATATATGTGTGTGTGTGTGTGTGTGTGTGTATATTTATGTGTGTGTACACATATATATGTAGGTATATATACATATGTATGTAAAATTATTCTTAACATACTTATATTTATGAGTTCTTTCTCTGGATACAGATAGCATCTATCTTCATATGTCCTTTATTTTTAATTTGGGTATTTATAACAGTCAAAAGGACTTAGTCACTCAAAGCTATTCTTAATATGATAGTGTTGTTACTGTATACAATGTTCTCTTGGTTCTGCTCACTTCACTCCTAATCATTTCATGCAAATATTTCCATGTTTCTTCTAAGATCATTGAGCTTATCATTTCTTGTAGCACAGTAGTATTCCACCACAATGAGCCACCACAACTTCTTCAAGCATTCTCCAACTATGGGTATCCTTGTGATTTTCAGTTCTTTGCTAACACAAAGAGAGCTGCTATAAACATCCCATTCACATTCAAAGTTATAATTACTATTTGTCAATTTCCCTCCATCATTTTTTACTCATTATTTTCTTTTTCAACTTCTCTTTTTACCCTATACCTGTTACCTCATCTTCCCTCCCACTCTCCATCCCACCCACACCTCCAAGATTCCTCCCTATTTTCTCCCACCATCCTGCCAAATCCAATCCACACATCCCTCCAAAATTTCCTCCCCCATCCTGTTTCCTGGTCTCCTAACCTCTATATGTTCAGAAGACTTCTATACCCTTCTAAATGTATATGTTATTTCCTCTTTAACACAGATAAGAGTGTTAAACTTTACAACCTTACTAACCTAGCCCTCCACCCCCACCTGCTTCCTCTATATTAGTTCTTCCTTTCATGCCACATTTTCATAGAATAATTTCTCACCTTTACCTTTTTCTTACCCAATTTTGTTTTTTTAGAATCACCCCATCTCAGCCCCAACCTTCCTTTCAAACTACCTTATTAATGATGACAGTTTTAAGAATACTGATAATGTTCTCATATGTATACACACAAATATACATATATACATATACGTGTGTGTGTGTATATACACAATAAGCAAACAGTTTGACCTCACTGAGTACCTTATAATTATTCTTTAATATTTTCCTTATATTTCTTCTGGATATTTTATATCAAATATTCCATTGAGTTCTGGTCTTTTTGTTACAAATACCTCAAAGTCTTTCACTTATTAAAAGGGCATATACTCCTCAACTCAACTTTTTAACTCTTGAGCCCCCCCATCAGTATGTTCCCTTTTAACCCAAACCAGCCATTCACAATGATATTTTTCCTTTATAAACATAACCATTTACTCAATAATAAGCAAAATAAATAAGAACATCATAGGTACTCATATATTAGAGCAATTATAAGAATAACAAATACATTATAATTCACACAGAGCAACCTGGAAAAGAAACACATGATGGAGGAAAATTCATGTCCTTGAGGTAACTAATAGCTCTGGGCTATAGGCTTTGGTGTAAGGAGTCCATTCAGGAACTTGTATGCCACATAAAACAACTTCTTTGACAACTGCTTGTTTGTTGTTCCTCACTGTTCTCCAACCAGACAAAACCCTCTTCTCAATTCTTCTTGAGCCAAAGAAACATTTACAAGTTCTTCTTTATTTTCATTCTTAAAAGAACATTGGAAAAGTGATATACTTTTGAGATGAATAACGAGTTTCTTTAAACCAGAAAATTACATTACTCATCAGGCTAACTCTCTTTGGGTTATACAGACAATCACAGCTAGCAGGGTTTGTCTCACTCAAGAGGATTTTGCATCATTCAGTTGGATCTTAGTGCCATTTCTTATGCAGCAAAGCAGCAACAAGATGTGTCTTTCCCTGTTTCTACTTTTCTGTCTTAGATCAAATGGGGTCAGCAATGAGAAAAAGGTACTTCTGAGACATATCACTTCTATTAAGCTCTAGGTGGCACTAATAGGCAATAACTGGAACTGAAGTTTTCATTGAATAAATTTAAATCTTTGATCAGTCAATCAGAAACTTGGAGCTGAAGCATTCTTGCCAGGTGAATGGTTTCCCTTAACATTTTCAACAAAGCTCTTTTAGCTCCTGCTGAATCTGCCTCTCCTGCAAAAGTCTTTGATATCACCACAGTGATTTCTGAGCCTCAGTATCTTAAATCAGATCCTCTTGGTGCTCCGGGATTTACTGTTACGGTTAAGATTTAAAAACAAAAAGAATAACCCTATAAGATCAACAGCCTTGGTTTAATCGTCCTCATTTTTCATACAGTTATATGATTTCTTAATTTGTCTTTTTACAAACCCCCTTAAGTCTTAAAATAGTTACTCTCAAATGAGCCAAAACATTGATTTCCTGCAGTTCCTGCTTTTAACCGGTTCTCAACACAATTAAGTAACTTATACTATGTTTGTGAAAGCTGCTTTTCTTCATATTCTTATTTTTAATCAATAAATATTCGTGTTTCAAAACCATTTAAACCATTGAAACATTTACATCTAAATGAGACTGTATATCTTTTACAAAGTTATTCAAGTCATTATAGCTATTCTAAAAGTAATTTCTTTCCAAAACTACTCAAATCCCATCTGAAAAAAATTTTATATAGATATTTTAACAGTTTCTATTACACTGAAAGTTATTTTCCTCTTTCTTTCAGGTATTAATGTATTCATCTATGAAAGAGACACTATCTTACATCATCTGGAAGATGATGTAACTAATTCTTTTTCTTTCTACACAACAGTTTTTTTTCTGACCCTTTAAACACTAAACTGTTTCATATGAAAAGAAAGCACTTTATGCTACCTTAGACCAATGCAGGAAGGAGCCTCAATAACATAGGCAAGAAGGTTTCTGGTCTAAAAGGTATTCTTAGATTTCTAACTGTGGCATCAAATTATGAGTTTCAATAATAATTCAACGATTGGAGGCAAGCAGCTCTATTAGATCACCAGACTCTGGACATTATTATTCATAGGATACTATTTTAATAAGGAAGTAGAGATTGCTTAATCCCTAGAGCCTAGTATGGTGCATAGCACAAGGTTGCCACAATAAATATTTGTTTGATTGATTAATGAGAAACTTTCACAACTGTATGATTCTCTCTGCTCTTTTCTTCCCATTCAGACCTTCATATTTGTGCATTTGTTTTTGGTTTTTACCACTATTTGCCTTTAGTAGGTGAAATTTTCTTTGTGATCTGTTCACTACCTAGGAATCTGTGTGTCTGGGTTGGGTGTAAGAGGTAGGAAGGTTTAACCCTGGGGTGGGGAACCTGCAATCTCAAGGCTTCATGTGACCCTCTAGGTCTTCAAGTGCAGCTTCACTGAAGTTTGGATTCAATCAAAGGGCTGCACTTGAAGACTAGAGGGCCACATGAGCCCTCAAGGTTGCAGGTTTCCTACCCCTGGTTTAACCATTATCTTTGAGAGAAAGGGTTCTGGGTCAGAATAAACTTATTATTAAATATAAAAGTGGGACATTGCTCAGATCAGCTGTCAAGTATCAGGGTTAAGCACTTTGCAGGACTCATAGCCTGTAGATCCTCACGAACAACATTTGTGACAATATTCAAGAATGAACAAAAACCGGGGCAGCTAGGTGGTGCAGTGAATAGAGCACTGGCCCTAGAGTCAGGAGGATCTGAATTTAAATCTGGACTCAGACACTCAACACAAAAAACTAGCCATGTGACCTTGGGCAAGTCACTTAACCCCAATTGCCCTACCTTCCCCCCTCCAAAAAGAAAAAAGAATGAACAAAAACTGAAAGTTACAGTTCCAAAAAATATGGAGAAAAGAAAAGAGCAAGGAAAGAAGGAAGAAGGGAGGGAGGGAGGAAGGAAGGAAGGAAGGAAGGAAGGAAGGAAGGAAGGAAGGAAAAAAGGAAGGAA